>BPTQ01000004.1:147586952-147916858 GCA_019973895.1 Chrysanthemum seticuspe
TTTTTCTGCTTCTATTCCGGGTTTAAAGTAAGTAATCAAGATTATAATTTTTTTAAAGAAGTTCTTAGTTTTAGATTAATGAAAAAAGAAAGAAACAAACTTTCAGTTTAAAATTTTGGTTATTCGGAAGCAAAGTGGTTGATTGATCCAAAGCAGCCTTTTTGGGTCCTAAGATTGTCGAAGGTGCAGATGTTGATGTTGACTATGATCTTGATTTGTGGTTAGAAAATCGGTTTTGAATTGCTTGCTCGCATTGTTAAAAAGGTTTTGAAGATCAAAAATATATACACAATTAGTTATCTTAAACTTTGTTGTTGATCTGATTATAGGTGTAGACAGCAGACACGAAAATTAACATGCTCAACAGTGTCAATTAAGCGTGTTATGATTACAAGCTTATAAGCTAATTGAAGAGTCTTTTAAAAATTTCAGTGCACCGATAAGCGAACAAATAAGCTGTTCTAACAGTCCCTTGGCGTGTGTGGAAATTAGTATTTAGATCACTATTGTTTTTCTTTTTGTTCTGTTCAGGTTAGTTGGTTGCGAAAAATGTTTTTTGGTGAATTTGTTTTGGAATCGAGTTCATATAGTTAATATTTTTACGAAAGGTGATACCAACTTTTGAGTATTTTGGATATAGCTGGACTTATTTGGCTTGGAAATAAAAATGTGAAATAATCACATAATCGTTTGAGAATGCGATGGCAGATTAGAATGTAAGCAATTCATAATAGCATTGTGCCACTGTCATTAGATATGAATAGATTTCGTGCTATGAACATCATTGTAACATTAAGTTAGTTCATACAGGAGGCGTTGCCGACAGAAGAGATGAATCCAGCAGGGGTGCACTGTGGCTGTATTATGTTTGGGAATAAGGTAATCAAAAGGGAGTGTTCAGAAGGTGAATGCTAAAGAAATGAGTTACAGTAACTTTGTAAAAAATTACTTATCGAAGAACCAACCGATGCACCTCTGCTCACTCTTTGAGAAGGGTATGCTTTTGATTATGGATTTAAAGAATTTTGAATGACTAATCTATTTAAGATTTGATGATTTATCTATGATTTTATGGTTTTATGATAATTGTTAGTTTTGCAAGCTGTGTTCAAGAAATTGCCGCGACGGTTCTCCTTTTGTAGGTTTGTCTTTGTGTACCGCTGTCCTTTCCATACTAACAGGTTGAATTATTTTGTAAAAATGTGTTCTTTATATATATGATGTTCTACTTTACCTGCTTATAAGTAGAAAAGTGGCATAGAGATAAATAGTGTAGGAATTGGTGTTTGGAATTGTTTATCATGTGCAACACTGTGATGAGTAGATAAAGAAGGCAAGAAGCAGTGAGACAATAAAGTGCCGACCACTTTTATGCGACTTAACAACATACAAGAATAAGTTACCTTTTAAGAAACATGGAATGCCTTGACTCTCTAAAAAATTACTTTCCTGTCAATAGATTGTGTTGGCTACATCCAGTATGTTGGGGACAGCAAGGAAACCCCATAAAGAAAATAATCATATGGAGAGATATTGTGTTGACCGAGATCAATTATGTTGCAACTACAGTAGTTGACACTATTTGTGTATTGCAGAATGGAAAAAGGAACAAGCAATGATGCTGAGGCTTATGAAATTGCTGGTCTACGAAAGGGGAGATTCGAGGGCAAGGTAAATTTGAAATTACACATATGCATAATGATATGGCTGCAAAATATGTGGGTCATGTAGATTGATCACGGGTCATGTTGTGTTGAATTTCTTGAGGCATTGGGAAAGATCACGGTTACATGTTGACAAGCTTAGGTTGGGTCGGGAACAGGTTACAAAATACAAATACCAGATAGTGTCACACTCTTGGTTTACAGGTGTTGCTGAAACTGATACAATGTCGTTGTTTCAGGTTCAGTGATATTTTAAATAACTTCTATACTATGAAAATTTAACAAACTTTTAGATTAACTTCTTCGGGTTAATTTCGAGTTATAACCCATACCAACTGTGCTTATTAGCTAATTTCTGTTCACGTTTCCATATAACAGGAGGCTGCAGCATTTGCGGCATCACATATTGCTTTTGTATTGCAAGCGGCGCAAATCCAAAGCTTACACTCTGCAATAGTATCTGCTGCCTCAACACCCGCGCTATCATCAACACCTGCACAAGTCCCAACAACCGCAACGACTCTCTAATAGATTAGCAGAGGCAAGATTGGAGGGTTTAGAATTTAAAAATGCCAAGCCATTTGCAAGGACAAGGTAAATACTACTTATGATTCATATGACTTTGTATTTTTATCACATGAAACTTGAAAGGATTAGACGATTCGCAGCTGTTCCATTTTATTTATTATTTATTTTTTTTTATTTTTTATTAATCTAAATTGTCTAAATGTTTGGTGTAGCAAAAGGAGGTTTAATGCACAAAAGGCTGAAGAATGGTGGGAAATCAGATGTTATGCTTTGTAAAAGTGGTCAGATAAGAAGCTTCACGAAGATGAGGTAATGGGTATTTTTTTGGTTGCCTTAGATTAAGTTTGATTAACGAGAAAAAATTAATATGTTTTTACAAGGTTAATGAACTGCTTTTGATTATACAGGGAACATTGGATGGGTAATGGCAATGGAATTTTTGAAGCATCCGTAATTGTTATGTTCAAAGTAGATGGGAAAGAAACTGAACAACTAAAGAGCCATGGCCCTCTCACTTTTCTTGAGGTTAGTGTGCAACAATTTATATAATTCTATATGCACCTCATTAACAACTATCATTGCTTTAGTAAACAATGTTTTGACTGAATCAGGTGCATAAGGCTGGATATATGGTACCAACGGATCAAACGGAGGCTTAATTGCAGAAGCAAACAACAAGGTCAAAGACTAGAGATTGGTTGAAGACGTTGAAAAATACGGTATGCAACTACGCATTTAGTTGAAGGTAATACGTATTTATTTTAGGACCAGTTCAACGGTTATGATCTAGATCTTGGTTACAATGGGTCAGATGATTTTCGTGAAGGTAATAAGCATTTGTTTTAGGATTAAGTTTTTCACGTAATAATGAGTAGATTATTAATGGTGTTAATTTGCAGATGACAGGCAAAACAGTTGCACAATCAGCAACTACCAGTAGATACCTCTAACTGATCGAGTGCTCCTCATGGTAAGCGTCGTTCTTACACATATGGCCAGAGTCGTACCTGCTGACTGGCCCTTTACCATTCCTGGAAAGAACAAACTGAATGCTTATGTACCTCTTGAAGGGACTCTCATTTCACGTAAGCAACGTACCAAAAAAAATTGCATTGCTTATTTAATCAACATTGTTGAGTGATGTTTCTTATAGCTGTTTTATTTTGTTTCAAAAAGTGCAGTTCCATGAAGAAGGAAGAGGACACCAAGTTTACCTTAGAGTTCTCATGGGATACGATGAAAGGAAAACTAACTAAATCCATAACTGAGAATGAAAATGGTACCAGCAACCTTCAAGCTTATTTGTCAATCTAGGTTTCGGTTGGTTCAAGCTTCTTTTCATTGAGAAAAGAAATTTTGTGCATAAAAAGATTGGATTTTTAGTTTCAAGAATTCCTGTATCACTTTGGGTTTCTGAATTCTGATCTTTTGGTTTTTGTTTTGTAGGCCGGAATTGAAGTCGTTGGATCATTTCCTTTTTTTAGATGACCTTTCTGGTACGTTTTCTACAGTTTACAATCTGAAACAACTCTGTACCAAAACATATTTAAGCTGAACATAGCATTTTTATTACATTTAGACTCATATAAAGTCACCATGGTCTGGCGGGATTGGGCATGTCTTTGTTGTTATTGTTAGACCCATATAAATTCAAATAGGTAAAAAGCGAGTAAAAATGGCATAATGCCAGAATACTGACTACACTTTGGATATATAGACTTATAAATAAGGAGAAAAGCATAAAAGTTAAATTAGTATAAAATTCTAAACACCACCTAAAATCCTTTTTCAAACAATGTATAAGTTTGTAACAATGAAGTGTTGCGGTGTTTTGCAAAAGGTGCAATCGGTAAGATATGTACTGAGGGTTCTTAGTCTTTGGCATTTAATTAATAAGATCTCCCGAGCTGTGTATAACGACTTTGGCATAGCTCAGTTATTAGACACTACCCTACAATCTGTTTAGTAATATCCATTCGAGATAAACGTGTGGTTTGAATGGTATGAAATCGTTTGTATACGTGCATTTTTTTATCTGTATTAAACAACATATTAAATTTTGTTGTGTATAAGCATACTCATAGCAGTGATTCGATGTGATATATTTTGGTATGGCTATCTAAGCATACTCATGGCCTAATGAGGTGTCATCTCAAGTCATTTTGAGTGAATCATATAACAGCTCAGTTCTGTTTACTAACCTCCTTGGTTCTAATTTGCAGGTTCATCACATGATGTGTGGAAATCAACGCTTGCTTGGTAAGGAAAAAAAAGACAGGGAAAAAGATGCGGCAAAAGGAGGATGGACGGTTGTTACACATATTAGATTTTCGAGTAACACATCTAAATTCATTGAAATGTAATGAAAATATTAATATGTAACAGATTCATTTCGGAAGTACATCTGATACATCAGATTCATTTCGGAAGTACATCTGAATAAAGCACTTGAGCAAAAGCTGACAGCGAAAAATGAAATGCTGAAGCTAAGTTTATCCTTCTATTTATATAATAATCATAATAATATCTATTTGCACCAGCTTTATATCTCATTAAAAACCTCTAGCATCGAGTTTGGTAAGAGAGTGGCCACCTCAGATAAGTTCCTTCTATGTGTAAATAATGAACTTCCTACAGATTGAATAGCCATTGGCTACAACAATTTTCTTGATAGCCCTCGATTTATTACACAAGAGTGTGATAAATATTCTCCTTTGAGCACTTGGTCCAGGTTCTATAGAAGCCATTTCCACTCATCTAGAGATACAAAATAACATGTAGCGACCCATTTTGATGTAAATAGGTTAAACATGTGACCACACATGGGAACCCAGTTCTTCAAAAAGAGAATCACACAAGGAATCCAGTTCTACAAACCAATACAAATCCATTGAATCCAGTTCTTCAAAAAGAGAATCACACAAGGAACATGATAAGCAGAGTCGTGTTGTTGAACCAACAGCTATGACAAATCCTACATCTGATCATAACCCTGGTCACAATAAAGAAAAAAATAAGGAAGATGCTTCAGAAAAACATAAAGGTATTGTATATTTAAACATATATAACACGGTCTATCATGATTTTTATTTTCATTATGTAATGAAGCTTTGTTTCGATAACCACATTTATTGGATTCATTGAAACAGATCAAGCATGGTTATATTTAAACGGTACTTGGCATAAGATTAAGTCAAAGCAAAACGACACTTGGAATAACATGATGGATAATGTAAAGAAGGCAGATGAAATAATAAAACAACTTCGTGAAGCCGGACATAACATAATCGATGATTATGTTGTTGACCACAATGTTAGCGCCGATGAACATTAAATGTTCTCCTATCTGTTTGTTAGTTGTCAACTAAAAACATATTCACTACTGATATGTTTGTTTTTCGTACTTTTTAAGTAGATCTTTGTTTCATGTTGTAATCAGTTGGCTATTTTGCATTTTTTGCAAGCCATGGTTATCAATAATTTTAAATATCAAACCTCTTTTTACCATTGTTCAATTTGCTTCTTTTGCTGGAAAGTGTAAGTATATATTACTTAAACAAAATGTATTAAAACAAATTAGTTTATAAACAATGGTTTCTTTTTCTTTCATCTTTTTGTTTACTCCAATATTTAAAAACTTAATGTTTTTTAAGCATGGTATATTTTTATTTAATGTTTTCTGGACACGCATGGCGATATGTTTGAATTATATATGACATTTTTTCAAATCATAAAATGCAATAAAAATTATAAACGAACTTCATATGTTAGTATTTTCACAAAAAAATAATAATAATCTTAATAAATATTCAACAAAACAAATTAATTTTTAATAACAAATTCATTAGAAACAAAATTAAATTTAAATAATAATATTAACCAATTTACATGACACTAGCCCGGCCATCGGCCGGGTCATGAGACTAGTATATATATATGGGACTACATATGCCACATGTATAATGCTTACTAGGCACTTTAATTGTGACATGGCACATTTTATGATGAGTTGGAAATGCCACCATGGCACATTTATCCGATTACTTAATAAAAAAAAATTATGATGAAACCAAGAATCGAACTTGGGTTGTTACATTCAAGTAAAACGCCCCAACCACTGAGGCTCAGCACATATTTGAGTTTTATCTTCTACTTCCAAAACAATATACTCAAAAGTCCTACATATTTTACTTCCAACCCAAGATGGGTAGTCACAGAGATCCAGCTTTTATTGGAGCAAATCAAGGCAGTCAAATCTTATTCATAACCTCCCCCTTTTCAAACATTAAATCTTATCAAAACATCAAATCAATGCCATCTTTATTAACCATTTTTTCGAGGTTTGATTGTATGATTTTCAAAATCATGACACAAAATCAGCTCTAAAACCACTCACTAAATTGATGAAATGAAGAAGAGCCCAGTATTATTTGATTGTATGATTTTCTTCAATCTTGAAACCAGTATTATTTGAATAAAGATTTTAGATAATCATTTGTATAAAGTTTTGATTTTTATTGATGGATTTATTTGATAAGCAAAACCATCTACTTATCATATGTTTGCCTTGGATGATAATTTTGGATGATAATTAGGTTCTGCTAATGTTGCAGTAGGCATCCAATTGGTGTACGGGATTGCTTATTAGGTTTTGATACTGTGTATGGGATTGCTTATTGGAACGACTTATTAGGTTTCGTTACTGAAAAGTTGTTTTGGGTGTTCGGATAGAAGCAAACCATTTATGGTTATTTGCTTATTTTAGGATGACATTGCTTTTCGAGCTTATTGTTTTATGGAAACATACTTTTTAACCCTTAAAAAAACCATCAAGGATGCCTTGACCTCTTTTTGGATTATTGCTTTTTTGGCTTATTGTTTTACGGAAACATACTTTTTTGACTTATTTTTTTTGGCTTATTCCAGATTGGTATTAAAGCAGTGTGGTGAGCTCATCAAGGATGCCTTGACCTCTTCTTGGGGAACAAAACTACATCTTTACTTGAGTCCGGTCAAGCTGTGATTCTACCTCCATCCCATCTCAAGTTAGAGCTCTCATCAGTACTGGAAGTTATTCCTCCACGAGCATATGTGCAGGTTTCATTTTATCCTTTTCCCAAGTATTAACTTGTAATCTTCATTGTTCTAAAACAGATGACCTTGATGTCAATGAGATGATTTTAGTTGCTGCTAATTTAGACGATGTCATGATATCGAGCCTTTATATCATATATAGCTGCCTTATATGATCCTGTATCTTAATCATTTAGTAATCATAAAGATTACTAAAGCATATATAACAAGCAAAAAAGAGAATGATTAAGTTGTACTTAATCATTCTCTTTTGATTAACATACAAAAACTTAAGCTCTTTTAAGACCGTCATATTGACCATGAGGCCATAATGTTCAAAAAGTTACAAGATAACCTTGGTTAATCTTCAATCCATCGTTTTGCTGATTTGGGTTTTAGTTAGCCTCTGCCAAATATGAAGGTTGATACTGCAATGAATGAGAAATAGGACCCTCAGATTTACCTGCATCCACCGTATAGTAGGCAACTGAACGGGGGAGTAACCAAACATCAAAGGTAAATTTGTTGGAATAATGGGATGCTGGTTTCCTGGTCTATCATTACTAGCACTACCCGTGACTGGAAAAACTTGACCTTTGACTCAAGGGAATATAGTTCGACTCCTAAACCGATATATATGCTGAGGGAAAATATAATTCGCTTATAAATCACACTCTCAACGCTCAGTACATGTATTATCAACCAAATTCAAAGAATTCAGCAGACTCTTCAAACCATCACCTACAACTGTACTCGATCTACACGTGATCACATATCGGGTGTAATCCTTTCCACCTTTTGATTAAAAAAAATCCATTTCCATTTCAATTCCTTTTTCATGTCAAGCTGATATACTCATGATTATTATGTACACGCGTGTGTTACTCATGACATCTTTGATCTAATTAACGTGTATTGTACATCAAAGAAGACAAGAAGGGTTCGTACAGATTTACAGAATCTGAATCACAAACACTTTGAATTGCCATTTACATTCATAAATTACTAAAGTTTGTTTAACGGGAATGAATTTTGCAAAACCTTCCTAATTCCCACTCTTTTAGTGTAAAAATCCTTAGGTCAAAAGTTGACTAAGGTGCAATCCGTTGGACAAGTCATATATCGACATTTTTGGACAAGATAACAAGAGTCGTGAATGCACCTGACGTTGCAAGTATTTTGGCACACAATCGAGTTTAAAAAGTTTGAAATAGCATTCCAAAATAAGAGTACCACAGCTTAGAACCCACACAAATTAAGAAGGGAACATAGAAAAGTAAAGTACATATCTAAATAAGAAACATTAAATGACAGAAGAACAGAAACAACATACGACCCCAAGTCTTTCTTCTAAACATGTGGAGTCATGTTGAGTTGATTCTCAGGCTGGCTGGAACTGCATACATACCACCAAAGGATAAGTTGAGTTATAAATGTGAATAGAAAAAACACAGCATAATAGTAGTAATTCCAACCTCTTGGGGATGTCTATGAGAATAATTGGGCTAATGAAATCAGTCGCTTCTGCCCCAACTTAAAAACACTTCCTTATTGAGGTGGTATTCAAGATCGGACAGTACTTAGGAAAAAGATTAATCCAAAGTGGTTTAGAGCTGATTTTTGCCTACTCTATTTGACAGCCATGAACAATTTAGTGAGTGGTTTTAGAGCTGATTTTTGGCTGAGTGTGGGCTCTTCTTCATTTCATCATGTTTACTTTTTGAAGATGAGAAAGGAATGATCATAGCTTGTAATAATGTCTTATGTTTTTACTAATTTTTGTGTAGTGTTGTCTTTTTGTGTTCTAATTTTTGTGTCTAATATACTTGCCGTCGTTCAAGTTAAACTTCGTCAGTAATCTTACGAAGCTAGCCCGCCCATCTGGGCGGGCTATGAAGCTAGTTAAATATAAGAGTAAAAAGTAAAAAAGTAAAAAGTATATTATTATAAATTACACTAAAAGAAAAGAAGCTAAAGATGGGCCAATTTGTTTTCACTAAAAGACATACTACATAATAAAATAAGGGTATATCTTGTGTAATCCTTACCTTCCACCCATGATTTGTACACGCCGGATTTTGAGCTTTCATCCCCACTGAAGGGACCCACCAACTCATATCAAACAACTATATTTTACCATCACTCCAAAACCCTTGCCAAAATACCTCAACCAAACGGGCCCTAAGTAATGACAAAATCAGTGAGAGTATATGGTTTAAGAGAATTAATAAATGATTCTACTTTCAAGGTACATGTAAATGTATTTAAGGACTTGAAATAGTCATTTTATCTCATGACGATAAATCACCACATATATTAATAATCTCATAATGTTTTAACTGATTAGCCATTATGTAATTCCTATTTCCTTTTAACAATACCATATTTGTGACAAGTTAACTTATTGGCGTAAACATTAATTATAAGTTAATTTATTTATTCAATTGATGTTAGTTACTTGCGGGTTGTCTAAATACTTATAACCCATTTTAATTCTACTAATGTAAACCCAAAAAAAACATCAAATAATGGTATTATTTCTTTTCACATAATGTTGCAATAAAATGATTGTCTTTATAGTGAGATATTTTATTTTATCATAAAAGAAAAAAATATGTCATAGTCATTACTTTAGTAGTTCGTCATGTTTAAGAACTATATTATGGACTTTATCGTTATATATTTCAACTGTAACTTGTATAAGATATTTAACCATAAAGTAGGTTGGATGCAAGTATTAGATAAGATATAAATAGGAAACAATCAATTTAATGTCTATATTATGGTTGTTTGGCAATGCTATATGAAATTTATATGGTTACTTGTATTATTAAATTGATTGACATATATATCTTAAGATTAGTGAGAGCAAAGTTTTAATGAATTTTAAAGATTATTTCAAGCACTTAAGATCTAAAAGATGTCATAACATCATAGACATCATGATGTGTACTATGGGCCTGCAAAGAACATTATGAGTGTTCTAAACACCTTATAATGTTTGAACCTCTTGATAAATACATTTTTACTTGGTTAATTATATATACTATAAGGACTATTATATTGTACTCATGATGCATTTTCATGTTTCGACTATATCATTTCTAAGGTGTTATTGATAACTTTCCTAATAACACAAATGTTAAAGGTGTTATGATAATTGTCTTAATAACACAAATTTTAGTATTTTACATCTCAACACCAAGTATGTTAAAGGTTGAGAGAAGGTTGAAGAACATTATCAACAAGTAATTTGTACACTGACTTAGGTTGTGTTTCTTTTTTTCCTTAGCTAAGGGTGGGTCCCACTTCTATATAAGCCTCTTAATTGGAAGGACATGATAATTTAAGCATTGTGGATATAGACCAAATAAGAGGTTTTTTATGGGGCCCACCTAAAAAGTAATAATATTAAATGGTATCCCTTAACCAAGAGAAAAAAAAATGCCCTCTTAATATATTATGTTACTTATGATATGTTTATCACCCAAGCTCTTATTCGAGCATAATTACACGTACGGGATTATTTGATAACCTTATAATCAAGGCTACTTGTGTTCTTCACATTATGTTAAAGGTTTGTTATTTCTCACTATTATGTACCTTACGAGATTTTATGAGCAAACTACTTATGGTGGATCATGTGAATGGTTTTATTTTATTACCATCATGTTTCGTTTTCCATTCATATTCATTATGGCATATGATAATCATTCTTCATTTAGAAGAGCTAATTGTATAATCGGTAGGGGTCCTGCATTAATTGTGATAAATAGGTATATAGCCAAGTGGAAGAATGTTATCCTATTTCGATATTAAATATTTCTCGATAACTATGACCTAACCTATTTATTACATTAGTGTATTTGTACATTGTATATTGTGTGAAACTTTATTTTCAGAACCCACTTTAAATGCGAGAACTGCGAGAACCAATTTTAAACCAAAAGATCACTAGATTAATGGCCAAGATGATATATGCCATAATTGTAATAATCAAAAACTAAATATTAATCCTTAAATAAAGTAAAGGGTATTAGTGGAATTTCTCATTAGTGCTTTTCAAAAACTGAAAAAGGACATCTTCAAGTCAAAATATCGTATTCATATTTGTAGCCACTATTTTTGCATCTCTCTTTATCTCTCTCTGAATACCACAACCACCAACCACCATTCCTCTTTCAACCAACAATCTACCTATTTTGTTAATTACTTTTATGAAAACAAAATAAAAAAACAAAGAAAAATAATCATCATAACAAATCCACGTTTATGGATCTAAATTGCAACCACAATCGTTTTTTTTCTTCTTGTATTCGCATAACTCATGGGTAATTGGTTTATGGATCTAGATCGATTCTTTATTTTATTTTTGCAGATCTAATATAACATTTTCATGGTCCGCTTCTATCTTATAAAGGTTCGGCTTTTCTTTATTTTATTTTTGCACATCTAATATAATATTTTCTTGGTCCGCTTTTATCTTATGGATCTGGATCGATTCATTGTTTTATTTTTGCAGGTCTAATATAATATTTTCTTGTATTCGCATAACCTCGCCGTTTGCCGACACTCAACGCCGTCCTTGTGGTTGCACCGCTGGTAAGATTTTATAAAAGAAGATTGAATTTTTTTAGTGTTTGGTTAAAATTTTATAAAAAAGATTGAATCTTTTTAGTGTTTGGTAAAAGTTTTATAAAAAAAAAGCTTGAATTTTATAAAAAAGATTGAATCTGGTGTTCAATTTTAACATAAAGAAGATCTACAAGTAATTTGATGGAATAGCAAAGAATAATATCTTTAAGGCAGTACCTCGGGTAACATTGTTGCAATCTCTTGTCTAGCCTTTCTTATTAACTGGATGATTCAATTTTAACCATTTATTTAATATGAGGTGATTGTTTTGTATTTATCTCTAATGGTGAATGGGTCAAACATAAAGAACATACGTAAAAATTGAAACATGTAGTGTGACTCAAAATCAACAAAAGTAACGTGCATATATGTTTTAAGGTTAATATAGATTAAAGGATAAATGGATGCATACATGTTCAAAATATATATGTTTTAATTAGTAAGATCTAACTAATGAAAATCATATATATTTGAGAACATGATATTTTTAAACATGTATGTTTTTTTAAACATGTATGTTTTAAGACTGGTATATTTTAAAAAATGATTGCTTATAAACGGAATGCTTAAAACATGTATGTTTTAATAATACTAGCAGGGTACTAGCGCGTTGCGGCGGCAGGTACCCTGAAATAAAATTTTCGATAAATCATGTATTTTAGTTTATTATGTTTTTTTTTACAATGAATTTACAGGGATCAAGAATTTTGTTAAGCCCGTGCCCGTTCGGGCTTGAGCCCGTTTGGCCCGTTCCTGTTCGACCTCGACCCTGTTTGGCCCGTGCCCGTTCGGGCTCGACCCCGTTTGGACTGTACCCGTTCGGGCTTGAATATTTGTATAATGTGTTTTATTATTGTATTAGTGACATTTAATGCAGGAATTTTGTAACATATTGGATTTCATAAACACATAATCACACAAATCAATGGGACGTATGGCTTAGAGTTTAGAGAGAGAAAGTGGAAGATGGGAGCCTTTCTAGAGAGAGAAAGTAAACAAAAGAAAGAAAGGTTAGATTGAGTGAAAGGTCCAACCCTCTACCTTGGGTGGTAGAGGGTATTTATAGTTACATACTACACGTCCTCCTCCACGGTGTTACTCTAAACTAATCTACGCTAATAACTAACTAATAAATACGTAAATAACGATATGTCTACGAGCTAACTTATGCTAGATTATATTTGGGGTGACCGAAACTTCACAATGGAATTTCTAATTCCTAACAATCTCCCCCTAAGGGAGGTCACCCCATGTTTTACATTTCGAATCCTAGCATTTTATTTTATCTTCAGTCATGAGCTCGTAGACTTTAATTCTTCACATCAGCAATCTTTGTGCTTTAGCAATGATTCTTCAAAGTCCGACTGCTTTGTACTTTTAGTGGAGGTCTTTGAACTGATCCACATCTTGATGATCTTCGAGTTTTCTTTGAGATCATCACCCACAGTAAATCTCTGGATCACCCTTTATTGTGTTGCCTTCATGTGATGTTGTGACTTTTGGACCGACATGCTCACACTTTATGGATCATGACATCTTTTCATCAGAGTAGCGGAAGCATCTTTTTATGTCTTTGATGATCATGATTTCTTCAATTAAGTGTGAATGCTATGAGCATGCGGTTGTGAATTGACTTCTCAACTCTGATCAGCTGCAACCGTCAACAGTTCCTGCAAACAACAGTTAGCAATAAAATACACGAAAGTGTCTTTGTTCACTTTCGATGAATATAGTTGCAAGAACCACGGTTCCCCGTTGATCAGGTAGAATTCCGAAGAATCTCCTTGACAGGGTTTCGCAGCTTGATCTAGCCGTTCTCAAACCAGAGCGTCCCAAAGTAGACAACACGGAGTGAGTGAACCAGCGAATTGAGATTCAATGATTGATGAAAATTTGATTTGAAAAACAATCGCGTATTGCTTAGAAGAAAGAGTTTTGCAATACAACGAAGGTTTTATGAGAGAGATCAATTTTCAATCAGAAATACTTTTTGTATTTGAAAAAGAATACACATTCGATGTGCTAGAGAAAAGAAGAGATTTGCACATCGAACGGTTTTTCCAAAAGTATTTTTCAATCAGAGATACTTTTTGTGTTTGAAAACATGAATACACATTCGATGTGCTAGAGAAAAGAAGAGATTTGCACATTGAACGGTTTTTCCAAAAGTATTCGTCAATTCATTTACTGGACCAAGGTTGATTCAAGAGTGAATCGCCCCGTTGTTTCAATCTAGTTGTCACAAGCTTGATCTTTTGAAGAGATCTTACATGTCACCCACCAAGAGCTTGTTTGATGTTGGCTCTAGAAGGATTTCCATCTTCATCATGAATACTTTACATATCACTCGGATATTCTGGGAAATATCACAAGGATAATGCGTAGGACTCTCAATATATATACTTACTTTCCACATTGTGTGAAACAGGAAGTCTTCATTAATTTTATGTCCTAATGAGATTTTGTGGATGATCTCTTGGCTCTAGACTCAGTTGTGCACATTTGGTTTCCTATGCCGGAGACTAGGGAGAGGGTCTCCTTCTTCAATATCAACGATCTCTAAGAGAAAGTCGATAGATTATGTAGGTTCCTCGTGAGAATGAAACAAGTCCTATTAAGAGGAACTTGAGTAGCTTGTGAAATTAGGTGTAGTGCGTCACTGGGTCCATGACGTCTTGTCTTCAATACCAGTGTTACCTTAGTAGACACTAGTAGCATATGTATTGAACCCGGTTTCTGCCCTAAGGTTGAATTAATGGAGGGCTATTTCTTTTCACCCTTTTCACATTCAATTCTTTTTCGTTCTTCAACCCCTTCAGTGCTTACCGAGACTTCATAACTAGAACCTTGTTGGGTTTATTCCAGTTCTAACTCAATCTCAGTCGGCACTCTTCCCATTTCTCACTTTTCTCCTTTTTCATCATACCTAAGGACTCTACACTATCTAGTGGATTGTCCCTGGGTAGATCCCTCCGGCTCTAGCGGGGTCGTGGGAACGAATACCTAACCTAACCATCCTTATAACACCATGCATAAAGAACATTGGTCGGTCTTTTGGTATTGTTCTTTCCTTCTTGAAACCAATTGAAAAATCATTTGGAAAATCAATCAAGGTACTTGTGATATAATATCAAAAGCATTTTGTACCTTAATTGTTTTTGATCATTTAGAAATGCTCCCCCTCAACATGTGCATATGATTTAGAAATTGTTTAGCACATGAAGGCAAGAGTTCTTTGAAACAATTTCTTGATCACAATTTCCTTAGAAAAAGCCATTTGATTTTTTGGTAAATTCTCCCCCTCAAAATGTGCGTTGGTTATTTAAAATCATTTAACACATAGAGGAAGGAGATCTTAGAAGTACTTTCACGATCACATTTGCCATAGAGAAAACCATTTCAAACTCAATCAAGGTACATATGATAAAACTTTGAAACCTTTGTACCTTGATGGCTTAACTTCTTTAGAAATGCTCCCCCTCAATACGTGCTTCGAGATTCGAAAGCGTTTTAGCACATATGGGAGAGCAGCCTGCACTTTTTGAGTCAAAACGATCACTTGTTATCAGATTTCATATTTAAATCACATTTTCTCCCCCGATCAAAAATATCAAATCCTTTGAGATTTTGGATCCCAAGTGATTTAAATAGGTTTAGAAAATATGGGAGAAAATATGCCTGGTTTAAATTCTCTTCTGGTTTATGGTTAAATGCTCCTCCTCAATCATGTGCATTATGTATTTGAAATCGTTTGACACATGAAGGAAGGAGTGCTTTTGAAACAATCACCCTTTAAAACCGATTTGAGATTTAAATCACGATCTCTCCCCCGATCAAAAATTTCAAACCATTTGAGATTTGTGATCCCAATTGATTTAAATTATTTAGAAAAGTTTGGGGAAAGACGTGGCAAGATTTAAATTTTGAAATTGACTGATGAGGACCAATTATAGACATTAAAGATTGTTAGTGTCAGGTATGATAGTTTTTAAGAGATCTTTAATTAAAATAAAACAATTTCACAATCAAACAAGAACAAAAAAATTTCATTTTGAAAGATCTTTGAGTTTTAAAGAAAATAATACCATGACATATGATAACGCTACACGCGTCGTTTGGGGTAAAAGGAACTTCCTTTTCGTCGAGCAAGTTTTTCAACACCCTAGGCAGTGAACCTAATCGTTGTAGTGTAGTATTAGGGTAAGCCACGGGAATTGATATCGTTCTCTAGGGGAATAGGAATGCTAGTGAGAATTTACTACGCTAAGGTTGGGGTTGAGGAAGATTATTTTTTTATCTTTTTTTTGTTTTTAGGAAATAGAAAGGTACGGATCTCGGGGTATTGGATTTGGGGGTTGGTATTTCTACCGATTACTATACTAGTCTAATTATCTAATCTAAGGTGTATGTAGTGTATGTCTAATTATTGTGTGCTCGTATGATGATTTAAAGATGTGCTTACTTAGGTTTTATTACTCCTTAATTATCTCCTATTGATGGTTGAATTGTCACGTCCTTATTCTTAATTGCGTTGTGTGTCTAAAGTCGTAGGGTATGCATTTATCCCTAACTCTTTGAAACTACTAAAGGTTATTGCCTACAAAATCTCTAGGATTTATAAACTTAACACTAAGGTACTCTTCGGATGGTTTAGCCTACAATGACTCTAGGTACTATAAGCTAAGGTTCACAAAGATTAATCAAGCATTAACTACACAATGGATGATCTATCGCAATACTAGATCATTAACAATTAAGATAAGAGACAACCAATCAATATTCAATAATTAAGTTTCATATTCCCTAAGCAAACACACAAGTAAACTAGCCGGACATGGGAAACATGCAAGCATACACACAATTAATTGAAGACATAATTGAATTAATGAAGTAAAACACTTATCTTGATGTAAGATAGGGTATGGAACCCTAAAATACTGTACAAGACAGCCTTGGTTCGGTTTAGGTTTTTACTCCAAAAGACTACACCTTGAAAACTGAAAAATTCGGATTCTATATATAAGATTACAAATGCGACGGCGTCACCCTTTGATTTGTGACGTCGTCGGGTCGCCGTTATTAGGGTTTTGTCTTGGCCACGTTTGTCTTGCAACGTCGTCACCTTATGCTTGTGACGCCGTCCCTTTCAGTCTCTGACGTCGTCTGGATCAAATCTAGGCCGTCTGAGTTGCGACGCTCTACTCTTTTAAAACCTGAAGCCGTCACTTGTAAATGAGAAATTTGGCTACTGAGCCGTCACAAAAGTTGTCCAACGGTGTCGCAGATAACACCTGACGCCGTCATCTTCAGTTCCAGCAGCCTGAGTGTCTCGATTCTTGACTTTGGCCATTTTCTTCGTATATTCGCGCCTTTTCGTCCGAATAAGTGTCATTCCAGCATTTTGCCTTCAAGATACCTAAAAAGTGAAAACGAACGATATTAAGTAATAACGGATACAAAAGTGATAAAATAAGGGCTTAAACTACCCCTCAAAAAGGTACATTTTAAAACCTTATCAAATATCCCTACACTTGGTATTTGCTTGTCCTCAAGCAAATGTGCTTTTAGCCAATCAATTTATAAGTTAGAGGTCATGAAGCATTAGTTTAGAACGATTCAAAACACATATAAGCGCCGCAAAAGTCATAACAAGCACGGAAATTACATACTAGCACCTCACATGGGGTGTTTGGATACTCACATCTCTCGGGTGTATATGAAATATAACAAGTTAGAAATGGAAGATAAACACTCATTAACCGGTCCTAGTACATAAATTACCATAGGCTTGAGACTAGATCAAACCCCCATCGCTTTGGCGTAAGCACCTAGGAAAGACTATCCAAGAGGTCTTTTAAAGGGTTGTAATGATAGTGTAGAAAACTAGAAGGGGGGTTGAATAGTTTACCGATTAAAAACTTTGTTTTGAAACTTATTGAAAGATCAATTGATATTGATCTTAAGTATGTTAATGAAATATGCAAGCAATATGTAATAAGTAAATAAGGAAAGAAATGATCAAACCACAACAAGTTGTTTATAGTGGTTCGGCCTACAAGGACTCTTTTTCCTTGCCCTACTCCACTCCTCGAGTCTCACACTCGAGAGTTTAACTTCACTAGTCAACAAGCTCCTTTCACCGGCGGAGAAAACCTTTACACTTCGCTTACACTATTTCCGACACTAAGCTAGATGTCGAGTTCTTTCCAAGGGTACAACTACTCCCACACACAATGTATTTTGAGGACTAAAATACTAACCACTCACACTCACAAGATTATGATGGTTTGATACAACAATGAAGTATAGATCAACACTAGATCATACAACACTAAACAAACAAGACTTCCAACTTCTCGTTGAAGCTTGAATATGACTTGATCTTCTTTGCTACAAAAGAGATCACTAATATGATATGAAACTGAATTAGAAAGGTTAGAGAGAAGATATGTATGAGAGTATGTTAGAAAGGGATGAGAAACTACTTGGCTTGGCATTGCTATTTATAGCCAATTTGGAAAGGAGCGTCCACGGACCGCGGACCCCTTAAAAGGGTTCTGCCCGTGTACCAAATTGGTACCGCCAGTCTGACAGTCAAGATATCAAATCTTGCCTAAAGTCAACTCTATCTATGTAAGATTGTGCAAGATATGAAGAGTACAAATCTTCACAAAATATCTAATGGAATCTTCCAATGATCTCCATGATGTAATACATGATGTCAAATGTTGTATTACTATTAATAGAAATATGCAAATGCTTAAGTAGTGTTTGGTTTTAAGAACCTAACACATTCTACAAACTACTATCATACATAATGATTAGAGTCATATCAAGATGTTACTAATCATAAATGTAAATGCTTGAATGATGAATATATTGTTTGAGAAAGCTTGTTTTAATATCTAATAAACTTGACAAGCTTTAAGCTTTTATAAATTAAATTTACTTTTGTCGTTAACAAAAACTTAGGCAAAGATCAAAAATATAAATAACGTTTAATGACGATATTTGTATTAACAGATAGGCTTACGGTAGGGAAACAAAGGGTTTGGTGGGATAGGCTATTTAGTGGTGGCAAGTCAAAAATCTTTATGTTACAAGCATGCGAAGAGTGGCGTTGTTAAGCCAAGACTCGACACTCTAAACTCTAGATAACTGAAATAAACAAACATAAATTTAAAGATAGATGTAGGATGGTAGCCCGTATATTTTTTTATTTATTATTTTTTTTCATACACTTTTACTCTACCATCCTCTACGATAACATCAAAATGATAGGGATTTATAGGCACATCCCTACACTTGAGTTTTTATTACTTTAACACTAATATGACCCGAATTGAAAAGATCAAAACACTTGGAGTACATTATTATGAAAATAAAGGGAATTTGAATTTAACGTTCCCTTCCCGTCATCTCATAAAGTTTAACTTTTCCCATGAGTTCCAATCGTCCCAAAACTGTGTACAAAGGATATGACTCGACTTAGCAACTTATGTGAGCAACAAGATAATTGAACTAAGGGTTTAGTGTGATAACAATAATACACTAAAAGTGAGTGCATACAAGGTAGGCTAAGGCGATTTGGGTGTACATTTGGGGGTGGGGTGTAAACAATGCTCTTCATTGATATTCCGGAAAACCGAAACATCATGAGAACCGCGAAAAGGATAAGCTCTGAGGCATTAACTAGGGGTATCGTGTACTAAAGATGAGTACAACGCAAAGGTGTGGGGGAATTACTCAACCGATGTGGAAGAAGTAATTATATTACGGGTATCAAACAAGGGTTATCCTAATGCCTCTTATCATTTAGTTATTCCTAACTACACAAGTGTAGTCTTACTAGCGATCTTGGGATGAATCACAAAACAAGTTCTAGAATCTATTATACTACTGGTTCACACTCTAAGCATTAAAGATGAATGTTTTAATTCCTACTAATCTAAGGGTGATCCTCACATTTTTGGTGGAATTTAAGTGGTAAAGGTTTTTGTGCTAGTCATATAACTTCCTATCCATGAGACGCTTTATTAAGACTAATGGCCCACTCCTATATGTCATGAAAAATTGAAAATTTGGTGCCAAAATTACTCTAACCGATATTTCTCATGGTTTATTACACAATTGAAATTGGACAAGGCAAATAGTCAAGGATAAGCATAGTTTCAAAGTTCCCGTTTTATTTTCCCTCCCTACACTTAAACTGAACATTGTCCCCAATGTTCCCCGAAAGTATCAAAGTTATGATAATGAAAGGTAATTAAAAACGAAAGAAACTAGTACTCCCCTGATTAGCTCGGTAGGATCCGTGTAAAGTGGTGGTTACATCTTTCTTCAAGAAGAACGTTTGCATTAAAAGCTCCTTCTCATCTTATGTATCTTCTTCTTGGTAAATTAAACCTGCACACTTGAAGAAAACCAACGAAACCTTCGCGTAAAATCGGCGGTAACAATATATATAAGACTATACTAAACTAGGATATAATGCTTGTGGAATGGATGTTTACAGATTTTTTGGAAAATTAAGACCTGAAAAATTCCAAAAATTTATAAGTAGCTCAGAAAACGAGAAAAAGTCATAAGCTGTTTCTGCTCCTCCTGACGCCGTCAGGTTATCATGACAGAAACTGGTCTGCGATTTTCTGGAAAAATTCTGGAAAATTTATATCTTTAGAATTTAGAAAAATTCATGCAAAACATCCATTATGACTCGATACAAGCATTTGACTCACACATATATATCTTTTCAATAATCGTAACTCTCATGTTCACGTTCTTTTAAAAACGTGTGTAATCTTCCCTACATTTATCCCTTTTGTAAACTACCTTTATATGTAATTAAGACGAGTTTAAAGACAAAATAAAGCATTTTCACAAAGTCAAACATAAGAACATACAATAATGAATAGATATATGACACACAAATAAAACTGAAAAACAAATACACATGGGTTGCCTCTCAAGAAGCGCTTGTTTTTGTTCGAGTCACGAGCTTGACTCTACCCTTATTTAACGGATAAAGGGGAAGTTTTTTCTACACTTAAGCTTAAGTGCGGGTGATAGTAGCGATACACACTAGGGTGGAAATTTGCTACGTAAGGAGAGGGTGATGGGTGATTTATATGCTCAAAGGGGTGTGCTCCATTCATTCTAACCTTACCTAATTTTATGGGTGTAGCGGGTGAATCAAATCTCTCTCCTAAAAATGGATCATCTTCTATCAACTTCAAAAGATTCTTAGTTAAGGATCCATCTTGACCTAATAAACCCGGTTTAAACCCATAATGTTTCTTGTTATCAACCATGAATGGGTGATATAAGTGTGTAAGGTCATGGGTTACTCCTATATTAGCTTCCACTCTACATGGCCTAGAGTCTACCACCTTTATCAAGCAACTACCCAAACTATTTATTTTGATTGGTGCATTGGGGCCTAATTCAATTCCAAGATTCACATCTAAAGACGGAAAATTGGGTAAGGTTTTTGGTTGAGGCTCCGGTTCATCAAAATTAGGAACTTCCCTAGGACTAAGAGAGAGGCCATGACAACAAGCATCTAAACCTACATTCTCTAGTGGCGTTTGGTCCAAAGGTTCTATATCAATCAGGGTTCCTATAGTCTCTTCTACTTCTTTCGGGTAAGTTATAGGCGATGTGTGTTCCTCAAGTGATGGTAGGGCTTGTGGGCTTGGAGTTTCCACCTCATTCTCCATTATATCTAGATCTCCTAAATGTTCATCATGTGTTTTAGTATGATCTAACCCAAATACACTCCTAAGTATCTCAAATCCTTCTTTAGCCATTTCAAATTCTTGGTCTGATTCATAAGAATCATTCTCAAAAATTTGATCACTATGTTCTATTTGCCTAAAGGATTCCTCACGCGTGTCATATGTTTTGGTGAAATCTATCCCACGCATGCAACTAGGTAGTTCAACTATAACCATCTCACAATCTTGTTCGAGTTTAGGTTCCATGTTCTTAAAAACTAGGTCTTTTTGATCATGATGCCTAAGGTTGGATAAATCCTCCTTATCCATTTCCTCAAGTTGTGACAACTGATGGTTTATGCTTATGAGGCTTTTCTCAAAAAATTTCCAGATGGTCTCACTAAAAGGAGTTGATTCTAACAATGATCGTTGAATAGAAGCCACACAAGCAAAAAATTTATCAAATCCATCCAACCTTACACCCGTCTCCTTTTGGATATCTCTAAGATCACTCACAAATTCATTAGAACAATAAAAAGCAATCCAATCTGCGAAATTCAATTATTCCTCATTTGTTAATGATTCAAACGCAACTTCAATTGCCATAGCGACAAATGAAAAGGGTTTTACGAACACAAACACAAAGAAGGGGATAGACTACAAGGAAGCTAAAAATGAGAAAAAAAAAAGCTTACTTGATAGGTATCAAGTAAGGAAACCTAAACGAGATAGAAATCTAACTAGCTATTCTATTCCCCGGAAGCGGCGCCAAAAACTTGATAACGCTACACGTGTCGTTCGGGGTCAAAGGAACTTCCTTTTCATCGAGCAAGTTTTTCAACACCCTAGGCAATGAACCTAATCGTTGTAGTGTAGTATTAGGGTAAGCCACGGGAATTGATATCGTTCTCTAGGAGAATAGGAATGCTAGTGAGAAGTTACTACGCTAAGGTTGGGGTTGAGGAAGATTATTTTTTTTATCTTTTTTTTGTTTTTATGAAATAGAAAGGTACGAATCTCGGGGTATTGGATTTAGGGGTTGGTATTTCTACCGATTACTCTACTAGTCTAATTATCTAATCTAAGGTGTATGTAGTCTATGTCTAATTATTGTGTGCTCGTATGATGATTTAAAGATGTGTTTACTTAGGTTTTATTACTCCTTAATTATCTCCTATTGATGGTTGAATTGTCACGTCCTTATTCTTAATCGCGTTGTGTGTCTAAAGTCGTAGGGTATGCGTTTATCCCTAACTATTTGAAACTACCAAAGGTTATTGCCTACAAAATCTCTAGGGTTTATAAACTTAACACTAAGGTACTCTTCGGATGGTTTAGCCTACAATGACTCTAGGTACTATAAGCTAAGGTTCACAAAGATTAATCAAGCATTAACTATACAACGGATGATCTATCGCAATACTAGATCATTAACAATTAAGATAATAGACAACCAATCAATATTCAATAAATAAGTTTCATATTCCCTAAGCAAACACACAAGTAAATTAGCCGGACATGGGAAACATGCAAGCATACACTCAATTAATTGAAGACATAATTAAATTAATGAAGTAAAACACTTATCTTGATGTAAGATAGGGTATGGAACCCTAAAATACTGTACAAGACAGCTTTGGTTCGGTTTAGGTTTTTACTCCAAAAGACTACACCCTGAAAACTGAAAAATTCGGATTCTATATATAAGATTACAAATGCGACGGCGTCACCCTTTGATTTGTGACGCCGTCGGGTCGCCATTATTAGGGTTTCGTCTTGGCCACGTTAGTCTTGCGACGGCGTCACCTTATGCTTGTGACGTCGTCCCCTTCAGTCTCTGACGTCGTCTGGATCAAATCTAGGCCGTCTGAGTTGCGACGCCCTACTCTTTTAAAACCTGAAGCCGTCACTTGTAAATGAGCAATTTGGCTACTGAGCCGTCACAAAAGTTGTCTGACGGCGTCGCAGATAACACCTGACGCCGTCACCTTCAGTTCCAGCAGCCTGAGTGTCTCGATTCTTGACTTTGGCCATTTTCTTCGTATATTCGCGCCTTTTCGTCCGAATAAGTGTCATTCCAGCATTTTGCCTTCAAGATACCTAAAAAGTGAAAAGGAACGATATTAAGTAATAACGGATACAAAAGTGATCAAATAAGGGCTTAAACGACCCCTCAAAAAGGTACATTTTAAAACCTTATCAACATAACATTAAATCTTTAGATCACCACTTTATTTTGTACAATTGGACTCTGATTCGTTTGATGATATATTTTCTGAAAATATTTAACTTGAAATCACTCTCCCCCTGAATCGATGACCGTAGTCGATGATTGAGTGACTTAAGTTTTGATAAAAATGAAGTCCGGTTGATTTATAAAATTTGAGTCCAATTTATTTTCAAAACAATAATTTTCATTTTCAAAAAAATATTCAAAATTGTTTAAAAATGTTATCATCCACTACTTGTCCTGCACAAAGATACGTTAGGTGGTTGAGAAGCTTTTGTTGTTGATGTAAGGCTAAAAGAAAACCATATGCTGAAGTAGTGAGACCTCTTAAGTTGCATCTATCGTGCCAACTATCCATAGAGATCCAATTAAGCTCCGTTTCTTCTTTTGTTGACCCAAGAAATAGTTACCGTTTCCTTTCGGCATCCAATCATCTTCTTATGTGGGATCCGGATCGGGAACATTCTTTTATACCATGATATTTGCATACGTTAGTGAACATACATACATATATATGGTGGTCGACATCACCCAAACAACAATCGACTAATATAGTCATCCAACATATCAATCAGTTCATATAAGGCATTGGATTTATGTGTTCATCAAACTCTAATCATCTAATCCTAACAATCATATCCTAAATTCCTATTCCTTCGACATAGGCAAATATCTTTTTCAGTTAAGCACGTAGGATAATTAGATAAGCCCGATAGATGATATAAATTTGAAAACATTCTCCCCCTCAATCAATGACTCTTTCTATGAAAAGTTTTAAATAAGCTGAAGTCATTGATTGGGTTTTGCAAATTTATGAAAACATGATTCTGATTGATTTTCAAGCAACTCATTTTCCATCATTTGGACAAACAAATATTTTTCTGAAGAATTTTAGACGGAAAAACATTTGTGTAGGAACAGCAGTCCTTCGACATACTTTCCTTAAATAGTTTTAGGATAAGTGCACGAAATTTTTGAAAATTGGTTTAGCGCATCACTTTCTTTCCTTGAAGAGCGGGTTGCTATCTGAAATAATAGCAAACCATGGTTTAAGCACGGGTCACAGTCTGAAATAACTGCAAGCCATATTTGGAGACATGTTTTGAAAAGA
The DNA here is from genome assembly GCA_019973895.1 of Chrysanthemum seticuspe. Taxonomy (NCBI): domain Eukaryota; kingdom Viridiplantae; phylum Streptophyta; class Magnoliopsida; order Asterales; family Asteraceae; genus Chrysanthemum; species Chrysanthemum seticuspe. Next base: position 147,611,910 of record BPTQ01000004.1, read on the forward strand.
AATATTTACACCTCCTGCTCGAACTTCATCTATGGTCCCGTGCCATTGTTGAATGACATTTCTAAGACCGTAGATGTTATCGATACCAGAAGACATGTCTTTGAAAAACAATATTTTTGGTTTTTTTTTTTTTTTTTTTTTTTTTTTTTAATATATTTTTCTATTTTCTTTTTGTTAAATATACACAAATAAGATGATATAGTTTAAGAAGATGATGATACGAGTACCGAGATAAGGATATCGTTCAGCACTTAGTAGAAGATAGAAGTCATCATTTCTTAAACTTTCACCACCAAAGCTTTCGAGACTCTTGAATGGACGTCATAAATTGAGCCTACAGAAAGTGAGACTTTGGTAGCTTCCTCCCAAACTGACAATCTTCGAATAAAGACCATTTTCCCAAGAAGTAGAATGTGAAGAGAAACAGTCTCATTGAATGAAGCTCAACACCCCGAAGAACACGAGAACACCGAAATAACAAGTTTAAACACTGATCATCTTTGCGGTTATCAAACCCGGAATACATGATTAAGCTCTATCACGTGAACCTGTTGTGCGTCCCCGATGTACACATTACTCTTCGAGTTTGAGCAGTTGTCTATTCGGGAGAACAATATGTCAACATCTTCATTTCACCAAATGCATTCCAGTTATCTTTCATATAACCAATCAACCCATAATGTACACATGTACCCAACAAGAGTAGAGACGATGACATCCAAGTAGCATGTTGAATCACTGATCATCTCTGCGGATATCAACTCTCTGGAATAAATGAATAAGCTCGATCATGTGAACATGTTGATCGCCCATGATGTACACATATCTCTCCCCTAATGGTTGCGATCTCATCGGAATCATCATAACATTGTGTACATGAAGCAATAACCAGAAGCACTTTATCATAAGCCATATCGAAGATGTCGATAAGCAATATCATCTCACGCTTCACATATTTTTCTCATATTTCTTCCTACTGAAAGGTAAGTTATCACATACCAAAAGTATCCAGAGACCACTTCCCCCCAAATGGTTTGAATAATGCATCCTTCCCCCAAATAGTTGGAATAACACACCAAAGGCTATGAGTTAAACACTGAGTTTCTCTGCGGTAATGACATTTGTCTTTCCCGGGATTACTTCAATAGAGAAGAAGTATTAAGTTCATCACGTGTACTCACTGTGTGTTTAGATGTATATCTCTTTCCCCCTTGCTGGTTTTGATACCTCAGAATCAACAACACATTATACATGCTAAATACTCATGAAATAGAGAAGAACAAACAATTAGGTCAATTGATCCTGTGAGAATCAACCGCTACAGAAACTCTCTCTGACTATCTTAACCAACCCAGACGTAGACAATTTGACGTGACCACTAAAGAAGCAAACCCGATATACCAAACTTGAAACTAAAGATGAATTCCCCGCATTTGTATCTTAAGCTTGCTCTAATGATGGAAGAACGGTGTCGAGAATTTATGCTTGAAGCAAATCTCTAAGTACCCAATACTCAACCAAAGTACGAGACAATAACACCTCTTGCGATTATCCACAACGACATTTGTGTGTGTCACTGAGTAAAACAACGTAACTCCTTAAAGTGATAGTTAACCAGGTCTTCAAACATTCACCCCGACAACTGGTAACTAGATAAACCAAGTCTTCAAATTAAATTCTAAGCACGAGCAAGTTATCATTGAAAGTCATTCATCCAACCAACCCTGACTTCAAGATAAAGTAAGAATACGCCTTTGTAAAAGACAACTTCAATTTCAAATAAGTGATAAACGATTAACTCTGAAGTAATCAACTTGTGTCAAATGTCCAACACGTGAATAAACATACAATCGGATGTACATTGACCCACTGAATGAACCGGAACAAATGATTCCTCAACATCAATGCATTCTTCCTAAAGGTATACATGTAGAGACTGATATGGAAGATTCACCAATGATGTCTTCGAGCGGATGAGGTAGTAATTTTCCTTAATGTTCATGTGGTTGATTTATAGCGTGCACAATGAGAGGAACACTAATCCGTGAAGATTTGGCAAAGGAATACCAAAGAGCGGATCATTATTCATGAACAATAATCCGTGAAGATTTGGCAAAGGAATACCAAAGATCGGATCATTATTCAATAGTGCAACTACAATATCATGATAGCCGCATTGTGAAATAACTAGAGATAAGGTTTCTTGAGAATTCCGAGAAGTAATTCTTAGATGGTGAACCAGTTGAGTCAGTAGGAACCGGAGCATGAGCTTCAGAAACTGGATGATCAACATTCGTTGGAGGTTGGAAGTACTCATCATACATATCTTGAAAACAATGAATCCCAAATAGTAAATACCAGTTATCCTTAGTGAGTGAAGATATTAGGCGTTGGAGATTCGTATGACCATAACTAAAGCATCCATCATCATGTAGTATATTCACTCTTCTCCCCCTCAAAAATTGCAAATGAAGTTTGCCATTTTTGATTGAGCAAGTGAATAAGAATATATACCAATGAACGGAGATCCACTTGAGGATTGAATGAGCATGGAAAAATATGAAGCTTGTTGATGAAGAATGTCGATGAGAATGGTCATAAAAATGAAGATTTCTCTTCTTCTGAAGATAAAGCGCACTGAGGCGTACACTTTTCTTTTCTTTGAGGAACGGGGCCTGAAGTGTTATCTACAGACGGTTATAGTGTTGAAGAACGAGGCATGAACTGATGTGAACAGACTTCATAGCCGATTGGATATCAAGGTTGAGTTACTAGAACCCGTGAGTTATGAGATATCAATCCTTTTGTTATCCATACTTTAATCCAGTCCATGTATTGAAGGATCGAAGTATCTGCAACTAAGTAAAGACTACCTACATTAACATTACAAGCTTGATTGCATATATATGGGTTAGTGTCATTAGTATCCAAATCCTTTGGGGTTTCACGGTCAACCTTGATTTTGCCATCGGTAAACAGCTTTACGGTAGGTATCCACCTAAGTCCAGCATCCTTAAACATTCTACCAGACGGTATCCACTTATGGCAAGGTTTAGGATTGTTAGGATTGTTAGGCTTCTTATGCATAGTGGAAGACTTATCCTTATTCCTAGTTTCCAAAGATTTAGCAGTTGGTATCCATCTAGGCGAAGTTTTTGGTTTGTTTTGCTTCATATACACAGTAGATGACTTAGTGAAAATCCTAGACTTAACAGGTTGAACCTTTGCATGAGCATTTACTTTCATTAGGGATTTTGAAAAACAATTATCATGATGTGCCTTAAAGATGCATTTCAGACAATTTGAGCAAACAACTTGTTTGGATTCAGAAAATGATCTAGAGTTCTTAGAGTGATCTGCTATGGGAATAGCTTTATTCGAAACGCAACTACTCTTATATCCAAGCCAATCCCTAGTGTTTAGTTGAGTGTTCCTAGGTAATGGTTTAAAACTACTAGCAGTGCCTTGAAATCTCGTAGAATTCATCACCCTAGGTCTAGCACCTAAAATTCCATCTTTTTGAATCTGTGCCTTTTTCTTAGCTTCTTCTAGATCATAGTTCTTGAACAAGTCATTCATATCATGTGAATTCTTAGGCAAATAAGGTGAAGTGATTGGTTTTGACAAAACTTGTTTCACATCAACTTGGGAGGCAAACCGTGTTTTTGAAAATTTTGTTCTTTCAGATATAAATGCAGTAGGCTGCCTAACAATAGGTCGGTCTCTAATGGAATGAGAAGCTGGTTTCCCCAAGGTTGATAGTTTTGTAAACTTAGTGTTCACACTTTTCCCTACAGTTTTTCTAAGCTCATTCTTTAAGGCAACTATCGCAAAACTCTTATCCTGAAGATGAGCTTTGAGTTCATCAATTTTTTCTATCATTGATTTTGTTTGTTCCACGGACTTAGTTCTAGTTTCATTGATAGAGTCGCTTAGGTCCTTTTGATGCTTTTTCAAAGTCTCATTTTCCGTAAGTAATTTAGCCACATAAATTTCCAATACATTATTTCTTGTTTTAATAGCATCGATGTCTTGTTTAGTCATGACTAAATTACTTTTCAAATTCAAGACAAAATATGTTTCTTCAGATTGTAAATGGTTGACTCTTTGTCTTGAAGTTGAGCCTTCAAAGTGTTAATTTCAAAAAGTTCACGGAATTCAGGAAGTTCTGGATTTTTACATGGTTTGTTAAGTTGAAAACTTTCGTCTTTACTCTGTATCGCAATTTCAAGTGAAATGCAATGTTTTTCAAGATTTGAGAATTTGTTTGAAAGTTCATCAAAAGCCTTTTTATCAATCATATATTTTGTTTTGAAACACTTAATCTCAGACTTAGCCTCAGTTACAAAACATTTATCAAAGTCATGTTCAACATCATGATCAGTTTGTTTAAGTACTTTAGCAGATGCACTATGTTGAACAGTTAAGGGTACCTCATTACATGACACCTGTTCAATTTTCGGTCTGATATCTGCATCCACATCATGTGTGACAAGAGTCACTGGACCGCTGGCTGTGTCAAGCTTATCTATCTCTGAGCCTCTGTATTCAATGTCAACTGATCTATCATCTAGTGCTTTACCCGACTCAACACTACAATCTTTTGATTGTGCCCGACATTCATTCCCATTTCTGATTACTGCATCTACTTCTTGTATGTTAGGAGTAACTGAACAACTGGTTACATTATTATTTGTTGTCTCTGACATTCTGCATTCAGCAACACCCGATTCTTCAACTGATACATTACCCAACTCATCACAACTTTCTCTCAACTGCACCAGACTCTCATCAAATTTTTCATCTTTCTGAGTAACTTCCTCAATATACTTCTCCACATTATCCATGAGATGGATAAGAGTCTCTATGAACACGCTAATTTCCATTCCAGTGTGTCTCTTGAAAGACATTTCAGTCATGTCTTGATCATAATCTGATGTAAATTCCCCACAGATGAATGACTGAAATTGGTTGCGGATCACATGAAGTGCAGCACTGGAACTATCCTTTTGAACCTTTTCTTTATCAAGTTGTTGTTCCAATTGTTCTAAGTTCAATAGTAATGTTCCCGTTAATGTGGATAAATCTTGACGGAAAAGGGCATTGCATGTTAGTTCCATTCCTATCGGTGTGAGTAACATGAGGTGTGAGTGAAGCTGTTGGTAAGGTTCAATGTTACTTTCCTTTAGCATGGCATTCTGTAGCCTAAACAGGTGCAATTCACTCTCTTCAGACTCAGAACACGAAGATCTCACATCCTCATTGATTGATTCAATCATCTTTAATTGTTCAGTGTAGCATACATTATCATTGTTGTCCACAACATCATACAATTTAAGTACTTCCAAAATCACTGAATCAGGAGTGTAAGACATGATGTTGCTGTGTACACGGGATTTTACAAGTCTGCGATTTAAACCGAGAAATAGAATCTTTCGCGGGATTTTACTAAAATCAAGATCAAACCGTAAGAGAGTGAGAAGTATGATGTAGTAAAGGAACTAGAAGATGATAAGAACTAGAAGATGTAAAGGAACTAGAAGATGATAGTAAAGGAACTAAAAGATGATAAGGAAGTAAAGATGAATTTGGTGTTATGGTTTGTGATATTCCCCAATTCTTTATATATACCCCCTGTTCCGCGGATCGAACTATTAATGTGGTCAAGATAGTTAATGTAGTCAACTAATTTTTCAGAAAATTAGGGTTTGAAAACAAGGGTTTTGTATGTTAGGTTTAGAGACAAATCACAGGAATTGACAAATCTCAGTCCTTGACAACTCGCACCCAAGACAACTCGCACCCAAGACAACTCGCACCCTAGTCAACTCACTTTGATGACAACTCGCTTAATAAACAAGTCGCATGAACCACAACTCGCATAAACAGACAACTCGCTTACTAGACAAGTCGCATAAAACACAACTCGCATAAATTGACAACTCGCTTCCAAGACAACTCGCACCCTAGACAACTCGCTTAAACGACAACTCGCTTAAGGCACAACTCGCATAAGATGACAACTCGCATATAAGACAACTCGCTTCAATAAGCAAGCTCAGAATACACAACTCGCTTCACAAATCAGGACAACTCGCATAAAAGAAATGCACAACGAGACTCAACTCGCATCCAACAAATATTCAAAAAAATACCACTTTTCAATCAAAAAACAACTCAACCACGATGATTCAAGCCTTCCAAATCAAAACCTAAACACTTATAATGATTCTAAACACAAAAGTACAATCAAAATCCAAACTTTAACACTAGAAATGATCCAAATGATGTAAACTACTCTAAAGTCATTCAAACCCAAAAACCTTATGAAACCCACTAGAAATCCAAGAACACGAAAGATGAGTGATCAAACCATGGCTCTTGATACCAATTGTAACATATTGGATTTCATAAATACATAATCACACAAATCAATGGGACATATGGCTTAGAGTTTAGAGAGAGAAAGTGGAAAATATGAGCCTTTCTAGAGAGAGAAAGTAAACAAAAGAAAGAAAGGTTAGATTGAGTGAAAGGTCCAACCCTCTACCTTGGGAGGTAGAGGGTATTTATAGTTACATACTACACGTCCTCTTTTCGGACTGTGGATCAGGCATACAGTGGGTAAAGACCCGTCCTTCCTCCACGGTGTTACTCTAAACTAATCTACGCTAATAACTAACTAATAAATACGTAAATAACGATATGTCTACGAGCTAACTTATGCTAGATTATATTTGGGGTGACCGACACTTCACAATGGAATTTCTAATTCCTAACAAATTGTGTTTAAGTTGGTTGTACAATATGCTTGATAATTTGTATTTCTTGTGTAAGAGGTGTTTTAATAACTACATTAATTGTATTTATTGACCAGTTAATTAATTGACTACATTAACTATCTTGACCACATTAATAGTTCTTTGTATTTTGTACATTAAGCTTTAAGACTTGTAAGTCTTAAAATTAAGATTGATGACAAAGATCATTAATAGTGCATTGTGTATTGTACAATAGGCTTTGTATTTTGTAAGTCTTAATTTTAAGACCATGAGGAGAGAGATTCATTGCTCTATTATAAGTAGTATAGATTATTGTTGCTAATTTTTGTATGTTTCATTGTTTCAGGTGTAATTACAAGAATATTCACAGCTATGAGTGTGCATATATGTTCGACTTTTGAAAAAATATTGACAGCTACTCGTGTGCATATATGTCCTACTTCTATAAATGATGATAACAATGAGTGTGCAAATATGTCTATTTTGTGTTGAATATTTATTAGTGCTCACGTGTTTAGATCGATTAGATTAATGTATTTATGCTTTTTAGAAATTTGTATTTTAATTATATTTCAATCTATATCGAAGTTTGTGTATAGCATTTATGTTCATGGTTTTTATAAATTTCATACTATTTCTGAAAACATATATTGTAGCACTAAATTTAGAAATATGTTATCTTAAAAAAAACATATATACACTAAACATGTGAGCTTAAAAACATATATGCACTAAATCTGAAAAATACTATTTAAAAAAAAGGATTTAGTAAAAACAAAATTCAAAAAAAAATAATAAAAAATAAAATAAATTATCTTTTACTATTATACCTTTTCGAATTAAATAAAAAAGTTTAATATTTAAAAAAAAATATAGATATTTTTAAAAATGCCATTTTGCATTGATTTGTTGCACACTATGCATTACTAGGAGTACATAAGTGGTTCTCGTAGTTCCCGCAAATAAGATGGGTTCTGAAAATATTGTTGATTTATATCATTAATATTAAGAGTAACTATGTATCTTGATGAAAGATACAATTTCCTTAAGAGATAATTTCTAATTAATAAATTATGATAACTTAATTAGGAGTTGATCCTGCTTGACCTCTCTTATTTTAGATGATTATTCATTTATTCACCTCATAATAATACACACAAACATTATGATGGGGCTGTTTATTTTTTTTTCTTCCTGTTTGGAAATAGTTCTTGTTTAGATTAAGGATGCTATTTGGAATAAGAATCATTTGAACAAATACCCGTTTGTTTTTCATACTGAATGGCAATCATAAATAACCGAACCTCTCCAAATTACCCTTGTCTTTAATATCAGTATGATGTTTTTGTTTTATGCTTGTGAGCCAAAAACAACAACAAAATAAAACTTTTTTTTTCTATCGGAACAAAATAAAACTCAAACAATCAAAATTCAAGATCTTGTTTAATTAAAGGGCAAAATCCCATATTAAAAATAACAAAGTACTTGGAAATTCGTTTTACCCTTTCTCCAAATAAATATCCAACTATAACCCAGAAATGCTTCACGTCAATTTCCAAATTCAACCATTTGCAACTTTTGTGAAGAACCTAAAATCATAAACAACTTTCTAAAAGATTGCTCAATCGTGTTTAACAATAAACCCCCAATTTTTGTAAACAAGAAACCCCCAATTTCAACATGGAGGCATCGACGGCTCCGGCAAACTGGAGGCGCGAAGGCAACAATAAGAACATTGCCGGCAAGAAGGAACAACGGCAACGAAGAGCGACGGCAAGAAGGAGTGATGGCAAGAAGGTCGTCGAGCGAGAAGTAATGACGACAAACTGAACTTTGTTGGGAAGATGAGACCTGGAAATAATTGTTGAGTGGAAGAAATAATTGTTGTGAGTAGAAGAGCTAGAGTGAGATTTTTAATTTTGAAGTTAAACAAACAATGAGGAGGAAAGGGTATATATGTAATGGTGTGTCCTAGATGTGGAAGCCTCTCCTTTTTACTCTCTTCTACAATCAGGATGTATGTCTGCAATAAGTTAAAAATAAACACTCATATTTCCTGTTTCCATTTTGTTTTGTTTCTATCCAGGATATTAAGTCAAAAAGAACCAGCCCAAACTAAGAAGAAAGGATTAAGTAGAAGATCTTCATCCCAATTAGTGTTCTTCATTCATTCATTGTGATCTCATTCTTCGACATCAAGTAAGTTTTAGTGTTATGCTTTATGTTATTGATCGTTAATGTTATGATTACATGTTTCTTGGGATAGATTAATCAACAAATACAACAAGCAAAATTAATGATTTGAAACACTAGTAAACCAAAACCATCATGGAAAAGCTTCAAATTTACACTATTGAAATGATGGGGTGAACTGCACATCATAGACAGATACAGTAGAAACTACATACGATCAGTCTACGGATCTACCTTCTATCTCTTGATTGAGCATTAGAGCTACTGTCTAAGAATCCTACATCTACTTGCTAAGTATACTAAGGCTACTACTACTAATACTACCGGTGCTTACTTGTTTTTCTTGCCACCAGCTAGAATACGTTGGATCTGCAGCCCTCTACTGAATGCTTGGTTGAAAAGAAGCCTTGTTTGGAAGTCGTATACCATTGGGAACCATGCAAGTATGGCCACTGGTGTGAAGATCATCACCCCCATCATATACTCGTATCCTCTCCCTAGTGCTTTCACCGATCCCCACATTCCCAATGCCTTCACCACTGGTCTGCATGCTTGTGCTATCTGCAAAAGCAATGCACGCACGATTTCTCGAAATTAATTGAAATCTACCTAAATTAATTAAGGACCTAAATAAGTTTCTCTATTAACCACATTGGTTGCTATGGATCTTGTATACTTCCTTCTCCATCTATATATTTTCAGAATAGGGACAATCTTCCTTCTATGAATGTTGGCAAAATGGGCGGGTCAAGCGCATTGACTACTGAGCCAAATTTGGTTAGGTCAAACCAGTCAGTTTCCTTGTCCCACCACCATTTTTCATTTTATTTAAATAGAAGGATACTATAGAAATGATCCAATTTCCATAAATAACCATTTGTGAACTTAGGTTAATTAGATAGGATTGTGCCAGAAGTTTCAACCTAGTTGTCCTCTTTAGATAAGTGTTTATATCTTACCCATTTGACCTTTCAGGAAGAAAAAAAAGAACCAAATTGACCCATTTTCAAGTGGGTTGAAATTTACCTCCTCTAGAAAGTAATATCGATTTTTAAGCAAGAATTAGCAATGACCATAAATGTAGGCAAATTGTTCAGCCAAGTAATATGTCTTAGGATTATTAATTTCCTACAATTATTATTGTGTGTGCGCGCGCTAATTTATTCCTAACATTCTGCATTGCAAGTAAATTTCTGATATAAAGATTACTGAACTATGGAAATAAATATTGTGGAAAATGGAAATGAAAACAAACTTGAGCTTGCTTACTTGCAGGATTGCCCATCCAGTTGGCATGAATGCAAGTAAGCTTGCAAAAATGTCTCCAACAGTAAGTCCAAGTAGCTGGAAAAGAATCACAAGCGTGACAACAAATCCAACAAAGAGAAACAGCTTAAGGAGTCGGAACATCAGCTGAAAATCAGCACTGAACTTCTTTCGGCCCATGGATACAATCTGCAAACACATTAAAAAAATATCACTTTGTATAATATGATATCAAGAGATGGTAAAAACCAGTAATGCAGGAATTTGGTTTCTGTACAAACCTTCAAGATGACTATAACCGCAAGAATTACAAGCCAAGATAGACCATAGATCTGTAATCATTGCAGGAGAAACAATTTTAGTTGACCCTCATAATAGACATGTTTATTGGGAAGATGCGGATCTTAGTAGAGGAGGCAAATTTGACCCATTGACTTTTAAATTGGAGGTTTTGGGGTTTTCTTTTTTCTTTTTTTTTTCTTTTCTTTTTAACAGGTGAAATATATTAATGAATGGTTTAACTGGAACAGTTCAAACAGGTTGAAACTTGAGAGTTGTCCAAATTCTAGTTTTTTTAGTGTACAACTTCCTATAACATTTTATTCTAATATTTTGCAAAATATTGTTCTCAAAATTGATGCAAAATAACATTTACAAAAATGTTTGTGTGTGAATCCGACCAGACCAACCTCTACTAAAATCTTTCCCCTTGCATCGGAACCCATTTGAACAGTTATACATCTCCCCGACCATGTATTTTTGCCACCTCTACGGATTTCGGTTATACTTACAATGATGCTTTTATCGCTTTGGCTCACTCTGAGTTGGTAAACAACTCCGTACTGGTAGAAGAAGAATCTGAGAGAAAGAAATACTTCCATCAGACGTCCAAGAGGACCAGTGTACTGAAGGTGCTCCTGTTCCTCCTCCCACCATGACTCCCAGCTCTTGTTAGCTGGAACACCAATACCACCACGGTTACTGATCCATGTTGACCAATCTTCCCAGTCCTCAACTATCTTCTGCCACTCGAATCCTGAAGGATTGAATAGGAAAGGAGCAAACAACCAAGAAACGACTAAAAACCACATCGAAGCTGTTAGAAAAAAGTAGGCTGTACTGCTCGTTGCTGTCGATCCATATGCTTGATATACTACCAGCAAAACAAACAACTCCATGGCTTTGGTAAAATGGCTCCTTGAGTACATTCTATAATTTTCTGCAAACCTCTCGTGTCTCACGACAAAACCACGCCCAGTGGCTCTGTACTTGGCTCCACCATGCAGAATCGTGCGTCCAAAATAGTGTAGCTTTGTTCCAAGAGAGAATGTAAAGAAGACAGCTGCTAACTGGAGCTGCATGATAATCAAGTCACCCATTGCTGTTCTGAAACCTCTTTCGAGTCCAATCTCCATAACCATGGGCAAAGCCATTAAAAGACCCAGCTGCACTACAGACTGGGAAGCCATGACTGATTTCAGAGCAGTATCTCCTCTTATTCTTGCTGATTTCATGATTGCTCTCTCTAATCCACTCAAGGAGAGGTAAAGTCTTCCATACAAGTATGCATACACAGTAAGGACCACCAGCTGGATGTATTAACAAAAAAACTGTCAGCTAAGAGAAAAAACGGCAAGTAGATAGGCAATTAAGTATTTAACCTATATTTTGGTTTCTTCTTGATAATACAAACAATTTGGTGAACTTGTTACTTCTAAAATGACTATAATTTAGATCTGAATTTAGTGCTGAATCTAGCATATAAATTAAACTTGAATATACACATATTTATGACTAACTGGTAATTGTTGAATTTTTCTTATAGATATCTAATCCATGGTCCCATATCTATTCAAGGCAAATAATTAGACTTTGTTCTTCTTAGACCTCAAACTATTATTATATATGTACATCTGAAAGGTCCTAATATGATTGGATTTAAAACTATAGAGGCACATGATATACCTTATCAAACTAAAGCAATTTTTTTACTGCTTAAATGATGAAGTTGTATCATCTTCACATCCCGAGTCTCTCTAGGTTTTCTAAATAAGCTGATGGCCATCGAAAAAAAACAAATTGTGATGGCTAGATAAAATTACTCTAAAAAAATGGTTGACATAATGTTTTGTCATTCCAGAAATAAAGGAAGTTTTGGTACTTGGCTTACTTAAAGAATAGTGATTTATCTTAGCGATACTTAGAATCTCATAAATTTTACCATTGAGCTGACATAGAAGCCTGTAGTCGTATAATAACATGATAACATCCTGAAAAAATCAAAGCGGTGGCCTAATCTGTAGATATCGCGACTTATAGTCTGCTCTCCATTACCGCATGCCACTTTAGCTTCAAAAAGCGAGATTTGGTTGAGGCCAACGTCTCTTCCCTTCCCTACCTGAATATACTCGTGGTGAGTTATATTACCACGTCTTAGAGTAGAGTTGAAGCCTACATCATAATGAGACTCAAATCGTTGTCAAAAACCATATGACTGAATCCTGGGAAGCTCAATAAAGAAAGTTTCTAGATCAGGAATTTACCTGCAAAGATGTCCTCACTTAGGTTTATTCCTTTTGAAGCTTTGCTGATGCCACCTCGTGTAATATGGAAAATTCTATCAAAGACGTCAGGATGCCCATAGTGGAACCGAACCCTACAACCAAAATAATGCATAACTAGTTTAAACTACTTTTTAGTTGTTACATCCGTATTAAATTAGTTAGACCAACCAAAGCAGGGGTACTTTCATTAAAGAACATATTAATTTAATTGAAGAATAGAAGATGAATGTCCTGTAGTGGCTTATAAGTACTAGTTAATACACAAGCGTAATTTTTAGGCCCATCAAGCCAATCACTGTACTATATGTTCTCATGATTCAAGGTTTTAATATGATTCTTAGAAAGCCAAATCTAGTTTCTTGATACAGCTTTCCTAATCAAATTTAAGAGCGCACCACTTTTCCTGCTTTTAGCTTAGAAAAACCTATAATTACTGTACCAGATGGTCCCAGAATATACAACATTGTTGATTATCTTATGGTGCATAATTCTTAATTATACTTTACCACAGAAAATGCACCACCAGTTTGAGAAGAAATTGAATCATAATAAGGAATATGTTTACTTCTAGCATGATTTAGAATAAGAGACATACTTGAGTGGCCTTGCAAGAACACGTTGACCAATGGTTACAAAGCTTGTTTCTTGATTTGACATGAACCAAGCCAAAGAAGATACACTGCAGCAAATGTATGATATCAAATGGAAGTGTATATTCAAGCCAAAAAAATACCAAAGCCCATTCTAAATATTGACCGAACCTTCCTGTAAAGATGTGTTCACGTACACCCAAAATCGTTGGGGGTCTCACTCCATGATCCTCATGAAATTCTTCAAGCAGGTTACGCATCTTGAAAGCTTCTTCCAAGTAGTTATCCTGAAATGCAAACAAACAGAAAAACAATAACAAATTGAAGAACCAAAAATAACTAATAGAGACCTATAGGGGTATACCTGGTTCATGTCAATAGTCTGGAGAGCCTCCCCTCTTGTAAATATTATGGCGTGGTTTTGATTCTCAGGCTTCCCTTCTCCTATTTTTGCTGAGCCAGGTAACTTTATCCTGTAGATTTCCTTCAAGAAGAGCAAGGATGCAGTAAGCACTAGATATGAGTATTATATTCTAGCAAAGAGAAGTGAAACTCATAAATGTTGATGAGAAATTAATAGATCAGCTACCTGATCAAGATTATCTGCAGCTTTAATCAAGACAGAATAGTAGACCTTCTGCGATTTCCCCCCTTCTCTTTCTTCTACTTCATCAATGTATGCCACACGGAGAGCCGGATTGCTATACACAAAAAATAAGTAAAAATCAGGATTTCTATCAAATTTAATATAAATATAAGAAAATATCTCCATTTTCCAATCAAATACTTACTTAACCATCAAATTTAAAATGTCTGTTGCACGACGATCACCACTACGCTTCTGGTTTCCATAATTTTGACATGTTGCTACATAAGTAAATTTCAAATCAGCCAGAGCTTCTAGTTGAGCATACAAGGATTTCTGGCTTTTTTTCTCCTCCTCTGATGGAATTGTGACAGCTTTATAGCCTTCCAATATTTCTGTGTGGTTTACACATAAACAATAAGGGACAATGCATTACTTTTAAAAACGCTGCTACATAATTTGCTTTAGCTCAAAAGATCTATATTATATCCTAGACTTTAAAACACAACCTAGTAAAATCCCAAAAATAAGTTCAATCAAATGTGAGGGACCCTTTGCTATGACTGACAAAAGGCAGAATTATTACCAAACATGTTTCCAGACATAGTCCATAGGTCCTTGTATGACTGTAAACGATTAGTTGATATATTTCCACCCAAACTAGAGGTGAAAAGATGAGCAGGTTGGATAATGGTTCAAAACAGGTTTGGGTTGAAATATGTCTTTTTGGTAAGGGTCGAAACTTTCCAGGTCAGGTTTACCAATAATGCTTTTGTCATTTTATATAGATAATTACTGCCTTAAATATGAACGCAGGAAAGAAACTAAAAACTATTTTTTACAAGAATTCAGGGGGTTGCAAATTATTAAATTTTTCTTGGCCAACTTTCAGCCAGTTTGACCAGTGTCCCTTCTAGCTCAATCTGTTTGACCCACTTCAGAATGTAAGTTCAGATAACACCTGATTTTCCATTTAAAGCGAAGATTGTTTTAGTAAAAATAAAACGAGAATCATGTTTGATGAATTCAGTTATTATTATATCATATTTGAATAGATACAGAAAGTACACAAATTTCTATTAAATAAAAGCTGATTTCTGTGAAAGTCTATAAAATAACCTTATAATATTATCTCAGAATGCTTCCAATATTTAATCTAAAAGGCCCATTCGATTGTATCATCATATTGTGTATGTACCATGCTCAAGAGAAAAAAAAAAATATACGAGCACTAAGAAAGTTTTCCTTACGTTTTTCACTAGCAATGTCAAGAAATGCCTGAAGCTTCAGTGCCCTTCTATAGTACATCATCCCTCTAACTGGAAAGCTAACATTGATTAGCAATGCAATAAACTAGGTGCAACTTTTTTATAATAAACTAATATGACACCTGTTCTGCAGAGTGTCTGTCCTCTTAAGGAGACCCAATGACGGAGCTGTAATATGCGTTCATCACTTTCAAAAATTTCTGAGTCTTCTTTGCAATTTATGCGTTCCATGAAGTTCTCCCATTCATCTGACAAAGCAATATTTCCATTCCAGAACAACATGAACATTTGTTCATGGAGAGGAAGTTGTATATATAAAAGAGCTGAAGTTTAGATAAATGGGACCTGGGAAGATCTTTCGCAAGTAGTATTTAATAGATATACCATCTTCATTTTCCATGTCAAGGTCACTCTTAGAATAAACCGTCTCTTCACTATAGTAGGGGGTCATGACACTGCAATCCAATTGATTAGGTTCATTACATGGTGACGAACTATTATATTGTTGTGGGTTCATGTACAAGTGTTCACACAGTCTATCCTATGCACATCAATGACTATGTTCCTTTACAAACAGCAGCTGTAATATAAGATATATAGTACGTACCAAGGTTCCAGTGCCAACCAGGGGCAGAAATGTCCTGAACAGGAATTAACCCACTAGCCTAAAAGACAAGTGGACACATTGTTGCAAACTGACATCTCTTAATTACTTGATAAATACCACACCACTTTTTCTAGTGCAGGATGATTTTTCAGTTAATGAATTATGATTTTTAAGATACATAGTCACTATTAAGGAAGAAACTACATGCTAACTAATGTATTCCCAGCACAAAAGCTATAATAAATGTATACATACATGATATCTCGTGGAAAAATCTGACTTATGAAGGATTGCTAATTATATTTAGCTTAATGACATGTTTTTCGTACCTGAATGATAGCATTTTACGAACTCGAGGTGCACGTGGCATATTCATGAACAATGAATTTGTAAAAAATGTGATTCTCCGCCGTGCCTCGAGGTTTTTAGGCACATCCATAGCAGATTCATTTACTGTGAGAAGAAGATAGAGTCGCTTTATCTGTAAAGGTAACAATTGGATTATAAATATCTGTAACTGCAAGCTAAGGGTTAAAATACTAATGTCACTGATGTGCCAGTCCTTTGTACATAATATGTGCAATGAAAAGATGTGCATGACCTGTTCTTCCCACTGTGCAGTAACTGGAGGAGGAAACACAATAGCAGGTCTCAAGTCAGGAGCTTTTTCGAATAACTGAGTTCCAGAGTCCTTGCTACCATGTCCAAGTTCCACCAATTCACTAAATTAAACATGTATAAAGTTGTTATTCCGTTTGTACTATGTATCAGGAAAAAACTATTAAATGTATTTCATAGATGATGGTGATGTAATTATTATTGGTTTTTGTCATTATTATATATATCATGGAATGCTCAAATCACAAACCGAATTTCGTTGATCATCAGGTCACGGGTAACTACTTCTAACATATCCTGGAGCAACAATACAACAGTGTTGTGCTTAGATTCATCACCCTCTTTCTGCAAATATGGAAAGTTTTAGCATGTTAAAATGATACTAATTAAGCTACCAACTAATCTAACTTTTATTTTTCTAGGACTCACCAGACATTCCACCAGTTTCACAAACTGGTTACGTAGAGTTGGTAAAGAGCCCATTCTGAAATTCGATAGGAAAGTGTTCTTCGAAATGTTGCTTTCAACTTCTTTAACTATGATACCAATTATTCTGTAATCATATCAAATATCAGATATGCAGTGGTAGATGACTAGATGTCAATGTTGTTATTAAAATGAATTCATGAGCATCAATGGTTAATATATGTTTCTCAAAGAGCAAGAGTAAAACTGTGTACTTACCCTCTATACATGATGACACAATCTCTACTAAAAACACAAAAAGTTCAACAATAAAGAACATAAAAAAAGGATACCATAAAGCAGCTAGCATGTGAAACATTTATAATTTTGTGGCCCTAAGTAAATTTACACGTAGATTTTAGGTTTAATACCAAAAATTTGATAGCATTTACTCTTTAGGACCCATAATTAGGCAAGCGATGCGATAGTGATTCCTGTGGGATATGAAGAAAAAAGTATAGTATATTAGTTTTACAATGCCTATAAAACAGGGTTTGCATTCCTTGATGACCAAACAATAGCAGGTGGTTGAGATTCTATAGCTGTATAGTTTTAATTTAACACAAGCTGTTTAAAAACACGTTAAATACCCAAAGCGAATAAATTATAGCTCAAAGTTTCGCTTAACAAAGGAGATGTAACTTTTTTTGGGAAATCCTGAGATGAACTTTTTGTAACTTCCATGAAATACAGGGACAGCCTTCTATCACATTTCACCTTTTGAAATTGCTAATAGGATTCATACTTAGTCAGCTCAAATATTTGTGGAGAGAAGGATGCTTGTAGGGAAGATTGGAAAATGAAAAAATGAATTAGGAAAAGTAGCTTACACAACCTTTTCTCCGTATGTCCAACAATTAAAGCATTCAAGACAAGTTTGAAGGATTCATAGCATTCAATAACAGCACACTTCATGTATTCATCAGCACATATACGTTTCCAGAGATCATTATCCTTGGATCGAAATTGAACTGCCATATCAAGTGCAATCGGAACCTGAAAGAACACTGACAGTCAGAATATGATACACACATATGAACATGGGGAGATAAAACTAACCTTGCTAGCAAGCAAAAACGGTGGCCACTGAATTAGATTGAGGCTTGGATCCGAAGAATATGGAACTAATAACAGGTCCATCTCCCTGCAATAGATGAGATCATAGTAAGTTCGAACTTCGTGTTTGAAAAGTACCAACAGATGGTATGATTAAAAGTTGGTTGAGCAGCCTTTCCTGTCACTTATGAAATCTTCTTCACGAAAACTACATACAACTTCATTCCACAACTGAGCAAACTTTGCTGCTTCAGTTCTCCTGTTTGGAGTAACCTATTTGTATACAAGAATAGTGTGCTCATGTAAGTAACTCTCTTCACACTACACTTCAGATAATTTTAAGTACCTCTGCGTATCGCTTAGACAGAGAAAATCCTGCTTTCTTGGCCCTCTCAGACGGCAACAAATACGCATTAAATGCGCCAGGTATAGACTGGAAGCGGGACCGTAGCATACCCAGCGTTCGTATCTGCGAAAAACAGACATGAGTTAACATGGGGAAAAACCAAGACAGTTCTGCAGGATCAAAGGTCATCTAAACCAGAAAATTGTCTTGATTCTGCATAATAGCAACCATGCTTATGTCAATTACTTATCACCCTGACTATTCCCACACTGGGAATGAATCACTATGTGGCTCACAAAATAGTCATATTGACCTCAGAATATCTGCTCGACAAAGAGAAAGTAGCACCCTAGCTAAATATCAATTATTGCTATTATGATATAGTATTTGGTTTTCAATGTCTTAACATCATGGTCTTTTGGGATTGAGGGTTTTGTACATTTTTTTTACTTGAATGCGACACGTATACTTTCATGATATTTTTTATATGAAATCCTGCAGACAGATCCACATCAGAGTTTTGCTTCTACCAGTTGCTAGTGCCCCATCAATGGAGAATTTGTAGCGAAAAAGTTTCTTTATCTTTTCCAGATGTAGAATAAAATTGTAGTCTATCGTTCCATTTTACACTCACAACTCTAGTAGTAGTCTCTTGCTACTGTCCCAGATTGACATTTTTTTTTCTGGGTAACCATGGTTTCCAAACTTTTGGCCAACTAATCCATGGGGTTTGAGCCCACCGCCACACAGACACAAACTACCTAAAGCCACATCATGGATTGTTAAACATGTTAAAAAGCTCTAAGCTTATAAGTGCAACCACCCAAATATATTCAGCCAGTTTCTTTTCTATGACTCCCCTTCCACCAGTTCTCTTTTAACTATCCGCACGATAACTTTTTCAGTGTTTACATAGCATAGTTTTCTAATGCTGAAGAAGTGAGAGCTTTACAGAGTCATTAGGGACTGAGCTGTAAATGATTTTTTAAATAAAATTTTTGAAGGAGTTTATGTAAAGCATTCTAAATGTGTAAGGGTTCAGAGGGAGATTTTTTATCCCGTAGACAATACGATTGGCACCGTATGATAGGAGTAATATATTGTCAGCAGAAGGACCCATCCACCCCACAGTCCACTTGCTATAGAAAACACAAAAAATATTTGTGTTTAAAAAAAAAATCGTGTTTGCTAGCCCGATTTGCCCAACATATTATGTAATAACTATCAGAAACAAGGTAATTCTTGCACATTTTTTCAGTTAATTTAGATTAAAATAAAACAGTTTAAATACAGATGCATGCCTTTAACAGAAAAAGATGTTAGTTGATATTAAAGTAGGGAATGACTCGGTACCTCTCCCAAACGATCAATGGCCCCAATCATACCACCGCACAAAGTTGAAAATATAGCATACCATATTTGGGTATCCATAAAGTACACCTGGATAATACATGTGAAGCATATCATACCAGTGGACAATCAAAGATGAAAATAGTAACAACAGGTACAAGAAAAATGATCATGAAAAACAGGAAACTCGTAATTGGCAGAAGGATGCAAAAGTATAAAGGTAAAACACACCAAAATAACAGGTAGCCAGAGTGCAGCAACGGCTCCATAGTTCTTTTTAGCTGCAAAGTATTGAAAATTATAAACATCCATATCAAAGAACAAAATAAATTCCATGGTGGAGAAAGACAAACCATCGGGGAAGAATTCATGCCAAGCATATTGTACGCGTTTGATTTTCATAATATCTTTTGTTGGCTCTATTAAAGGTCGTATCTGTGGAGCAGAAAAAATGTTACTGCAAGAAAATCCATTCATTTGTTGCTCATCTATCTAATAAAAAGCGAGGAACGATGTAGTCTTCAACAATAGTTATAAATGTTGGTCTCAAGTGGCGGATGCTATAAAAGTAAAATCTTTTCAGTGGGTTGTAGAGATGGGTGTTTGCAATGCAGTTCAATATCATTCATGGGAGCAACAACCATGGAGTTTCTAGTATGTTAGATTTTGTGTATTTGTGTCTCAAAGATGTAATGTGATTTTTAGTTCGTGTTTGGTCCTAGATCCATAATCAAGTAAGGTATAGTTTAGTTGATTCACGGATCTATCTCCATGTATTGTATATTTTACTTCAAGTTTGTTGAAGGTTTAATCACATCATCGTTCTTTGCCAAAAAAAGTACTAAAAAAATCTATCTAATGGAATATCAATTAGGGAGAGAAAGAGAGAGTGCCAGCACCTGAACGAAAAAGCTGAAAGCAAACTTTGCACAGAGAAGAACAACCCAAAAGAAAGTATACCTAATATAGACAGATAGATGTAGATGTATATCTCAAATAAGTGTCAACGAAATATATATAGTAAAAAAAATCAAAGTGTCCATACATACTTTATAAGGGAAAATTGACTTTCATGCATTCCTCTCCCGACATAGATTCTGGGCTGCAGGCAACCAGATAATACACAATATGAATTATGCAATACCGTAAAATAATATAGTTGTTTCCTCTTTCTATTTAACGTGTAGGTGAGAGAGCTATATATATTTACACACACCAACATGAATAGAAAAGTCAAGAATTTCTGGTTGCCTTACGATGAGAAGGTAATGTTTCTTTCGGATTAGAAGATAACCTTGCTTTAATGGAGCTACCAGAAGAAAAGGAATCATATCGCAGACCTCGGGCAATCAGTAAAGGCTTTTTGATTAGACTATTTTAAGGTTTAGAGCATCTTGAAGACTATAAACCATAATGTGTTTGTTTTCACATATCTACACACGGGGAGGGGACATTTACAAACTTTATGCACTAATCATACTTTAGTCCTAACAAAAACCTACATATAAATACTTTTTTTCTTATTGATATGCCAATTTTTTCCAATGTCGGTCATTCACTGAATTAGAATATTCTAGCAATAGCATAGCGTATCTGAGTATCTGACTATGACCTTCACATTGTATTCACAAGTTCAACTATTAAATCAGACAATAAACCAAAGAACATGTTGACAGTGAAACCCCTGTAAGCAAATTTATAACTTCTTGAGCACGTGTGAAGTGTGCATACAATATATCTTTTTAAGATCGTAAAGTTAATTATGTGTGAATATCAATTACCTCTCGTTAATCTTGGTTTTAAAAAGGTTTGCTTTCTTTTTTGAAAGAATTATACCATGTTTTAAAATAGTTTTTAAGACTTCTAAAACGTGGATATAATGTTTTTCTTCGTTATCACTAAAAACAATTATGTCATCGACATAAACTGTACAAAAGTTTTCTAAACCGCGAAGTGCGTTTTGCATATGTCTTTGAAAAATGCTAGGGGCTTGTTTAAGGCCAAAAGGAACTACTTTCCATTGAAAATGTCCATTAGGACAAGTAAAAGCAGTGAGTAACTGCGATTGTTCATCTAGCAAGACTTGCCAGAATCCCGATTTGCAATCAAAGCTGGAGAAAATGCTTTTTCCTCTTAGTAAGGTTAAGAGTTCTTGCATGTTAGGGAGATTATGAGAATCTCCAATGGTAGCTTCGTTAATTTTCTTATAATTAACGACCATTCTTTTCTTTCCTCTTCTTTTTTCAGCTTCGTTTTCTACAAGAAATGCTGGAGACATATGAGGAGATTTGGATTGTACAATAAGCTTCATATCAAGAAGTTCATTAATCTGCTTTGTGAATTCAATCCTATCTTGGGGAGAATAGCACATAGGCTTGACTCTAACAATCGTGTTGGGGTCAATTAACTTTATTGATGCCTTCATCCAACCTTTAGTTTTTTGAGGATCAATAGGATTTTCCGAACATACTTTTTCAAGAATTTCTTCAATGATTTTGTATTTATTTATTTGTAAAAAGATATTACATCCTTTTATATTCTCTTGAGAAATGTTTGTTCCAGGAATTTGTTTGGTTTTTGAATCTTTTTTCATAGACTCAAGAAAGCTTGGTTGACTTTGACTGAAAGCCTTGGTAACCTTTTTAATGATAATCAACTCTTCATTGAGATGAAAAGCAATTCTATCAATCCATTGAATGAAAGGTCCATAAAGCTGACAGAAGTTATTTCCTAAAATTAGGTCGATCCCAGATTCTTGTTGATAAATTGTAGGGATTTTGAATTCATATCCAGAAAGTTTTAGCAAAATGTTTCTGCAAACTTGGTTGATTTTTATGGTATCTCCATTTGCAATGGTAGCAGTTATTTCTCTTGGAGAGTTTTCCCATAAGTCATGTGGAAAAACATATTTGCTGGCTAAGCAAAGAGATGCTCCTGTATCAATATAACAATGCAATTTATATTCTTTGAAGCTTTTAAATTTAAGGTTTCCTTGAACGTAAATTGAGTTTGGGTTTGTTATATTTCTAACTGAATCTTCATGTTTTTGGAGATTATAGGCAAAATGATTATTCTCCCCCTCCCAAAAATGAGATAAGTTGTAATTATTCTGATTCATCAGAATTTTCTTCGTCGGAAGATGAAGAGTCATTGATGATTTCTTTTGGATAAAAAACACTTTGTTTATCATCGTAAATGTCCTCTATGGGTTCATATCCTTGTAAAAGTGCAATTCTGCACAATTTTACTTTATCTGGATATTGATTTTTCTTAGGACATTCATTAGAATAGTGTCCTTCTTCATTGCAAGTCCAACACCTGCATTTTTTCTTCTCTTTTCCTTTTGGACAATATTTTTCCGGAGGGTTTTTAGAAGATTTTTTAAAGTATTTTCCAGGGGAAAATCTCTTTCTTTTTTGTTTCCAAGAAGTTTTATACTTCCTTTTAAATTTCTTTTTGTAGAAATTGGTTTTGCCGATGTCAAGGTTTTCCATATCGACAATGTTTTCACAACAGCTTTTGCTAAGTGATCTAAGTTTTTTCTGTTTGTATCTGGCATCACAAATCTTTGTGATTTCTTCTTTTGCTAATCTAGTAGCAAAGGCGAGGCTGTTTTTGGAAATGGTATTTCCTTCATCTTTCCATCTCTGAATGGTTTGTTCACTAATGATAGGAATTTTCATGAGATAGGCTTCGATCCATTGAGGGTGTTCTCCTAAAGGGATTTTGTAAAGATTTTTCTCATAGAGACATGTGTATTCGTCGAGACTACAGATGTTTATGAGTTGAACTCTAGTTAAGCTTCTTCTAGCTTGATCTTGCTCTTTTAAGATTTCGCTATCTTTGTTGCCATAGTAGTCGATTCCTACAAACATAGTGTAAAAGATATCGATCACAGAGTCGAAGAAATCGCTTCCATGAAGCTCTTCGTTCCATTGAGCTTGTTTTACAAGGTTTTGAATGTTCCCTTCGGTTTTGTGTTCTACTAAAGTGAGAACGGATTTAGCGGTTATAAAGTCTTCTTGGTTGGTTTGTAAGATAAGAGATATCTCAGTAGACCATTTTTCAAGAATTCTTTTTCTTTCATTAAGGTCAGAAATGCAGTCAAGATTGAGTATATTAATGGCTCCGGAGGAAGAATTGTTTTTGTTAGGGATTCCTTTATGCAAAGGCATTCTAAACTCGTAGTTTCTGGAATTTCTTCTAGAAGTTTCAGCTTTTTCAGGTTTTACCCTATTAATTTTTTCAGTGACGATAGGTTCGTCAGAATCGGATTCTGTAACAGGTTCTTCCATATGATTGGTTAAGGTATTGAAGAAATGCCTTGGAAGATACTTTTCGAACTCTTGTGGATTTTGTTCGAATTGTTGTTTACATTCGTCTTCTTCATAAGACAAAAGTTTTATAAGATGTTGATCACAATCGTCAATGTTGTTGAAGAAGAAATCTTCAAGCTGAGAGGAAATGCTCATTCTTTTCCTTTAAAGTTAAAAGACAAGTCTTGTTTTTCATTAGATTTTAAAGGATATATTAAAACTTGTTTATCCTTTAATTTTTCCATTTTAGGTTCTGGAGATCCTAAATTGGGTGGTGAAAACCTAGTTAAACCTTTATAGTTACTGGTTTTCGGCTTTTCAATGATCTTTATAAGATCAGGAATTTTTGTGTTACAAGTATTATTTTGAATTGCTTCGGTAATATCACTGATGATCTTAGCAGAAGCTTTTTCAATAACATCAGAGTCCTTAATGATAATTTTTTCAAGCAAATCAATGATTTTTTCTTGATTATTTTTCATTTCTCTGAGTTCAATACTTATAGTGACAAAGTTCGCCATTATTCACCAATGACTCGGTTGAGTTGTTCGTGAATTTTGCTAACGGCAGTAGTGAAATTATGGATTTCACTTTTGGTTACTTGGAGTTCATTACTGAGACTTTCAAGGTTTTTTATAGATGCTTCAATTCTATCAGCTTTAGTATTTATATCTTTAAGTAGAGAAAAACATCTACTTAGATCATTTTCCCAAAAGTTATTAAAAACCTTTGATTTTGATATCTTTTCACTCTGGTCTTTGCTAAGCCCAAAATAAGATAGAAGTTTGGATATTCCAAGCCAATTTCTTCCAATAATTTGGTTGACATTGTTAAGAGAATTTATTATGTTAGGAATGCTAGGATTAGCAGTACTGAAAACATATTTTCTTTCTGTAGGATTTATCCCTTCATCTAATTTTTTAAAATTAAGGAGCTTTCCTTTTTTATAAATATGCGGGTGATGCATAGTTATGGATTTAGAATAATTCATTCGTGAAGAATTTTTTGTAATTCTTCTCTAAGAGAGTCAATCTTTAGAGACATAGATCTCATACTCATACTTTGTGTAACATCGGAGGATGTCTCTCCAGAGTAGGATTTACGACTCTTGATTAAAGGTAAAGGTTTTTGACCAATTAGCTTTTTGTTTTTAGCAATGTCAATTGCCCAGTTGTTATCATTAGAATCATCAATTTCTGCAAATTTGCAGGAGTTGACGTCACCAATTTCTTGAAATATTTTTTCAAGATCAATTGTTTTTTCGTTGGAATAGTCAATACTGTGATGACTATTAGTGAGTGCGTAAGCAATTACATATGTGATACTAAATGCTTTACTACCTTTTTCCATAAAATTTTCTCTTTCAAATTTGTGAACGAAAGATAAGACTTTATTAAGGTTTGTGTCTTTAAGACTAATTCCATATTTAGGATATACGGTAAAAATGAATTTTCCATAAGCTAAATTGCCTTTGGCTTTACCTAAGATTTTATCTTGAACATGATTCAGACGGTCATCATATAACGCCATTTTTATAGGACTGTTGATACCTTCACGAAAATGGGCTTTCAACATGATTTTTATAGCTCCTAAATGTAAGAAATTAATAGAAGATCTAACACTGTTAGAAAACTTTTTTCGATCAGCTTCTAAATCACTGTAGGTAATAAGAGGCAAGTATACAGATCCTTCTGTATCTTTTATATCTATAGAGTGTTCTATAGTTCTAACAAAATACATAATTTCATTAGGTCGTGATAAAAGTTTAAGACTTAAATTAAACCTTTTTCTTTTGAAAACTTCTTGCTCTTTAAGAGTAAGCTTAGTGTTATTAACTTTTTTCAAAAGTTCATTTTTGATGGCAATTTTGCCAATAAATCCATCATGACTTTCGTTAAGATAAGCATGATCTTCTTCTTCTTCAGAAGAGAAATTATGTAAGTCATTCATTTTAGAAATATAGACTTGATCTCAAGAGCTTTTTATGGCTCTGATACCAAATAAAGGTGCGGACAAAGAATGGATAAGATTCATGAAATCTTATTGATTTTTAAACTTGTAAGGCGGCAGCCTTTTGTTTATAAATTTTTAAACGCGTTTGTAAGCAAACCATGGCATTTCTTTGATGGCTAAGGACTCTAGCGATTGTTAAAGGGTGTTCATATCCATTGAAATTCAAATTTATGAGCTGGCAGAACAAAAAAGTGAAACTTTCTATAGCAAAATAGAGATTCTTGATTAAAAAAAATTAGGAAAAGGACATACCAAATTTTTGAAGGTACTTGTGAGACACAAGTATTGATTAAAAATCGACCCAGATAATTCAAAAAAATAGTTTCACAATCCTAAACCAACATGTAAGTTCTTTAGCCATCTAGACATTTGGCAAATAAGAGGAAGAGAAAATTTTTGTTTTGTGAAAAGGAAGAATAACATCATCTTTTGAGAAGAAAGAATAATAGGCTTAAGTTTGTACCTGCGACCACCATAGAAAAAATCTTGTAATAAGCCAGTCAGAGTTTTCAATCCAGCGTCGAAGCATAGGGAAAATGAAAAGCGCTGCTGCAAGTAGATTCGGAAGCAAATACAATGCCACCGCCACAAGATATAGAGAAGGAATGCCCTCGAATTGGTTTAGGGACGAAAGAATATCCTCGACTTTCCCAAAAGGCATTGAGATGTCATTCTGGTGTATATAAGATAGTGGAAGAACGAAGGACCATGCAAAGCTAGTTATAACCTTCAGAATATTTCTCAATACATCAGTGAACTTCCATCTATGATATCCAGGGAAGTTTAGAACAATGTCCAGTACACCTATAACCAAACAAAAGACAATTATAAATTAAGTGAAATGCATTTACTTCAATGAGTTGACCATCAAAGACCAACTTAACAGGCTGAATTATGTTTTTCATAAAGGTAACTAGTTTCCTCGAACTACCCATTTAAAAAGAACGAACTCCAACTAAATAAATTTTAAAAAAATCTGAACATACTTTGGAAGAAGCGGAGAAATGCCGCTGTAATGAAAATACTGGATAGCTTATATAACATCTCCGTCTGAAAATTTTCTGATACTGAAACATCATTCCATGCAATGATAATCATAATCTGCAATTGAAAAGTTCGATATGAGTTGCATGTACAAAACAGTGGAGCAAAATTTTACTATATCTACTTATTACCTGGAGAGCTAGTATAAAGAATGTCCACAAACGGTCAAAACTTCGAAATGTATGCCAAAATGATCGTGCCTCGACGAAGTACGATTTTCCAAGGCTTCCAGCATTATGAGATGGCTGCTTTCCCTGTAATGACAACTATATTTTATCAATCCCATAGATCAGTTGAAACCAACAGTAGTCACTATAGAAGAAGAGAACCTGTGCCATATCACGTGTTGACTTAAAAAAATCACCATCATCACGCATGGGCCAACCCAAAGCAAAACAATCCGATGACCTTTAATATCAAAGAAAAAAATATTTTTCAGAATATATTGAGGTTTAAGATCATAAATTTACACTATTTGTTAGAAGACTTTACCAGAAATATTCATTGAGATCATCATAATTGCACCAAGCAGAGTGAGGAGCCTTTCCATTTTTGTTTCTATTGCTTTCCTTGATGATTGCAAGAAGTAGAATTACACTAAATTGTAAAAACCACCCACTAAGTTTAATTATATGTACATCAGGTTGCATTACAGCAGGAGTACCTTTTCTATGACTCGATAAATTGGAGTTATAACTTTCCGAAGGAAGGCTTCATCGTCCCCACCATAAGAAGGCTTGATATTTTCTCCAGTCACAATGCTGACGTTTCCAGCTAACAAGCCATGAAGTTCATATGCCATCTGAACGGATAGCATGACAGTTTCAATATCCTGGTCACATATGACTTCAGAATTATATAGCAAATAAACAGAATACCTACATTGTGAAAGATGTAGCACAGGCATTCTGGTAGAAAGCGTACATTAGCAGACTCGCCCCAGATAAGAAGATAGAGGCCCATGTAGAGCAATTTCCTTTGTTGCCCTTCTTCTTGTCCTTGAGGTAGCCTGCAAGACAATGTCTTTAGTAAACCATTAGAGCATAAAGGAAAGTAAATTACATGCACACAGCTATCCACTAGAATGAAAAAAATACTATTAATAGCAGTGCCCAGATCACATATATAACCTTAAGCTGTGTTTTCTTCCCAAGAACTTGCACCAGGTTTTATAATTTTTGAAGAGGTTGTTCATAACTTCCTGAATAGCTCTATCATCCAGCTGCATCATAGTGACTTAAAAGTTAAAATTTATAATATACCTTTGTGCAAAAAAAAGTTTAAAGAGTTAAAGACAAGTAAAACATGCTAATAATATATAAGCAAGGAATACGTATACTGCTGATACATTTGAATACATCAATCATGAGCTCACCCATTATGTAAAAGTTACAAAGTGACCTACATTACAGGTGTGTAAATTATAAAAAATATATTTGTATAACTACTTGTTAGATGGAATCTCTTGAATCTCTATCATATGGGAAATATCCTTTGACAGATAATATAAATAAACCATTGCAAAGTCAAGAAAGTTCGGTCAAAATAAATAGAAGCAGGTTTTACATGAGGTTCATGCCTTGTTACTCGGTTCAGGCTTAGGCATCAACCTTGCTTGAGGATGGGCAAGTTGCAATATCAAATGCTCCCTCTGGTTCCTTACATTGTCTTTCTGGAAAATAAAGATTCAAACAACATGACATAAGATGACACTATCTTCAATCGATAGAGTTATTCTTGAAAGACTACATGCCTGAAACCCAAACATGGCCCTTAGCCAATCAAGAAGATCCAATTCTCCTGATTTCTGCTGGTGTTGATCAACAGAGGGTGGCCAGTTTAAGCCACGCGTGTTCCTGATGGCAGAGACTGCTGCCTTAATCTGCATTTCCACAGAGATAGATAAATGAATAAAAGTGAAATTTTCCCCTTATCAGAGTGCCTGTGCTACATCTTTCATAGATAAATTAATAGAAGGTGTGGCTACCTCTTCGAACTGCATGATGCACTGTGATTCCCCAGCAGAATCGAGAGGCAGAATGTTGTAGGGAGCATATATCACCTGCTTTGCCTCAACTTCTCTAGCTGATGCAATGATCTATGCATAAAAAGATCAGATACATTGAGTAATAAATAAAAAGACAAAATAACAGTTCTAATAAAAAGGCAGGAGCTGACATCAGCAGGAACTTCGTCCGACTTTTCAGACTTGTTGACAGCGCAAAGGACTTCGAAAAGCACTCCAGCCACTTGGTATGCTTTTCCAAGTTGGGCTCTGGTAATAAAGACATTAAGCAGAAAATATGTATCAGTAAATCATTCTTCACATAATCATTATATTTTTTCAAAATCACAACTATGCCTGGCTAATTACCTATCTGCTTTATCTCCCTGATCGAGTGCCTTGACATATTTTTCATAATATTGTTTGTAGAAGCTTTCAATTTCCCGTGCGTCAGTCTTTTTAACACGAGCATCTATACTTATGGCATCGTCCTGACGAAGCACATTCCCAATTTCAGTTGATTTTTCTTTCAAACTCAACACAGATAGTTAGAAAATTGGAACTGACGATTGTATCAATATGCTAAATGTAATTCCAAATTAGCTGAGAGGCTTGTGAGCCCTAATGCCTAATGGAAGCAAGTTCATGGATGAGATGAGTTAATTCGGTCTATAGAACATGTTATGTAATTTTAAATGTTAGCAAAGACAAATTATTAACGAAAACTGAAGCGAAGTTTATCACAAAAAGACCAAATCAAATATCCAGAGATTAGTAACATTGATCAAGTCTTCAACACTTTTCTACTACATGGATTCACAGGTTATCATCTTTGTTTATCAATAGCTCATATATTTTCAAATTCGTAAAACATGATATTTTGGCAACTTTTAACCTGTTATGATTCATGTATTTAATAGAAAGTTGTTCCATGGATAATGTGTCGTATATCTGGCTAATGGTATCCTCAGATATATGAATGATTGGTTAAGTATGTTGAGACAAGTATCAAATAGTTAACTAATGTATAAAGAAATGATGATTAATATAAATATTAAAATAAGTCAAAGAGCTTAAAGGCATAATTTCCATACCCTCTCTAAACGTTGAAGGAGAGCTGTTTTAAACTGTCGAACACCACGACCATTGGAGCTTTGATCCAACCTGTCTGCTTTCTCAAATGCATAGTTACGACCTTTATCAAACACAGGAGAAAAGCATACCACGCATAACAATTAGTTTACTGATAAAACAATTATAGTTATAGTTATGATCTAAGAGATTGGATCCAAGTCTCAAATGAAGCAGCTGAGAAAAGAAGAGTAATTACAGAGATAAGCAACCCGAGGTCTGTCACTTTCGATCTCTGTTGCAACCCGAAGGATGGGAGCAATTTGTTGGAGAGATGCGGGGACCACCTCATTATCAAAAACCTCCATGGAGAAGGTGGTTGTGGCAGCGCTTCGGGAAGGTTTCCTCATCAGCCCTTGTGGTCCTGATGATGAAGACTTTCCTGTTTTCTTTTCCACGCTGCCTTCCTCCATCGTTCTCCTTTCTTTACCACTTCATATCTCTCCCTGTGACAGAGTACACCTGTCCGATAACAGATATCAATCAGTCTGAATAATCTCACTGTTATGCCCGAAGAACAACAGATATAAACCGGTTTCAGTAACCTCGATGGTATATGAACGAACATTGCTGAAACCGGTTTCAGAATATAAATTGGTGTAACGTAAAGTTACAATTGAAGATAGAATTCTAGAAAAGACGTACGTGCAGGTAAGTCAACGTTGGAGTGTTAGAAAGCCCTCTCGGACACACCCCAGCATGTACTAATCCCAATTCCTATACAAAAGCATATGAAACCATATCAATCGCTAAGTTAAAATTAGGCAATTTGCTGATATCAGGACTGCAATTTCAGAGATCATCCCGTAAATTCCATCACTCCAGTATCAGTAAAAAGATGTTCAAATATTCATTAAACTTCTATAGGCTCTGTGTATATTATGCAAATAACTGGCCTACTAAACTCGAATCAAACCTAAATCCTTAAATGCAGTTAAATAAAAGATGCAGTATCATAAAATAGTCACATATCCAAATCTCAGGTTGTGAAAAAATTTCAACATTCACACAAAAGCTGAAAAACTAGAACCTCAGGCAGATAGAGAAATTAAAACTCAAAACCTAATTCACAGTACGAACACATAGAACTACTCATCGAAACTGAATTTCAAAAGACAATAGTGTTACCAATCGCCTAAGCAAAGTTTTGATTGACGATAACGAAACTAATCACT
Source organism: Chrysanthemum seticuspe (assembly GCA_019973895.1). Classification (NCBI taxonomy): domain Eukaryota; kingdom Viridiplantae; phylum Streptophyta; class Magnoliopsida; order Asterales; family Asteraceae; genus Chrysanthemum; species Chrysanthemum seticuspe. The sequence continues at coordinate 147,643,285 of BPTQ01000004.1, forward strand.
TGACTTACATCTCTATCACAAACATGATGAATTACAAACAGAAGCAGATCTTCACCCGAAAATAACCTCTGTTTATTATTGATGAACATAAAAAACTACACAGTATAAGCGACTTCTCGATTCCACATAATGAAACGAATAACCTAATCTGATGTTAACATTACCAAATTCATTCAACAATCATATTATGTACACATTATAACAAAACCTAATCCAAAATTCGAACAAACTTCACATATTAAACCTAAATTTCCAGAAAATCACAAATCAGTAGCTACATTTGAACAGCTAAATTAACACAAAATCACACAAATACGCAATCAGATTCATTCAAACAACCATACTCTGTCTAAGCAACACAAAACCTAGCCACAAATTCAATGAAGTTCATAAAATAAACCTATTAACAGAAAAATTGCAAAATTACAGCAAATACAACCTAAACTAACAGAAAAATCACAAGTTAAACATCAAAATAAAGCTAAACATGAATCGATTAAACGTAATCACCTGAGACTTTGTGACGAAGATGATGTTATTGAGAGCGAGATACGAAACGTATCTACAATTGAACGATTAAACAAAAATGTTATCAAATTCATTCAAACACTCATTTTCTGATATACATTACGCAAAACCTTATCATAAATGATAATAACTTGGTGACAAAGCTCGAATTGAACGATAAAACAAAAACGCTAACAAAATTAACCGAAAAATCACAAAAAACGAAAACTGAATGTTACCTGAGATTTAGAGGTTTCGTGACGAAGATGATGAATTACTGCTAGAAACGAAAATCGAAGCTACAATTGAAGGATTAAACAAAAATGTTAACAAATTAGCTTAAAATAACCGAAAAATGACAAGTTAAGCATCAAAATAACCTGAAATGTAGATATTTTGTAGAGAGAGAAAGGATTGAAGATTCTAGAGAGAGAAAAATACAAAATTTGTTGGAAAATGAGAATCTCATAACAAGCGGGAAGTGGAGGAGGCAAAAGTTTGTTACAGATTTCACACGTGCTGGTATGTCATTGGTTTATGTACCGAGACTTGTGACTGACTGATACCGTTTACGAAGCTAGCTAATTGGATGTTACAAGTTTTCATGCGTATGTTACAAGTTTTCATAACTTTCAATTAGGGGAAAAGAGGATATTTGGAAGTGGTTTTTTGAAATTATTTTTGTATGTGATGATAATTTTGATTAGTTTATTTTCGGTGATTCGGCTATTCAGTAGTAAGGGTTTATCTAAGAAACTTTTCAGTAATTCAAGTGTATAAATTTAATTAATAAACTTAATTGTTATATTTGTTATAGATAATTATAGGGCAAATGATAAAAAAAAGTATCATACTTGCCATCATTTACTTTTGTGAGTAGTGAACAATTTTTTTTGCTTTTGTGGATACTATACTTTCAAATTCATCCTCTTTAGGATACTATGTGACATTTTTACCCTTCGGGAAAAAATTTTCTATTAGCTAAGAGGGGCAAAAATGTCTAAAAATTTCGCAAAATACCCTAAAGAGGATGAATTTGAAAGTATAGTACCCACAAAAGCAAAAAATTTTGTTTGCTACCCACAAGAGCAAATGATGTCAAGTATAATATTTTTTTTTTTTTTTTATCATTTGCCCATAATTATAAGAGGAAATTTCTTAAATGACCTTTTTATAGTAGTTGTTTACGAATTTGAACCTCGCACATCAAATTTTCCAAAATGAACTTTTTAATATTATCCGTTAGATCTAGTACTGGATTAGTTTCTAACCATACACGTGTATAAAAAGAGTGTTGGGCGAGTCATGAGCAAGTACTGAAACTAGAGATATGAGGCTAGGCGAGGGGAGCAAGTTCTGGGCGAGGAAGCCGGGCGAGCAAGGTCTGGGCGAGGGAAGGGCGAGAATCTGGGCGAGGAATCTTGGTATGGGCGAGGAAGCTTGGTCTAGGTGAGGAACTGGGCGAGAGTCTAGGCGAGGAAGCTAGGCGAGGAAGATGGGGTCTGGGCGAGGGAAGGAAAGGTCTGGGCGAGGAAGACAAAAGTGTTTACATGCTAGGCGAATGAAACAAGTTAAAAGCATGGGGAAACTGTGATGCTATGCGAATGAAGATGATATGCATATTGAAGAATATATTGAGAAAAGTGAAGTTGAAAACTTTAAAAAAGGCTTGCATGGTTTTCAAGAAAAACAAATTAACAGCAAAATAGAGGATGGGACCACTTAAACATATTAACATACTTAGCACTTTAGCTCTTAGCAAAATGGAGGATGGGACCACATTAAAGTGAGACAATGACAGGTTTAGTCCATTTTGGTAAACAATGAGAAAAAGGTTTACATTGGTAAAATGAGTACATAAATGGTTCATTTTAGTAATTTGCTTTAATTATGATATGGATGTCTATATTTTTTATGATAATGACATGAGGCAATAAAGTCATCTTAGAAGACTATGTATCTTGTAGATAACTTCATGATGTATTATAAATATACCTTCCATGTAAGAGTTTTGACCACCTTATGATCTTTACAAAATTTATTTATCATTTTATAGTATATTTAAAAGTATTAACCATTATATAGTAAGGGTTGAGATCCTCTAAAAAGTGACTATAATTTAAAAAGTCTAAAAAGCCACCCGTATTGTGACAAGTGTCCTCTCTTATTTTTGCCATATCATTTTTTGCTATTTCCACTCTTAACGAATCAACATTATAATCTAACTGATGAACATTACGAATTTTTTTAAAAAACTGATGAACATTATGATTTTCTTAGAAAACTGATGAACATTATGATTTTTTTAGAAATTTGATGAAACTGATGAACATTATGATTTTTATTTTCTTAAAAACTGATAAACTGATGAACATTATGATTTTTTTTAGAAAACTGATGAACATTATTATTTTTTTTAGAAAACTGATGAATATTATAATTTTTTCTTAGAAACTGATGAACATTATGATTTTTTCTTAGAAAACTGATGAACATTATAATTTTTTCTCAAAACATGATGATTTTTTCTTAGAAAACTGATGAACATTACGATTTTTCTTAGAAAACTAATGAACAATATGATTTTTTCTTAGAAAACTAATGAACATTATGATCTTTTAAGAAAACCGATAAACATTATGATTTTTTTTTTATAAAACTGATGAACATTGTGATTTTTTATTAGAAAACTGATGAACATTATGATTTTTTTAGAAAACTGATGAACATTATGATTATCTTTTATAAAACTGATGAACATTATGATTTTTTCGTAGGAAACTGATGAACATTATGATTTTTTTTTAAAATGATGAATTGATAAACATTATATATATATATATATATATATTTTTGAAAACTGATGAACATTATGATTTTTTTTAGAAAAATGATGAACTGATGAACATTATGATTTTTTTAAAAAACTGATGAACTGATTAACATTATATTTAAAAATAAAATGATAAACTGATAAACATTATGATTTTTTTTACAAAACTGATGAACTGACGCTCATTATGATTTATTTTTTTTTTATTATTATTTTTTTAACTGATGAACATTATGAATTTTGTTTTTTTTTAAAACTGAATGTGATCTAACTGATGAACACTATATGATTTATTTTTCTAAAAACTGATGAAAACGTGATTTTTTTTATAAAACCGATGAACAATTTTTTTTAAAAGCTGATGTACAAAACTGATAAACAAGAATGAATAAAACTGATAAACAAGAATGAAAAACTGATAGAACAAAAACATCAATGTCCATATTATCGGTGTTCGTCAAAACTTACGTCTATATATCCATTTTGTTTAGCAGACACATCACACATCCAGAATATGAGTCCACCATAGTCAAGTTCATTAATTTCAATTTCAAAACTCACATATCAGGTCGTACACCAACGTCACAAATTCCAAGCCCGGTTTAAGAAACACAATAAACAAACCGTTACGCAACACCATTTCCCATTATAGAATTCACTATTACATCACACACACTAAAAACCACACACGCATAACCAAAATAATTCACTATTAACTCACTTCACCCTCATTTCTCTCCCCATTTTCTCGGATCAAAACTTTGTCGTTCAGTTTCATCAAATAACCGATTTCTTCAACCTATGTCTATGTCATCAAAGCTACGTAATATTGTACATGTTGGTGCAATTGGTACTGAAGATGTTGCTGCTACTGGTGGACAACAAATATCAACTCAGTTGCTTTCTTCGGTGAATATTCCGACATATCTAATAATCGCATCCTTCGCCTTATTAACCTTCGCAATGTGAAGATAAGAGCTTTTTCGACGAGAAACATGATGATATTTGATTATTTGTGGTTGCCGGAAAATATGGTTATTGGTTACAGTAGCATACGGTGGTTTTATTAGGTGGTGGTGAAATTGTTAAAAAAAATTTAGGTTGAATGGGGGAAAGTGTGTGTGAAAATGGGAGGTGGTGTGTAAATAAGGGATTTATGGAGATTGGTAATAAAGAAAGATAAAGTTGAGATATAGATTAGAATGAACGGTCATGATTACTTTTTAAACTTTTTAAAATTATGTCACTTTGTAAAGGATCCGCACTCTATATAGTAAACATCTCTTTCATTAATTTATTATTTTTCTTTTAATTTTTCGGTTGCATTAAAGAATATTATTTGTATAATTCTTAACTTGGATTATCAAAACCATCTTTTCTCACATATATTATTGTCAACAGTATTCGATGACCATTATTTGTAGTACTTTTTTTTATTGTTTAATACTTCGTATAAATTTAAGTAAATGAAAAAATAAGCAAAATAATACTATCATAATATTAAATACGAGCTGGAATGCCACTCCTTGTGGCGGGTCATTAAGGTATCTTCATAGTAAATAAAAAAGTAATTCAATAATTAAGTTAAAAGTCATGCAATATTAGGCTCGTTTTGTTTTCAATTTTAACACCTTTTCAACAGTATACTTTTTTATAATAAGAAAGACGTTAAATATTTATTAGATATTTAATAAATAAATTTTGTTATTAAAAACCGTAAATAGCTAAAAGTACACGGTAATTATCGTAATTTTTTTAATTAAAATTCTTTTTATAGAAATTTTAGGGTAGTTTTTAAAGTTATTCGGTAAATTAAGGTGCATTTTAAAAGTTTCTTTTTTTCTCAAAAATTATATATTAAACTTCAACATTTTTTAAAAAGTTGTACATATGCTAAGAGCATATCAATATTGGGCTCGAAGGCCTTTTCATCGGCATGTTTTTATAAGAGAAATTGCTAAATATCTGTTAGATGTTTGATAAATAAAATTCGTTATATAAAAAATTCGTAAATAGCAATAAGTTTAGGATAATTTGCGTAATTTGTTGCGTACCTTGAGGGTTGTTTCAAAAATTTTTTGGACGACGTTAGAATTCAATTGACAATTTTCCGTCAATTTAGACGGCCATCTATTTTCCGTAAATGAATATATATAATAATTTGCACAAACGAAAATTTATTTTACAAAAAAAAAAATAGGTTCAACGACTTCTGGTGTGTTTGTTTGAGGTAGCAGTAGCGGTGAGGAGTAGTTATAAAAAAAAATAGACACAGCTCACATCTCGTAAATAAACATTGGATAATTAGCCTTCATAAAAAATAGTCACAGCTCACCGGACTTTTGTCAAACGACTGGTATGTTTGGCACGGAGTGATGCGGAACTTTTTGGCAAAAGAGCGGTACTATTTTTTTGGAAAGCTAATTGTTAAATGTTTGTTTAAAAAGCGATAAGTTGTGACTACTTTTTTATAGCTACTGTTACTTTTAATAAACACACCCGAGGTTATTGAACCTATTTTTTTGTTAAATAAATTTTCGTTTATGCAAATATTTATTAAGCTACTATAGTAGCATTTTCTTCTTTGTTTTTCCATTTACTTAAATGTATATTAAACAATAAAAAAAATAACTACACACAATGATTGTCAAATACTGTTGACAATAATATATTTGTGAAAAGGTGGTTTTGATAATCTAAGTTAAAAATTATATAAATAATATTTTTTAATGCAACCGATAAATTAGAAAAAAAATAATAAATTAATGTAAGAATGATTTACTAAACAATGGTTAATACTTTTAAATACACTATGGTATGTCAAATAAGTTTTGTAAAAACTATAAATCGGTCAAAAACTCGAAATATATAGGACAATTCTCAATTCTCACTATCTTGTTCTTGTTCTTTACTTTATTATCTAACAACACGTTATCAGCATGGTCTAATTTTATTTTATTTTTTTAATTTCGTAGGTATTCTTTTTAGGGGCAATTATGGCAATGCACCTTTTGTTCAAGGTGGCAACACTTTCTAGGAAAAAGTTGGCGTATTCCTTAACTAGACCTTGAGACTTGCGACTTTTCTACTTTTAATCTCAAATTGCCAAGTGTCCCTCGACATTTGTGAACCCAATGATTGTTTTCTGACTTTTACCAGCTATACTTGTAAAGCGACCGAATCTGAGCAACTTTTTTAAGATTCTTGCGAAATTCTTTTTGTCCTTTAATAAAAAAAGTCAAACTTACTAAAATATTTTTTTATACTTTTAGCGCCTTCCCAATGCTTAGCGACTTAAGCGAAATAATATTAGCGATTTTTTTTACTTTACACTTTTGTACCTTTTTGTACTTTTTTTACATAACTTTTCAAAATTATAATTTTACACTTTTTTTTTTTAAAATTTTTACACACACACCAACACTCTACTACCCCAAAAAAAATCAAAAAGTGAAATCAAAATCCTAAACCTTTAATATACTCGTTCCCTAACTGAAACCCTAACTCAAACCCTAATTAGTCAGTCAATTAAAGTCCCAAATGGCAAACATTGCCTGATATTTTGATGCTAAGGTAACGGTCGTTCCCAGGTTAAGTTGCTTTCAAATATTAAGTCTAAGTTGTTACGCAATCCAGATCGAATGAGGTTGTTTAGTGCAACTGTTTTTGGGCCATGGTTAGATATTCCTAAACAAGGCAATGACAATCATTTGGTGAATTTTGTTTTACAACACCAGGTATATATCCCCAAACTGCTTGATTCTTGTCCCCCCCATTTTATACAAAATTGGGAATAATTTATTGCAATTCGGTCGTGGAGAGTTTCTATTGATGACCGGATTTCGTTTTGGTCCTTTGCCTGCCACTGTAGAAATTGAGCGCAGTCCTTTTGGTTTGCGTGTCTTTTCTGAAAAACAATTTCTAAGAAAGGTTACTGTAAAAGGGAGCTTTTACAGTTGTTTGAGAACGATACACAATTTTCAAAGTTATCAAATGAGGATGCGGTAAGAGTATGTCTGTTGATAGTCGTTGAGGTCGTGTTCATAGGTCGTGGACCTTGGTACATCGTTGACAATCATTTCTTGGAATTAGTTGAGGATTTTGGGGCATGGAATGCATATCCATGGGGAGAGTTCTTGTGGAGACGTTTTTACAAAAATTTAGCCAATGTGGTACCCCGACATTACAACGCTTACTACAAAGAGAAATCGCAAGAAAACCCTTCTAAAGCTGCAACATATAATATTTGTGGCTTTCTCTTGGCTTTTAATGTTAGATTTGTAGACATTTATGAACATATAAGTTTTTCTTTACTATTTTTGGATACAAATTTGTTATACTGCTTTTCATTGTACATTACTTTGATTGTTTTCGTTCATTTAGATATGGATTTTTGAGAGTTATCCCAATAGTAGTTCATGGTGGACCAAAGACCCGACAAAGATACCACGTTGTCTTTATTGGTCAAAGGGTAAAACATTTGCCAAACGCGATTATAGCAAACTTTTTGGTCATGTAAGCATTTCCATTTGTTTGTATTTGTCAAATAAGTAACGACTTATTTATATTTGTTTTTGACTTTATAATTGTTTGTTTACTAGGGTTCGAATCCAGTATTGGATCTTGTTCCAACAAATGCAGAAAGGTTACAACCATGGTTTACACCTAGTAATGCTTATTTTAGCGAGTTGGATCGTCTAGAAAAACAATTACCTGCCGATGATCCCACTAGTGAGGTAAGTTGCACATTTTGTATCATTTCTTTTTCATCCGTATCAACTACATCGTTTATGCGACTATTCACATTGACAATTGACCAATGCACATTCTGTTTCGATCTTGATTTGTAGGTACATGAAGTTGCAGTTCATAAAGAGGTCGCGGTAAGTGATAAAGAGGTCGCGGTAACTGATAAAGAGGTGGTGTTAGCTGATAAAGATGTGCCAGTAATTGCTAAAGATCAAAGTTCCAATCATCTAGACATACATGCCGAGGTTGCGGCAATGAAGGCACTTGTATTTATGATCGATAAACCCGGAGCCAATGTGGAGGTCCTTAATGATATTAAAAATGGAATTGCCGTTGTTGAGGAAGCTCTAAAGATACAAAGTCCAAAGGTGAAGATGCTCTTTACATTCATTTTTAATCAACATCATTTAGATAGCAATATGTTTTTCACCAACTAATGGATTATATATATTTATGTACAGACGTCACTGGTTATTCACGAACAATTGCAAATAAGGCAATGTGTTGATGAATCTTTAGCTTCCAAAGATGGCATGGTAATATTCTTTAATATTTGTTAATCATTTAGGCCTCCTTTCTTTAGTAGTATAATTGATTGTATATTTTAAATTTCAGACTTCAACTCATATGCACGACAAATTGGATGAAGATTGTTTTGGCCAAAATGCCATGAAAATTCAGACTTCAAGTCCAATTCATAATGAAACTTGGAATGGTAGCCATATTTTGTTTGATGTTCATTCTCATGATGTTCATGCGGCTGATGATAAAAAGGTTATGTTCCCCGTAATAGTACTTATTTTATCGTTATTTTGTTACATACCTAAATCAGCTTTGTTAACTACAAACCTTAAGCCCAGAACCTGATCAATCATGCGAGAAATCGACATGTGTTATTGCTGATAACGAACAAGTTAGGCTTAATTATATAGACCCTACCGCTTATCCATCAACTATGTCGCAGCTTGAGGATTTATGTCTTCAAGTCGAACCATTCCCGGTAGTTGATCACATTCCATATGATGATCCCAGTCATATGAATTTACCTAATTTGAATCAAAAAATTTCTCAATCGGCTGTTGAAGTACGTATATAATAATTTCACATGCACTATCTATAGATGTTTGCTACATTTGGTCATCTATTATAGTTGTGTTTTTCTTGTATAATTACAGGGCAAAAACTTTGATGATGATTTCTGTGTTTATGGATCTTCGAAATTCAACAAGCATGGGTTACATATTCAAGAGCCGAAGCAAGATGAACAAAAGGCTGCTGAAAACAAGGAAGATGGCGAAACACCAAGTGAGCTAGTGGTAAATGTTGATGATAAACCTGGAGAGGCGGTTCAAGCTACTAAGATACATGCTCATGATTGCAATGTTACTGAGAAAGTAAGTGAAGGTGTGTTTAATGTTGATGATAAACCTGGTGATGATAAACCTGGAGAGGCGGTTCAAGCTACTGAGATACATGCTCATGATTGCAATGTTACTGAGAAAGTAAGTGAAGGTGTGTTTAATGTTGACGATAAATCTGGAGGGGTGGTTCAAGGTAATGAAAATAATATTTTTGATTGCAATGCTACTGTTATAGATTCTCATGATCGTGAGAAAGTAAGTGAAGCAGTGTTAAATGTAGATGATAAATCTGTAGAGGGGGTTCAAGGTAATGAAAATAACATTGTTGATTGCAATGCTACTGATCAACATTCTCATGATCGTGATAAAGTAAGTGAGGCAGTGTTACATGTGGATGAGAAATCTGTAGAAGGGGTTCAAGGTAATGAAAATAACATTGTTGATTCCAATGCTACTGATATAGATTCTCATGATCGTGAGAAAGTAAGTGAAGGAGTGTTAAATGTTGCTGAGAAATCTGTAGAGGGGGTTCAAGGTAATCAAAATAACATTGTTGATTGCATTGCTACTGTTATAGATTCTCATGATGGTCAGAAAGTAAGTGAAGCAGTGTCACAAATGGCAGAGATGGGGGATGATCATACGAATCATGTTGAAGAGAATAAGGATGGTGATGGGAATGTTAATCAGAAATTATGTGAGTTGGTTATTCATAATGAAGCATACAATGTTGATGGCCACGTTAATGAGAAAGTAAGCGGGTGTGTGTTAGTGGTGGCAAATGAGACCGCAACCAAGGCGGTATTTGACAAAATTGATAGTGATGCTGAGAAAGCAAGAAAGGCCATGTTTCATAATTCTGAGAAAAACACACAAGCTGTTTCACAAACTGAAGGACAAGCCAATAAGCCTTTGAATACAGCTTCTGAGGTACAACTACATTATTTATTAAAGTTACTATTAAATTTCAAAAGTCGATGTTATTTCAATACTGAACTTTGCATACAGGATGTTTTCATGTGTGCTAAAAGGAAGAGAAATGCAAGTAAGGCTCTACTGTCACCTTATGATGGCCCAGCAAAAAAGAAAAGTAGTAAGGCCAAAGTTACCCAAGAGAGTAAGGCCAAAGTTACCCAAGAGAGTACTCCTGTTTTGAAAGAAGATGTTGACTCAAAAAGGTCAAAGCAGGTAGGCAAGTGTTTGCAGGACCCATACGTGAACCTCCCTCCCACGACTCCACAATTGCCGAAAAGGCGTTCCAAAAGACTGAAAAAAGGATTAATTCCCCATGTGGTGAAGATAATTAGTTGGAAACATGGGTAGAGGTATAGCATAACTATTTTTGCAAACAGACAGCGTAAAGACATATCCATTAATCTGGTTTTTAAAATTTTTCAGGATCTGTCACGTCCTGAAGGTTGCGATATCAACAAGATTACTAAACCAGCGTGCATGGATATGTATATAAAAAAAATTAAGTCATCGCATAAATTTCCTTGGGGTCACCGCGACATCGTTGTTCATCGAAAATTTTGGTTGCCTTTGTTGGGGTATGGAAGGGGTAATAAAAAAGGATGGCTTGGAGATGAGGTACTTAACAGCTAGTTAATTTCCATAAAAAAATATTTTTGATTTGAATAAATTTAACTGTAACCACCGGTAAATTTCACCTCGTATTAAACTAATATAATATTCCAACGAAAGAATACATGTCCATTTTCTACGTCCAAATTTTTTTTAAGAAACAATATTCTTTTATTTGATCACAAAAACTAGCCAATGTGATGAACTCACATCTTTAATAAACATAAACATCTTTATATGTAAAACAATAAAGGTTTTCAACTTTTATTTACCACTTTACGTTATTTCGTTAACATACTTATTAAACTTTCGAACTAAACGTTAGCCATTTATTAGAGTTTTCACGAAGCCCTAATTTATTTTAGCTATGATTTTACACAACTAAATCATAATTCCTAAAGTACAACATTTTATACCTAGAGTACAAGTCATTAAAGCACGGAACCTAGCTATACTTTAATTTCCGTTACAAGCCCTAATATACAACTCTATGAGTTTATGTACATGATATATTTTCAAAATACTAATGTACAAGTCTTTCAAGCATAAGTACAAGTCCTTAATGCATAGAGTTTAATGTTTACATAAAATCACATTATAAACCTCAATGTACTTACCTTAAAGCACATGATACAAACCTATATTGCACAAGCCCTTAAAATTGACTTTTCTAAATTTTCAAACCTAATGTACAACTCTCCAATGCTTGTGGTACAAGTATTTTATGCATATATGTTAAATATATCATTTACCTAAGTTAAACTAGTAATTATCTAAAGTAAAATTACAAACCTAACTAAGTATACTACATCTCTACACTCTAGGTACAACTCACTAAGGCCTAGGTACAACCCTTCAATGCCAACGCCCCTCCCCTTTTACCCTAGTTAAAATTTAACTAACTAAGTTACCATTTAGTTACCTAGTATACATGTAAAAACCCTAACCACAACTAAGTACTTGCACCATAGATGAACACATCATCATGTTTCACTCATCCCTTCCACCCTTGGTCAAAATTTCGACACATAGACTTGTTTCTATGCTACAAATTAAACAACCCAACCCCAAAGATCACCATACAACACCATATGGTCTATGTATACACACATCACCATGTCCCTTAGGATTGTTACAATGGTAAAATATTGTGGGAAATATTCTTGGCTTCCATTTCACCACATCACACCACTAACATCACCACCACATTTCACCTCACAAACCCTTATGAACACTTCATCATGAAATGTGTACAAATATTAACCATGAAAACCCTTGCTTCCTTCCCTATATAAATCAACACCATTCCATTTTTTTTTCTTTATCACCCATTCGACACACACACACACACCTCTACATTGTGATTTAGAGTCCCAAAGTAAGCAAAGGAAGGAAGAAGTCTTGTTCAAACTAGAAATCCATTTGGTCTCATTTTGGTTCTTGTCAAAACCCAAGAATGTAAGTCTTTTAAACTCATTCCATTTCGTTCTAACTTTTAATATCAATTGCATGATGTTAAAAAGGATTTTATAAGGAAAACGTAGCAATTTGAATCACTTAAAACGAGTACACGAGTCAAAAGTTATGGTCTAACGAAGTTACCAAAAAGCTGTTAAAAACCTCATGTGGACAGAAGCGTCGGGCACGCGAAACGAGGCATTTCTGGTCCGTTTCATGAAAAAGTTAAAACACGAAAGTTGTCCGGAACGACGTTTTCTTCAAAAACTCAGGAGCACGAGTCTAGAAAACGCATAACGAACCCAGAATTTAATAAAAGTCCCAACAGCTGATATGTATAAGTTACAAAAACAGCCAACACCCCCTACTTGCGCCCTATTTATTTACATCATGTCGAAGGTATTAAGGCCAACCAAAGTACCGTTGTAAACACCACCTAGGACACTCTAGAACGCCTCCATAACCCGGTTGAAAAGCCTAGTCGTTATGTTTAAAAACAGCCTATCATTTTGGTGAAAAGTCCTAAACACCAAAAAGCTTTTTACAACAAATACGTGGGAAAACATGGGATTTTTGATAAATTTGATTAGGAACTATTTTAGAAACATTAGTAATGGGTAAAACAACATTTCACAAGGTCGCATGCAAAAGAGATAGAGTTTTATGGTTTGAAAACGAAAATTGCCATTTGGTAAGAATAGCTTAAGTACCCCTTTTCCGTGATTAATATCTTGCAAGTTAAAAAGTTTCAAAGCATGAGGTTTACACCGTTTTAAAGGGCTTGCTTCATAGTTGTTAAAGCCCCAATAGCGTCTTTAAAAACACTTATAGTCTATTTTATAATTAACCACAAAGAGGGTGACTCGCGGACATTTTCATAAAAAGGCCTTGTGTACACTTTTCAAAAATTGAGTCGTGGGAGTTATAGGATGATGGGAAATGACTTAAAAAGAGTTAATAAACATATTACAATGTCCCTAGATGACACCGTGAAAGTTAACGAGTTAAAAATAAAATTTTCTTAAAACGCGTCGTGGCCAAGTGGCCATATTCGTGGACTTGTATCTTTCTAACCAAAGACGACTAGGACATGAGACTTATACCATTTAGAAGAGCTTACAGCAAAGTGTTTAAAGGGTCAAATGCGACGTAGAAACACTAGTTGGTCTTCTGTAAAATCTGCCCTCTTTTAGCCCCGATAACCCCCTTACTTTGTAAAATCATTACGACCAAACCGTAAGAGCTTAAAACCTCTAGTTTGAATCATTAGAAAGACCACCGGACAAACTCTTGAAAGGATTAAGAACGTAGTAAAAAAATTTTAAGGCCTCGCATTTATTCACCCGTACTCTTATCCACTTAGGCCAAAAACTAGTAATTTTCTCTTATAAAATTTTAAGCATGAAAATTGTAATTTTTTATAAAATAAAGTTCCTTTGGACTAATAATGTAATTTTTGTGAAGTTAGTCATATAAGTGCTGATTTTGTCAATAACCCATAGTTGAGGGTTTAAAGTGTCATTTTTGGAAAGTACAAGGGTAAAAACAGTAAATATTCAAAATTGTAAATTATAACATTTTGGAAACATAAGATATTTAACAACTTTGGTTTTGATAAAACTCATTATTAATCATTTAAGTCATAATAATAAGTATGATAAGTATTATTAATTTTGAAGAGACTTCATGTTATCTAATTATCGATAAACATTAACATTGCATAAACTTGAACTCGAATACTAAAAACATGACATACTAACTCAGGTCACAAGTCGGAGAAGTTTATTCACATTACTTAATTTGTTTTCCATCCAGACTACTGTAACATCGAGGTGAGTTCGTAGCCCCGTTTTTATACTTGTTTATTAATGCTTTGGGGGAGATACATGCTCAATTACCTGTTTTTACATTTATAAGTACTCTAAAAACTTTCTCATATTACTGTGAGTCATAGCCCCTCTTTTCCTTATTTTGAATGTTTTGGGGGAGATACATGCTCAAATATTGCTTGATATTTTTACATTTATTTTAAACTCTTACGAATTACTGTGAGTTCATAGTCCCACTTTTACATATTTGTTTTCAAAACTTGTGGGGAGATACATGCTACTAAAACCGAACACAAGTATTTTTCTGTATGCTATCCTGATTGATATTGCCTAAGTACCTACTGTTGCCACTAAAAGTCCCTCATATCATGAACCATTAATCACTTGCGAGTGAACGCGAATATCGTGAATAGATCTATTGGCAGTTGACGCCCCATTTGGTTAGCCGGATAGGTAACCAAATGCACGTTATTTGAGAATACTAGGAGAATGGCAAACTCCTACTGGAGGGCATTGTTGCTCACATCATCACTATGATGTTTGTAACTTACGTCATTATTATGACGCCGTACTGTTAAGGTTTGCGTGTCATGAGACTTAGGGCAATATACTATACTGCAATATTACTGATTTTACTAATGCTTATCTTGTGTTCAACTGATTATTATTCAAACACTATGGATTCACTCAACCTTTGTGTTGACTTTTTAGCATGTTTATCTCAGGTTCATAATTTACGAGGATGGCACGGAAGGACACGGATACTCAAGAAGGCTATATTATCATTCGAAAACTTATTTAATAAACTGTAAAACCACTGGGACCTCATTTTGTAAACTCTGATATTTATATAAATCGAATGATAAATCTTTTAAAACGACACAATTAGAGTTCGTTTTCTATTGATATAACTGTTGAGCCATGAAGTAACACCCAGCTTGAATTCCGCTGCGTATCACGAAATTGGGGGTGTTACAGATTGGTATCAGAGCTGCAGTTATAGAGAAACGGATCTAGTTGAGGTCCGAACTATAACTATTTTTACAAAGAAAACATTTTATAGCCTTTCGCTCTCCGTGCCTTCCATCCTCCAGGTAATTATGTGACTTTTAGACAATTTATGCTACACAAACACTTTAGTATACTGATATATACTTCTGATCACCTTATACAAAATAAACATACTTGCATGAGTCTATTCTAAGGCATTATGACTTAATCACATTTCCCCAAGCATGTGCCTACTTTTATATTTTTCAAATTTATGAAACCTTCTCAAGACATTGTAATCAATTACAATGGTCTTTCCTACTTATCTTATTTACACTAAATATATATACTCACCAACTATTTTGGCAACTTTCCTTGATATTCTTACTTCCATCTCTAAATAATGAGTGAAAACACTCTTTCTGTACTCCCAGAATACCTAAATCTTCTTGTAACTCATCAGTTAAGTACGAATGTTAATTCAGAAACTCTTAAGTAGGATGACTTACAATGTCTTTATTTGAATGGATTGGGACACCTTTTTATTTAAATAAAGAAATTGTGAATCGCCGAACCATAAGTTTATATTTCTTTATTTACATTGTTTGGGACGCCTCTCTATGTAAATAATGAATTATAGATAAGTGGGC
Source organism: Chrysanthemum seticuspe (assembly GCA_019973895.1). Taxonomy (NCBI): domain Eukaryota; kingdom Viridiplantae; phylum Streptophyta; class Magnoliopsida; order Asterales; family Asteraceae; genus Chrysanthemum; species Chrysanthemum seticuspe. The sequence continues at coordinate 147,659,246 of BPTQ01000004.1, forward strand.
TTATTTATATCTGAAACGACATGAGTATGAACTCGAGGATCACAAACTGATTCATAATCTACAAAAGCTGAAGTTCAGTAACTTTTCCTACAATTATCAAGTCCTCTTCCGGAATCTTCATCAAAGAGAGTATTCAATGTCAATTTTCAAAACTAATAACAATCTTCATTCAAAATAAAAATTTCTTAAGTTTATATGACCGTCGGAATAATGTTATTCACATGTAAAAACAATAAATTCAAAAGTGAAACCGCATTTCATGCTCATTACTTCAACATTTAACATGGACCGAATCTCGGGACGAGATTCAATTTAAGGGGGTGAGACTGTAACCACCGGTAAATTTCACCTCGTATTAAACTAATATAATATTCCAACGAAAGAATACATGTCCATTTTCTACGTCCAAATTTTTTTTAAGAAACAATATTCTTTTATTTGATCACAAAAACTAGCCAATGTGATGAACTCACATCTTTAATAAACATAAACATCTTTATATGTAAAACAATAAAGGTTTTCAACTTTTATTTACCACTTTACGTTATTTCGTTAACATACTTATTAAACTTTCGAACTAAACGTTAGCCATTTATTAGAGTTTTCACGAAGCCCTAATTTATTTTAGCTATGATTTTACACAACTAAATCATAATTCCTAAAGTACAACATTTTATACCTAGAGTACAAGTCATTAAAGCACGGAACCTAGCTATACTTTAATTTCCGTTACAAGCCCTAATATACAACTCTATGAGTTTATGTACATGATATATTTTCAAAATACTAATGTACAAGTCTTTCAAGCATAAGTACAAGTCCTTAATGCATAGAGTTTAATGTTTACATAAAATCACATTATAAACCTCAATGTACTTACCTTAAAGCACATGATACAAACCTATATTGCACAAGCCCTTAAAATTGACTTTTCTAAATTTTCAAACCTAATGTACAACTCTCCAATGCTTGTGGTACAAGTATTTTATGCATATATGTTAAATATATCATTTACCTAAGTTAAACTAGTAATTATCTAAAGTAAAATTACAAACCTAACTAAGTATACTACATCTCTACACTCTAGGTACAACTCACTAAGGCCTAGGTACAACCCTTCAATGCCAACGCCCCTCCCCTTTTATGTTGCTATGCAACCACGCATCAGATTTGTAGTTATTCGAAAACGATTCTCTAATGCTACAAATACAGTTTGTTGAAAGAAACTTATGGGTCGTCGGAACTTTGCAGAAAACTAGACATCGTTGCCGCTAGGCGCGGGTACTCGTCTAGTATTTCTAATAGACAAGTATTACGGCAAAACAAGTAACCATGTTGAAGGTCGTTTATAACATTGATGTAGAACTTTTTATAAGGTGATGTCTTCTAGTAAAAGTGAGTTCGCCTAGCCTATTTTCCAAAATGTCCAACCGTTTGTCAAGCGGAGTTGTAACGAATAAAATACGGTCACTTAAACTTTGCCGAAAACCACTCTTAAACTATATTTTTCTCCATGATCGAGACCTCTAGGATGAAAACTTAAACACTAAAACTTTGAGATTATGATACGAACTTCCCAAAACCGTTGAGTTTGTTTCCTAACGCTCGACGTGCACCATTTTACGACTAGCTTTTCGAGGCCATTTTAGTCACTTTCACGAATTTTCCAACGACATTATTTTACGATGAAAAGTTATAATTTCATAATAAATCATTAAGAAACTATTGTAGGATGACATTTTGACGTAAATACTTGCAAAGTAATTTAAGAATGGTCAAGACGTCAAAAGGAGTATTTTTCGACGAAGAGTATTATTTTCAAAATTCACAAGTGGTATAAATAACATACGAATTGCATGCATAACATTACATCATAACTCATTACGTATCATATCATTCATAATAGGTCATTTTCGAGATTCACGCTACATTTCAGTGTATCCACTTTTGTCATCATAATCATTGCAACAGGTGAGTTCATAGCCCCACTTTCTATTACTTATTTGTTTTACAAACTCTTGGGGGAGATACATGCTATATTTTTAATCGAACACAAATGCTTTGAACTGTATGCTATATCCAAATGTTTTATTTTCACTAAGTAATCAATTGCCATGTTTGAAGTCCCTACATCATGCACCATTAGTCACTTGCGAGTGAGCGCGAATATTGTGAATAGGCCTATTGGAATTAACACTCCCGTTCTTATTGACCCAGTTAGGGGAAATCGAACGCACTATATTTGAATCATTAAGGTAAATTGACAAGTTTACCTATTAGGGCTGCGATGAAACGATTTTTACCAATTTTTATTGGTACGAGGTTTACGCTTTGGTTGTCATGAACTTAGTGAAATAAATGCTGTTTTGTTTTCAACGATGAGTGTGAAGCAACGTAACTCACACTACGAATATTGTGTTCAAACGAATTAACTAAACCTATGAATTTCACTCAACCTTTGTGTTGACTGTTTTAAGCATGTTTTATCTCAGGTAACTAAGGCATATACTTCATGGCATGCATGTGGACACATCATGGAGTCGCGGTGACGACTCGTTTCACTTGGGTTTTACGCACTTTAAAATATCGTTTGAATTGTAACAAACTTATTTCCGCACAAGTTGATTTTCATTTGGGACCTATACTTTGTAAACTCTGATTGTTTTATTAAATCAAACGATGTTCTTTTCAAACGACACTTTAGGTCGTTCAATATAACTGTGATTGTGATGCTATGACAGACAATCCCCAGGAATTCCATTCCGCTGCAAAACAGGTAATTTGGGGGTGTGACAGATTGGTATCAGAGCTTCAGTTATAGAGAACTAGGTTGCATCATTGACCCTAGACTATAACTACATCATCATAGCATCTCATCATTTCATCATAAGTGCATATTCACTTTACATGTGGTTTATACGTACATTTTGCGAGTTATTTACTTTCACTTCAAATCGATTGTCACATGGATGCCCTTAAATACCCATCCCATTATCCTTTCCTCATACTCTAATGTGGCGAATGCTTTGTCATTCCCTATCGCAATTTTAATATCAGTTGACTCATCACCAATAACGTCGAATGCCGAGATAAACCTTTAAGTACGGCAAAGTCACTCTCACTCCTTTGTTGCACCACTAACATGTCGAGTTACACGTTATTAACACATTAAGTCACTAAATCATTATACATTTGAAGCACTTACGACATCTCATAACCCATTTCTTAGGAAACCGTCGATCATTTTGAAAAATAACCTCAAACTTATCATTTCTTATCACATCTCATTGGAGCGTTTATTATTGACATCGGACTTTGCTACATCTCACCTTTCCTTTTATTTTGAAGAAGATATGGCGCCGAAGAAAGCTGCACCCGAATTGACACAAGCGGCTATTCAAAAGTTGGTAAGGGATAGCATAGCCGATGCTTTAAGGACTGAAAGGGAAACGGTGGCTGCTGAGGCCGCGGCTCTTGCCGAAGTCGCTAGACTTGCTGCTGCTGCAGGAAATGCAGGAGGGTCCGGAGTTAGAAGCTGTTCGTATAATGATTTCAAAAGTGGAGATCCCACTAAGTTTAGGGGTACCGAAGGGGCCACTGCCATGGTTAGATGGTTCAAGAAAATGGAGTCCGTGTTTTTGTTATGTAATTGCCCGGATGATAGCAAGGTTCAGTTTGCTACGAGTACACTACTTGATGGGGCGTTGTCGTGGTGGAACTCTTATGCTCAGCCGATGGGAATGGAAAATGCCTTCAAGCTCACTTGGGAGCAATTCAAATGTTTGGTAACAAAGAAGTTTTGTCCGCGTACGGAGGTGAAGAAGTTGGAGACCGAATTCTATGAGTTGGTAACTATTGGGTATGACATTGATACTTACATTCGAAGGTTTCAAGAATTGGCCGTGTTATGCCCATCTATGGTTTCGGATAATGAGAAGCTACTGGAGGCTTTCATTGAAGGACTTCCCGAGATTATTCAAGGTGATGTGACTTCTTTTGATCCACAAACGATTGAGGAATCTATTAGAGTGACTCAGAAGCTTATGGCACAAGTAGTAAAGAGAGGAAATATCACCAACACCAACCGAAACCACAATAACAACAACGACGATAACCAAATCAACAACAACAAAAGAAAATGGGAAAATGACCAAGGAGGTTATAATAACAACAACCAAAACCGTAACACTAACCATCACCAACAACAGAATAGAAGGCAAGAAGCTGCTATGGTTTATGTTGCTGCACCAATAGAAGGCAGAGGTTATGCCGGAACACACCCACTATGTAATCGATGTAATTTTCATCACTCGGGTCCTTGCCCTGCCAAGTGCCACAAGTGCCAAAAATCGGGACACCTAGCCAGGGATTGTAGAGGTAAAGCCGTAGTCACATGCTTCGGATGTGGGGAGCAAGGACACTATCGGAATCAATGTCCTCAAAACCAAGGTCAACAAGTTGAAGGTGCTCATGAGAATGCATACATGTTAGGAGGAGGAGAAGCTCGCCAAGGTATCAACGACGCGGAAGACTAAAGAAGTTCGGAAACTAACAGTCTTATTTCTCCTTATGTACTATGTCGTACTAGGTTTATGTTTTCCATCGTATCCGAATCTTTATAACCTAAGATGTATTACTGTTTGATAAACCACTCGTTGTAAAATATTCTCATCTATCGTACTTTATTTCATTTCGATTCGATATCATGTACGAGAATTTTAATTCTTTTTACTTTAACTACCATTTTAACGACACGGTTTAAATCCTTGTAAACATTGAGAGTTATAACAACTAAACCGAACGTCACGTCATCGTTCCTTAATTATACATAGCCTAGCTAACTATGTCTAATTCTGGAGGGATCATGTTATGTTGGGAGCGGTTATTTATAAATCTTAGTGCAAGCAAAATTTTCACATGTTCCAATTCAAAGTGTTACTTATGAGAGATTCATCCGATATTTTCTCTACTATGATGTTTTATACACTCTCAATCATCGATAACCGTAACGACACTTCTCCATGTCGTCTCTCCTCGTTATTCATCACAAACTCAAAAATTCGATAGACTAACACGAACTGAATTCAGGGACTGAATTCCTTTTTGGATGGGCGAATGTGACAACTCGCAATTTCAGGTCATTTCTCGAGTTTCACTATTTCATCATTTATCGTAAACTGGGTTTACGAGTTTCAAATTCGCGTAACCTTAATGGTTTAGCTACGAATTCATGATCATATCATCAAGGACATTTCATATAGACTAGGTTTAGTCTACATTTCATTGGCATCATTATCATCATAGTAATTCATGCATGGTTTTGCATTTCACATTAAACGCGTAATTTTCATGATTAAATAAACGCTATCGCGTAAGTTATTATTTTGAACATTTAATCCGATACTTCCAAAAATTGTCCCGATATATTTTTATACTTACATTAAGTTCATAAAAATAATATTATGAGTTTACCCAGCGTTTTAAATTTATTTTGTATATAAATTGTTAAATTTATATTATTACGACGTTTTTCTTAAAAACTACACGTTAATTATTATTTCACTCAAATTTTGCAAGAAATGTATTTTTACAATTTTTATGACCTCAATATATTTTACTTTGATCCATTAAAATTTATGTTTAGCTAAAACTACCTTAAATGCACAAATGTATACACAAGTTACCACTTATATTCATCTTACTTACATTTACTTACACTTTATATACACAATAAAAAAAAAAATGTATTGTTGAAATATTAACCCCCCAAAAACCGGCCAAGGGGGGGGGATGAGTCATAGAGTTGGTAGATTTTTTTCTTATGTATAGATTTACACTCCAAAAATAATTCACACACATTCATTCATTCACTCAATAATTCAAGTCTTCTCTTCTCTCTTTTTCTCTCCCAAAACCGGCCAAGCCACAAGGTGAAGAAGATTCATCCAAAAATTTATCAAGTCAAGTTTTACACAATCTAGTTACACTCTTGATCAAGGTTTTGAAATAAAAACCTAGGGTGTTTAAGTTTAATCCCTTGTTCTAGTCACCTCATCAAGTAAACTAGTAAGCATATTATGTCCATTTTTCATCAATCATATTTATTTCATAGTCATTTCATCATATTTGAGCTAACATGCAAGTCTTATGAATATTTATACCACTTTTACATTGTTTTTAAGAGTTATACATATATAAGTCATCCTATAATTAATCCTTGTTATATACCACTCTTGATGATGTTTAGGAACCCATGACACCCTAAGAAGGTGTATGGTAGGATTAGAATAGCTTCGGAGTTGTTTTGAATGGATTGGAATAGGTTTAGCACGAGAAAAACTCATTTCGATAAGTTTATAAAAGGGTCTGATCTTATTTTCGAAATCTGGAAAATCCGACAGTAGATAAAAATTTTTGGCCTAGATATTTGGAAAATATACTTTAAAACGAAACCGTGGCCGCTTGAACGGATTAAAACGGAGCTATAACGAAGAAGATATGAATTTTTCAAGTTTGACGACGAAATATATAAATCCTGAAAAATTCAGCATGTTACGTCTAATTTGTACGAGTCAAAAATGAGTCCTAAGCGTTATAAATTATTTCGACTTACTAAAAATATATTAGTATACTTTGATACGAAGCTAAGGACATATAATACGTAGAAAACGGAGTTGTAAAGATTAAATTATACACGTTTACACAAAATTGCCGTAACTTTTATTATAAGTACAATTATATATTTCTAATAGACAAGTATTACGGCAAAAAAAGTAACCATGTTGAAGGTCGTTTATAACATTGATGTAGAACTTTTTATAAGGTGATGTCTTCTAGTAAAAGTGAGTTCGCCTAGCCTATTTTCCAAAATGTCCAACCGTTTGTCAAGCGGAGTTGTAACGAATAAAATACGGTCTCTTAAACTTTGCCGAAAACCACTCTTAAACTATATTTTTCTCCATGATCGAGACCTCTAGGATGAAAACTTAAACACTAAAACTTTGAGATTATGATACGAACTTCCCAAAACCGTTGAGTTTGTTTCCTAACGCTCGACGTGCACCATTTTACGACTAGCTTTTCGAGGCCATTTTAGTCACTTTCACGAATTTTCCAACGACATTATTTTACGACGAAAAGTTATAATTTCATAATAAATCATTAAGAAACTATTGTAGGATGACATTTTGACGTAAATACTTGCAAAGTAATTTAAGAATGGTCAAGACGTCAAAAGGAGTATTTTTCGACGAAGAGTATTATTTTCAAAATTCACAAGTGGTATAAATAACATACGAATTGCATGCATAACATTACATCATAACTCATTACGTATCATATCATTCATAATAGGTAATTTTCGAGATTCACGCTACATTTCAGTGTATCCACTTTTGTCATCATAATCATTGCAACAGGTGAGTTCATAGCCCCACTTTCTATTACTTATTTGTTTTACAAACTCTTGGGGGAGATACATGCTATATTTTTAATCGAACACAAATGCTTTGAACTGTATGCTATATCCAAATGTTTTATTGTCACTAAGTAATCAATTGCCATGTTTGAAGTCCCTACATCATGCACCATTAGTCACTTGCGAGTGAGCGCGAATATTGTGAATAGGCCTATTGGAATTAACACTCCCGTTCTTATTGACCCAGTTAGGGGAAATCGAACGCACTATATTTGAATCATTAAGGTAAATTGGCAAGTTTACCTATTAGGGCTGCGATGAAACGATTTTTACCAATTTTTATTGGTACGAGGTTTACGCTTTGGTTGTCATGAACTTAGTGAAATAAATGTTGTTTTGTTTTCAACGATGAGTGTGAAGCAACGTAACTCACACTACGAATATTGTGTTCAAACGAATTAACTAAACCTATGAATTTCACTCAACCTTTGTGTTGACTGTTTTAAGCATGTTTTATCTCAGGTAACTAAGGCATATACTTCATGGCATGCATGTGGACACATCATGGAGTCGCGGTGACGACTCGTTTCACTTGGGTTTTACGCACTTTAAAACATCGTTTGAATTGTAACAAACTTATTTCCGCACAAGTTGATTTTCATTTGGGACCTATACTTTGTAAACTCTGATTGTTTTATTAAATCAAACGATGTTCTTTTCAAACGACACTTTAGGTCGTTCAATATAACTGTGATTGTGATGCTATGACAGACAATCCCCAGGAATTCCATTCCGCTGCAAAACAGGTAATTTGGGGGTGTGACATTGTATTTGGGTTTAGACTTTTGTTGTTCAAACAAATGTAACCACAAACTGTATGTATGTGTAGGACATCAAAAGACAACTTTTTATGCATGTATGTGTAGTGCAACTTGGTATATTCCTAACAGACATTTCATTAGGCACTTAGAAAGCTTTGTATAAGTCTTAGCTTCACCACAACATGTAGGCTTTCTTTAAGCACTTCTTTTGTATATACGTGTTGTGATACTGATGATTTGCAACAAACATTATGTGTAACTTGCAATGTTTTTTACAAACAACCATTTGATTAGACAACATTTGATGGTTTACAACAAACGTTGACAATTGACTACAACCAATCTTATTGCTAAAAGACCATACCTACGTAGTACATAACACTTATTGTTAAACAGATTACCATAACCAAACTACAACACTGAAGAGAACAATCAAACTGAAAACCAACACAACTTTGTCATGAACTTGCACTCTTGACTTGATAAAAGTCAACTCATCCAATATTTTCATGATATCATTATTTGAAACCTCAATAACTTCATCCGAGACTGAACGCTTTCCCATCTTCATTAAATGTTTCTTTTCCTCATGTTCCTTGTAAAACAAATCTTTGTAATACTGACTTGGTAGTTCCGGGTCTATGAACCCATAGAACTTACATTTGGTCTCTTCGTCCTAAAAAGAAGTTTTGTTAAATTCACATATTCAACCTAACAAGTAAAATAATTATAATGGATAATAATATTACATAAATTGGAAAAGCCTTGAATCTTCTACCAGGATGCTTCCGGGTCCAAGCGGTTTGTACTTCGACCGGTAATGGTTTTGGACATTCGCAGTGTGTAGCATTAATGTAGTATTCCAAGGTCTTTCGATTAGATCTGGAAGTAGAGGCAGAGGAGGAAGCCATTGTTTTATTTCACCTAATTGTTAAGGGGTATTCACAGATGCAAATGAGTACAGTTGACGCATTTCTAGTAGAGTGACATCCAAATTTGGCGGGAAATATACTTTGTGAATGAGCGGACAATGAATATTGTGGAGGGAAAATTTTAAGCGAATTTTGTATTCAACGACTAAAAGATCCACTTTTTCAGCGAATTTTGATTGGGTTTATTGCTATGTACAATCCCAGGACACAAATCCTATAACACAAATTAGTCAAACAAACAATAATTCCACAACCAAATAAAAATGACTTCGGCTAATTCCCAAAAATTCAAAGTTTATTTGGAATTTGAGAGATCAATTCATGGAGTTTTACTTCCAGTTGACATCACCTACCTACATCTGATTACGTATGTTACTAACAAATATCATATTAAAGATAAGATCATCAGTTTATACTACATGTCCGGTTCAACCAAAATTGATGTAAGTGACGATGATGATGTTTCCTTATTCGTTCATGAAATATGTTGTAAGCAGAACGTGATTCAGACACTATACATCAAACTTATCGAGAAATATTCCGAGGTAAAGCCGTCTACTTCTTCTAAGCCTCTTGATATTGATCTTAATGTTCCTTTGTTTCCTCAAGAATCTCATTTTCAAACACCAAAAGTTGAAGATCATAATAATGAGGGTGCAGGCACAAACGTTAATGATGATGTGCAGGCTAGTTGGCAGAAAACCACATTTCAAAATATCCCTGATCCACCCAGTTCACCTGATCCCATAATTAAAAAGTTAAGTAACCATAAAGACCCCGTAGTATCTAAATTAAAGGTGGGTAGTAGGTTTGATGATAAACAAGGATGCATTTATGCAATAGGAATAAAAGCGTTGGTTGATTCATTTGAGTATAAAGTTACAAAGTCATGTAAGAAAAGGTACAGTGTTACTTGTTTTGAAGAAGATTGCAACTGGTATATTAACGCACGAAAAAGTTTTGTTAACCGATACTTCTATGTTACTAGCATTAACGACTGTCATACATGTTCCAGAACAAAAATTTATCCTAATCATCGAAATGCTACCCAAAAATTAGTGAGTCACGTACTTGTTGATAAATTGAGGAATTGCAAAAGGGTCTATACGGGTGAGGACATAAAAAAAGATTTTAATATTGATTGGAAAGTAGACATTTCTTACAAACGAGCTTGGGGTAGGAAAAACATTGCATTACAGTTGTTGAATGGTTGTCCTACGTATTCTTTTGAGCAGTTGCCATATTACTTCAATAACTTAAAGTTGCAAAATGAGGGGACAACAACACACATTGAGACAGATGACACAGATCGGTTTAAGATGGTATTCATTGGTTTCGGGGTTGCTGTAAGATTCTCTTAAATTCTATTATCTTTTATTTCTAATTATTACCTTCATTATTATGTAAATAGTATTAATTAAGCAATTTCTGATCGATTCAAAAATAGATTCGGAGCTTCTTACGTTTTATGCGACCATTGCTAATCATTGATGCCGCACGTCTTAAAGGGAGATAACTTGGTACAAATTTGGTCGTTGTTGGGATGGACGGAAATAACCAGATTATACCTATTGCAACTGGTGTTTCTCAAGGTGAGACCAATGAATCATGGACCTGGTTTTTGAGGAAACTTAAAGAATGCATTGGTGAAGTAAAAGATTTGGCCATCATCTCTGACAGACATCCGACAATTACACATGCATGTAGTACCATTTTTCCTAACGCCTTTCATGGTTTTTGTTGTCGTCATTTAATGATGAACTGCAATTTGAAAACTAGAAAGTGGAAGGCTATATATTGGAGGACATGCAAAGCTTACGCATAGCAGGAGTTTGATGCTTCAATTTCTGAGATTCAATCATTAAAACCTGAAGTGTATAGAAAACTAAAAGATGAAGCTGGATTTGATAAATGGTCACGTGCTTACTGCCCTGCAAACAGATACAATTACATGACCTCAAATAGTGCAGAATCAGTAAACTCTGTAACCAAAGATGTTAGGAAAGTTCCAATAACCCAGCTAATGGAGTACTACCGAAGGCTTCTAAAAAAATGGTATTTTGATCGTCGAGCAAAATACAAAGGTAACTAATAAAAATGGTCTATTATAATTGGTTTATCATATATTTGGTTTATCGCTCCAAAATGTATTATTTTTTTTATTTCAGATGCTCCAACGGATGAACTTACCGAATGTGCAACTGCAAAAGTAAACAATAGAATGGTAAAAAGTGCTAATTGGGTTGTTAACGGAATTGAGATGCACAAAATGTACCAAGTTACTGATCCGAAACATGTTCATATTGTTGACTTTGACAACAAAGAATGCAGTTGCCGCAAATGGCAGCTATCGGGTCTACCTTGTGGTCATGTTTGTGCTGTGTCTAGAGCTGAAGGCTTGACTGACACTAGCAGTTGGGCGATGGATTGGTTTAAGAAAACATCACTAAAAAATACATACAAAAAAGGGTTTATCCTTTAAAAGAAGTATCCTTGTGGCGTACTCCTGATGACTTGCAAACCGTAAAACCACCTGCTATGGATAAGCGACAACCTGGAAGACCCAAAGAAAAAACACGTATCCGATCACAGGGGGAAGAGCCAAAAAGCACAAACTGTGGCAGGTGTGGAAAGGAAGGACACACAAGACAGTCATGTACTCAACCGTTGATGACAAAAAAGGCAAGTGTGTTTCTATATTTTATTTCAATATATACAATTTTGTATGTACTTACTAATATTATTATTTGAACTAATGTCACATCTCAAAAACATAAAAGAAACTCACAATTGTGCACCCCTACTAACGAAGAAGCAGTGGAACAAGAACGACACGGAGGACGGAGGACGCGTGTAGAGGTCGAACATGGAGAAGCAAGTGGTCAGTCAAACAACAATTTCGTATGGAAATGTGAATCATCTACTCCTAAAAACAACGTTCCTAACAACATTTAGTCACAACCTGTGACGTCGAGTAACGGCAGTGTTCCAAAACACGGGTCGTTTAGTACATCAAATGTTGTTCATTTGGACGATTTCTAGTTGTTATTTCAATTTGAACTTTAACACAATGGAAGCATAACTTATCAATCGTCTAGGATTTTCAATGTTTTATTTTTATTTTATGGATGTTACTTGAACAATAATAGCTACAGGAGTGGCTTGCTTTTATTTGTTTTTTTTGGATGTTACTTTGTGACAATGTTATTCATTATTGTGGCACCATTATTTACAATCAACTCTTGAACATGTGCATATCTTTTGTTCTTTTCTATACAAACATATAGGATTCAGGCATATAGTGTAACATCACTGCTAAATGGTATGCATGTGAGGATTTATTTACCTTTTATTTTGTGTATTTAAGAGCAAACTTGCAAGTATATTTTCACACAAGATCATTCAATAAATAAGTAAGCAAAAACAATGTCAGGGCTGCCTAAATGTGATGAGGTAAGAGCTGCTACTAAGAGTAACAACTGGACAGACATGATGATTTACTACTGCCGTAACGCTGCAATTGAAGATGTTCAATTGGCAAGAAAGGTGAATATCCTAACTCAAGAATTGGTTAGACTTAATCGTGAAAGGGCTGCCGTTATTCAAGAGATGGAAACTGTGCGAAAGAAGGTGCCACAAAAAACTGTTGAGTTTCTGAAGCAGGAGTAAGCCCTTAGTGAACAAAAACTGATGCAAATGAATATCTTGGCAGGCGAACTGGAGCTGAGTGCTCGTAACAAGGATTTCTTTATTAATAAGCTTGAGGGTACGTTGCCACTATAAGCACTGTGAGATATGCCAAGTACTAAGTGTTATATCGTATGTGATTTCCTAGTAACTAAGAGTACTATATGCTCCTAGTAAGTATTTAGTGTTATAATGTATGTGATTTCCAAGTACTTAGTGTTATATCGTATGTGATTTTCTAATAAGATACTTTATTCAATAAAGTTTCCTAGTAAGTAGGAGTTAAATACAGTTTATTTACTTACCTTTTTTCTTGTCTTCAAGAGTTGGATGGTCTTGAATCTTTTGTCTTTTCAGTGTATTCAGGTTATCCTCTCCAATCTATGGGATTTGAATTTAAAATAAGATAGCTAAAAAGATTAAAATGAACAATAGAACACATTAACATAACATTGTGCCCCTTACTGTTAAAGTATTGTCTGACCTTGTTGCATACATTTCTTGTTTTCCAAATTTTTGTGCCTGACCGTTATACAACAATACAACATTGACTTTCTACATAATATGACATAAGAATACACAAGAACATCCAACAACGGTTAACATCAAAACTACACAATCGCGAAATAGCCTATAATTCAGAGGCAAATTATAATCAACAATTTCTCACAATGACATACAAAACACTACTGAAAACATCATACCCAATCCACACACAACAAAAACAAATAATGTTTCATAGGTTATCATAATTACATTGTTTCATAGCGAAAACAACCCAAATTTGCAATCCATAACGGATTACATAACTTTAATACTCGCATTGACGCACCTAAACAGACTATAGGTAGGCATAGCCTACCAATCTACATACCCATATCAACACTAATAGCCATTCAAAAGACTAGCAATCAACATACCCATATCAACTTCATAAATACGCTACCCAAAAGACCAAAAAGACTCTGAACGACGCTACCCATGAGATAGATCTTCATCGATCTCCATCAACGTAACATGATCTTCCTTATCATCAATCCCTACACGTATCCCAACAAGAACTGCATACATTGCATCGAGTACACGACACTCCAAACCCTTATAGTATCTTGACGCTTGCGAATCTTCTCACGCAACTTCATTGTCTCTTCCTCCATACGACGCATTAAACAACGATCCTCGCTGATCTCACTCCTAAAAAGGAACTTAAAAGCCCCAGCCAAATCGTTTGTACCGTTTGCCTGTTTCAGTTCTTCAATATTGGGGATCGCCGCCATGGTTGTTTTTGGTAGGTGGACGCACACAGTGAGAAGATAATAAGACACAGTAATACCCACATACTAATACCCCCAAGAATATAAATACCCAAATCTACCCAAATCTTATTTAAAACAAATCTACTAAAAAAGTTAGATATTACGCGAAAATAATACTTGCAAAACATAACGGAAACAAACTGTTCTTTTTTTTGAAAAAACAATTTTAATATCACAAAACAAAAAAGTATATCAAAATGTAACAAAAAAAACCCTTAATGTTGGATCGATATACTTTAATCAAACTAACTTAACTAGCTTGTTAAGGTTTAACAACCTCGGATAAATCCTAAGTTATTAACAAAGAAACACTGAGCAATCTTTATCAAGTACGCGGAATTTACTTAACAAAGCTAAGAAGAATAACTTTTATTATTAACTCTAAATCTGCTTATTATGCAGATACTCTAAACAACTCTAAGATTATCGAACTTTTCTCTAAAATACTAAATAACTTGTAAATTCGTAAACTCTAAAACTCATAGACTCGTACCTATAATGCCAATCTAGGAGTCCTTTTATAGGCTCAAGGATATCCTAGTCGGTTTACAATTTGTATCCTTGTACGACAAGTAATCTAAACATAGAATATTCTAGAGTTACAATACTTTCCATAAACGAATATACCAGTTCTTTGTTCTTGCAGTACTTTGACTTCGTTATGCAGTACTTTGACTTTGTCTTTAGCAGTACTTTGACTCTTTGACTTTTTCCAGTACTTTGCAGCTTACAGTACTTTCATATCTTCAGTACTTTCATATCCCAACACTTAATGTTTATCCTTTGTCACAAATATGTCCTCCAAATCCAACCATATATATGAACACCTTTTCCCATGCAGAAATGAACAGTCAAAACATATATGAGAAACCTCCATCATGTTAAAAAAATGAGGATAACTTTTAAACAATATACATTTTATAAAAGAATTTTGCTACATCCACATAAGAATCCCACTAAAAACCCCCACTTGTTTTTTATGGGAAGTGGATCCCACAAAGTATCGCATAATCGACATTATGAAAGTCACAAAAAATAGCAACAACATAAATTATAGGATATTGGATTTCACAAACACTCTAAACCATGATCAAAGTAGGCGTATAAGTATGTTAGAGAGAGAAAGTTCTAGTGAGAGAAAGGAAGAGAGTTGGGAACTATAGTGAGAGAAAGAAAATATTATTATGAGCTCCAACTCTCTACCTTGGAAGGTAGAGAGTATTTATAGTCTTACAATAAAACGCCACACAACGGGCTGTGGATCAGGCATACAGTGGGTAAAGACCCGTCCGTCCTCCACGGTGTTACTAAACTAAATACTACTTAACTTAAAATAACTACGACTACGAGCTTTCTAACGTTTACATATACTTGAGGTGACCGACTCTTTAATACCTGGAATTTCTAATTCCTAACAATCTCCCCCTAAGGGAGGTCACCTCAATCATGCACTAAAATTACATAGAATACAAACCGATATTACATTAAAGATTGTTCTTGCATTTATGATGTAGTACTTTGCTCCGAAGCTCGTAGTCATTGATTCTTCACAATGCATGTTTGGTTAATCCACGTGGAGGTCTTTTACTGATCCACGTGATAATAATTTTGAGCCAGCTTTTGAGATCATCAGCTAACAAAAAATCTCTGAGACATCCATTGTGGTGTTGGTATTATGTGATGTTGTGACTTTCGGACCGACATGCTCACATTCTGGATCATGATATCTTCTCATCAGAGTAACGGAAGCTTTTGTTGATTCATGATATTGGCAGCAAAGTAGCCGAAGCATGAAGTGATAATATCAGAGTCATTGATGCACTTATCATGATTTCTTTTGAGATGAATGTGTAGTGTGAGCATGCGGCTATGGATTGACCGCTTCATTCTGATCAGCTGCAAACATCGGGTGTACCTGCATAAAATAGTTAGCAATAAAGCACACGAAAGTGTCTTTGATCACTTTCGTTGAATTGAGGTACACGGCCCACGGTTCCCCGTTGATCAGTACAAGTACTGCCTGTGATCAGGTATAATTCCGAAGAATTTCCTTGACAGGGTTTCGCAGCTGCTCTAGCTGTTCTCAAATCGGAACATCTCAAAGAATACAACACGGAGTGAGTGAACCAGCGAAGTAGAAATTCACTGATTGATGAAAAAAGATTTGAAAGACAATCGTGTATTTCTCAATAGAAATTGTTTTTGTAATACAACGAAGGTTTTAATGAAAATCAATTATCAATCATAAACACCTTTTGATTTGAAATATTCGAACACGGTCAATGTGCTAAAGAAAAGAGTTTTTAAGCACAATGACCGGTTTTTCAAAGGTATCCGTCAATCCATAACCTGAACCAGGATTGATTCAAAAGATTGAATCGCCCCATTGTTTCTGTTCAGTTGTCACATGGTTGATCTATTTGATAGATCTCACATGCCACCCACCAGGAGCTTGTTTGATGTTGGCTCCAGAAGGCTTTCCATCTTTATTGTGAGTATGTTTGCATATCACTCAGATGTTCTGGCAATACCACAAGGATAATGCGTAGGACTCAAGATAAAATCTCTCTTTCCACATTGTGTGAAACAGAGAGTCTTCAATGAAAGTGTCCTAATGAGATTTATTGATGATCTCGTGGCTCTAGACTCAATATGTGCATATTTGGTTCCTGTGCCGGAGACTAGGGAGAGGGTCTCCTTCTTCAATATCAACAATCTCTAAGAGAAAGTCGATAGATAATGTCGGTTCCCCGTGAGAATGAAACAAGTCCTTTTAAGAGGAACTTGAGTGGTTTGGAAAGTTGAAGTGCAGTGCGTCACTGGGTCCATGACGTCTTGTCTTCAATACCGATGTTACCATCAGTAGCATATGAATTGAACCCGGTTTCTGCCCTAAAGTTGAATATATGGAGGGCTATTTGTTTTCACCCTTTTCTCATTCAATTCTTTTTAATTCTTCAACCCCTTCAGTGCTTACCGATACTTCATAGCTAGAACCTTGTTGGGTTTATTCCAGTACTAGCTCAGTCTCAGTCCGCACTCTTCCCATATCTCATTTTTCTCCTTTTATCATCATACCTAAGAACTCTATACTTACACTAGTGGATAGTCCCTGGGTTGATCCCTCCGGTTCTGGCGGATCATGGGAACAAAAACCTAACCTTATCATCCTTATATCACCGTACATAAAGTAAAGTTGGTCGGTCTATTTGGTATTGTTCATCTGCCATTTGAACCAATTGAAAACCATTTGAAAATCAATCCAGATACTTGTGATATAGTATCAAAACATTTTGTACCTGAATTGTTTTTGATATTTTTAGAACAAGTGCTCCCCCTCAACATGTGCATCAAATGTTTGAAATCGTTTTGCACACGGAGGCAAGAGGAAGAATTAACTTCTTTGATTACCATTTTCAAAAAAATATCAATATCACTTCCCTAATCGAATCAAGTAGATAAAGCATTTTGGGGAAGGATGAGGTTTTCATGATTTTGCTCCCCCTCAATATGTGCTTCTAGGTTTGAAAAGAGTTTTGCACATACTAGAGGGAACCTGCACATTGAGATAAGTGATCACGTTTCAAATCATAGGTTTAAGGTAGATGCTCCCCCTCAACATGTGCATGGAAAAATTTGAAATCGTTTGTCACATGTGGGAAGGATAGCATGTACATCCTTATAAAACCATTTACCGAATTATCAGTTTAAATCCAATTTAAATCACACATTCTCCCCCGATCACAATTATCAAATCATTTGAGATTTGTGATCTCTTATTGATTTGAATTGATTTTGAAAGCTTTTAAGGGGAATTGTGACTTGATTATAAAAGCGTTTTAACTGATAAGGATCGGATTTTAAGACTTTAAACTCCATTGATAAAACATGCATGTATATCTTTTGAAAACAATTGAATGCCAAATAACTTTTTAATTTAATTGAAATCATTCTCCCCCTCAATCAATGACATAGGTTGTTGATTGAGAGATTGATATTTTGACAAATAAGTCCAGATGATTATCAAAAATAGAGTCCGAGTTATTTTTCAAAACAATTTGTGTTCAGCAGATAACATGTTAATAGAATCAGAGCATGGAATTTGGTTGATAAGAAGGCTTTTGATGAATGTTCAAACAAATTCTCAAATCTTGAAAAACATGAAAAAGCATGGCTCTGTTCTTTCTTTGAAAAGCGGGTTACTGCCTGAAATGACAATAAACCATTTTTTCTCTTTCTCCCAAAAATAATTTTTTTTGATTTTTTTTTTTAAGAATTCGAACAACATCTAAAGTCCCGTGTCATTCTTTGAATGACAGCACAAAGACCGTAGATATTGTCGAACCGAGAAAAAAAACATAACAAATTGACAATATTGTTTTTGAAGATTTTTCAAAATTTTCAGATTTTTATGGATTTTGAAGGTTTTATATTTTTCTATTTGATTTTTGAAGGTTTTATAATTTTGTATTTTGTTTTTCGAATAGATATATACAAGAGATAGATGAAGATAGACATTTACTCCTCGTCTTCCTCCTGAAGACGTTTGAGCGTTTCTGGTTGAAGGCTTTTCAACCCAAGACGTGGAAGAATAAACTCAAAACGTTCTCTTGGAAGAGCTTTGGTGAAGATGTCTGCTAACTGATATTCAGACCTCACAAAATAGAGTTCCACCACACCTTTTTCCACTTGTTCCCTGATGAAATGATGTCGAATGTCGATATGCTTTACTCTTGAGTGTTGAACGTTGTTGCATGAGAGAGCAATAGCACTTTTATTATCACAGTACAGAGGGATTTTGTTGAATTCAAAGCCATAGTCAGATAATTGAGATTTCATCCATAAGATTTCAGCACAACAAGATGACATGGCTATGTATTCAGCCTCTGTAGAGGAAATAGAAGTACTCATTTGCTTCTTTGAGGACCAGCTCACAAGCTTATCACCCAAAAACTGAGCACCTCCAGATGTACTTCGACGAGTATCTTGACACCCTGCATGATCAGCATCTGCATAGGCTGTTAGTGACATACCGGTGTCCTTCGGGTACCAAAGACCCATATTGATGGTTCCTTGGAGATACCGAAAGACCCGTTTAACCTCTTCAAGGTGCTTTTTAGTAGGCTTAGCCTGGTATCTAGCACACATGCAAACAGCGAACAAGATGTCTGGTCTACTAGCAGTGAGGTACATCAGGGATCCAATCATACTACGATATTTCGTTTGGTCAATCATGATCCCTGAGTGGTCCTCATCTAGTTTGGTTCAATCAATCATGGGGGTGTCAACAGGGTCACTTGAATCAAATCCAAATTTCTTTAAGATCTCTGTTGCATATTTAGATTGATTTATGAAAATGCCTCCGGGACTTTGTGAAATTTGTAATCCCAAGAAAAATGACATTTGTCCCATCATTGACATTTGAAATTTTGAACTCATTTCATTTGAAAAATGGTCACACTCATTGGGTTCAGTCGAGGCAAAGATGATATCATCAACATAAATTTGAACATGAATTAAATGTTTGCCTGACTTCCTGGTGAACAATGTTGGATCAACTGCTCCTTTGCTAAATCCAGTAGATAGAAGAAACTTTGACAGTGTATCATACCATGCCCTTGGAGCTTGCTTTAAACCGTAAAGAGCCTTCTTCAAACGATAAACGTGAGTAGGATGCTCTTGATTCACAAATCCTTCAGGTTGGCTGACGTAGACGACTTCTTTAAGATCTCCGTTCAGAAATGCCGTCTTTACATCCATCTGATAGACTACCATGTTCTTACTAGTAGCATTAGCCAAAAAGATTCTGATTGCCTCGATTCGAGCAACTGGAGCAAAAGATTCTTCAAAGTCAATACCCTCCTCTTGACGGTATCCTTTAGCAACTAATCGAGCCTTGTTCTTCAATACATCACCATGCTCATCAAGTTTCACTTTGAAGATCCATTTTAGAGCAATAATCATGGCACACTCTGGAGCAGGTACTAACTCCCATACATCAAGTCGATCAAACTCATGAATTTCATCTTGCATAGCATTGAACCAGCTGTCTTCGTTCATGGCAGTTTTAACATCCTTTGGTTCGATCTTTGAGAGTACGGAGTTGAAGAAACACCATAAGGCATCGGTTGCAAGTTATTTTCGTGTTGATACAGGACGAGAGGGATTTCCAATGATGTTGTCTAATGGATGATCGTGAGTCCATTTTCTGAGGTGTTCATGTGGTAGTTGTTGAGGGACTGAAGTAGCAGAGTCGATGTCTCCTGAAGAAGATGGTTCTGATGAAGATTCAGGAGCAAATATGTTTTTGAATGGAGCATCTTCAGGAGTAGCAAAGGGATTAACTTCATCATTGATGCCAGAAACAGTTCCATGATGTACATTTGAAGAATGATGATTTGTTGATGAGACTGAAGGATCAGCAGCAGGTGCTTCTTGACTTAAAGATATTGAGACTGAGGGATTGGCTTCATTCACAGGAATATGAGCAGCCTCTGTTGTAGGAATCGACACCTCATTAGTACTTGGATCATAAAGTTCATCAAACATAGGATCAAACAATTTCTTTAAATCATCTTCAGATGGAGGTACATATGGAGTTTCTTGAGAAGAGTTTGGAACAAGGGATGAACCAATGGGACTGTTTTGAAGTGCGGGTCCTGAACTGAATTGTTCAGGAGCCATTTGACCGGTCAGCTCATCAAACATAACGTGAATTGTTTCCATGATATTTCGGGTTCTTTTGTTGTAGATTCGGTATCCCTTTTTGTTTGGTGCATACCCTACAAAAACTCCAATGTCTGCTTTAGCTCTAAGTTTGCCTAAGTCTTGACCCTCATTAGTTGGATAACACAATGCACCAAACACACGAAGGAAAGAGAGATTAGGTTTTCTGTTGTGGACAAGTTCATATGGAGTTTTTCCATGAACAGTGTGAATCAGGGAACGATTTTGTGTGTAGCATGCAGTGGCAATAGCTTCAGCCCAGAGAAACATTGGAACCTTTGAGTAAATCAGCATTGTTCTAGCGGCTTCTACAAGAGTTTGATTTCGTCTTTCAACTACACCGTTCTGTTGAGGAGTTCGTGGAACACTTCTTTGATGGCTGATTCCAATGCTTTCATAAAATTCACTAAGTTGTTTGTTAACAAACTCAGTTCCATTGTCTGTTCGGATAATTCTGACGATTTTGTTAAGTCGAACCTGCAGCTGTTTGATGAGTTTGATGATGATATCAGGAGTTTCATCCTTTGTCCTTAAGAACTTGACCCAGGTGAATCTAGAGTAATCATCAACCACAACTAACACATATTTCTTCCCAAAGATATTATGCACTCTCATTGGGCCACATAAATCCATATGAATTGTATGAAGAACTTCTGTGACAGAGTTAGTAGGTTTGGGTTTATGGGCATACTTCTTGCTTTTTCCCAATTGACATGCTGAACAAAGATGATCCTTTTCATACTTGAGTCTAGGTAAGCCTACAACTAAGTCCTTTCTGGTGAGATCATTGATGGTGCCGAAGTTCAAGTGATTGAGACGGCGATGCCATAACCATGACTTTGTTTTAGAAGCCTTTGACAGCAAGCAAATTGGAGAAGACTTCATCATATCTTCGATAGAGATGGTGTATAGATTTGAACCACGTGAACCTCTTAAAAGTTCCTTACCATCAAGTTCTCTAACGAAGCAGGTATGTTTTCTGAAGGCTACTTCTAGATCAGAATCGCAGAATTGACCAACAGAGAACAAGTTGTGACCAAGACCTTCTACATAGTAAACCCTGAAGATAACACTTTTGCCAACAACATAGTCTCCATAACCCATAATAGCACCGAAATGATCATTCCCGAATCTAACTGTCTCAATGAATTTGCTCACGAAGTTCATGAGCCGCGACCGGTCGCCAGTCATATGCTTGGAACAGCCTGAGTCCAGGTACCACAGAACGATTTGAACGATCTGCAGTTGAACACAGACAAGAATGGATAACTGGATAATTGGGATCCCCATGCAAGAATGGGTTCCATTTGGTTAGTAACAATGGTTGGAACACCCACATCAGAAATAGAAGCATTCATATCAGAAATTAAGGCAATGGAATCATTATGGATAGATGTAGTACTAGTGTCTGTATTAGCCCTATTCAAAGTATGCTCACTTCTTAAGGGAATAGTTCTACCAGTAGGCATCTATTTTCTAGTGGGCATTGTCTGATTAGTCTTATGACCAACAGGTATCCAATGATAGCCTATCTTACTAAATGTTCTTCCTGTGGGTTTCCACTATTTTCTAACTTTCTTTCGTTTTTGCCTTTTAGCCTTCTTAGCATGATTTTTAGCATTAACAATATTAATTGGACAATTAACATCATTAGGCAAAACATTAACACCACATTCATGATTAGAAACAGAATTCAAGCAGACATCAATACAAGGTTTGTAAATAGTATCAGAATTCGAATTAATTACAGTACGCCTATGGCTAATACTAGAATCAACACGATTTGTTTTATTCGGCTCAAACTTAAAGTTCCTAGGTAGGTCTTCTACTTTCTTCCAATGCACATTCTTAGCTTGCGAGGTCGTGTCCTTCCTTGTATTGTCTTGAGACTTTGACCTGCTTGCTTTAATGTCACTGATTACTCATGTAGAGGGAATGGGAACATTAGTTGGTTTGGCTACTATTTGCTTCACCTGTTTAGATGTGCTGGGATCTGAGCTACATGCAGGCACACTAAGATTAACTTTTTAACACTTGAATAGCTGGGATTTGAACACCTAGAGGGCACACTCGAGTTCACATTCTTAGCACTAACAGATTTGAAATCTGAACTACTTGAAGGCACATTAGGGTTCACATTCATAACATTTGGCATTGAATGACTTGCATGCTTGGCACTAGGCATAGAACACGGTATCAAGGGATTGACTTGCTCACCTAAGGTTTTAGGGCATATTGTAATTAGGCATTCTAGAAGTTCTTGAGATCGTTTGGCATATAAGCATGCATGGCCAATTGCATTATCATCTGGTTTCTCTAACTTATCCTCTTCTACAATCTCATGGAGACATTCTAGGCTGTCCTTAAGGTATGAGAAATATGTTTGAATAGCAAGTTTGTTATTTCTAAGATGAGGAGGAACATATTTCACAGACAAAGTATATTTATTACAGACATGTACCTTTGATACACCATTCTCCCCATTGGTCATTGGCATCTTCCCTTTTACCTGACTCTTTAGATTCTCAATTTCTTTTTGTAACGAGGCTACCGTTTCGTTATTTTTGTTACGAGTGACCTTTATAGAATCAAATAATTCATTGAAATGACGTTTAACCTTTTCATTTTCTTCAAGAAAAACCTCATTTTCCTTTTGTAAAGCATTTACTAAGTTTTGAAGATGAAAGTTTTGAGAATTCTGAGAATCTAAAGGAGGAGGCATTTGGGGACCAGTCACATTGTTCGTTTGACCCTTTAATTGAGAGATTTGGGCTTTCAACTTTCTGATCGTGTTGCAATGAGATTGAATATGTTCATCACGTTTGTTAATTTGAAAAACTGCATCAAACTCTGGAGCATCTGAGGATGTCTTGATATTTGAAGTTTTGACATTTTCTTTAAGATGTTGATATTTTAGTTGTAAATTAAAATGCTCAACTTCTAGTTTAGAAAAATGTTTAACCAAATTGTCGTGATCATCCAGTTCAATTTTCTCATTTAGTTCAGAATTAGTTTTTTCAAGCTCAATGACACGATCATGAGAGAGTTTTAAAGCAACAGACAGTTCATGGAATCGAGAAGCAGTAATAGAACAGTTAGTAGCAGTGTAGAACACATCTTGAGCAATACATTCAGAAATCAGGTTCTCATTTAGTGTATGCAAGTTCTTCCTCTCAATCTCATTATATTTTAGTGCTCGCTCATAGTCACTAACCTCAACTATCATTGCATCAAATTCCTTTTCCATTCCCCTAATATCAGTATCTATCCCCTTTTTAAGACTCTCAAAGTGATCTTTTAGAAGTTTAAAGAAAGGCATGACCTCAGTTAAATATCATTCTTTCATTTGCTCAAAACCCCTTTCTCCTTCAGTTATGCCAGTGGGTGTGATCCTTTTCTTGCAAGTTTTCTCAAAATCAACAAATAGTTGAAAGATAACATATTGGCTAATTAAGGTCTTGCTTTTAGTGGCAATTGTTCTAGGAACAAGATGCATTGGTGTATTAGGAGGATACACAGTCGCTCTAGGCATTTTCCAAAGGGGAGGGTTTGTTTCAACAACATTTTCAGCTTTCTGCTTATCTAAATCCATTTTCCAGAAAACTTGTTCGGGAGTCAACAATGTTTGAGGCTTAAACATGTTCAAGAAAATCCAGTTTTCCTTCTTGTAATCATGGGGTGTGATCTTTATTTACTTCTCTTTACATTTAGGATCATCTAATTTCTTGTTCATCTTTTCCCTAGTGATTTCATCTGACTTCTTATCTTCCTCTGTGCACTCAGAGCAACTAGGTTTTTGTCTAGGTTTAAGAATCTCATTGCCATCATAGATCACATTTTGAGCTGCTTTTGCTATCTTCCCGTACTCAGGGTTGGGTTTATCTATAATGGGAACACTATGCTTATCGCTTAGAACTCTATGCTTAGTGATCATGTGAGCAGTCTGAATGGTGTTCCCTTGTATGTACAACTTGTTTTCAAGTTTGTTTTTCAAAGTTTTCAGATTAGAAAAATCTTTCAAGAGTTTTGATTCCTTTGCATTAAATTCTTGCTTAAGCATTTTCACATTTTCTTGAAGTTCTTGTTTTTGCTTAGCAGTTTTAAAAAGCTTTTGTTGCAAGGAATTTAACTCTTGTTTTAATACTTCTTCTCTAAAATTACTTTTTCTAATGATTGTACGCACTTAGTCATCCATTTCCTGCTCACGAGTGGTCAACTCAAATTTTGCACGTTGTTCATAAATAGCAACACGTTCTTTATAGGCATTTAGTTCAGAAATTACAGAATCATCAGGGACACATGCAGTGTATTCATCAAAAACATAGTCATCGTTGACTGCAGAAGATGCATCACTTGGTACAACTTCAATTTCACTTTGTTTCACATATTGATCATATGGGACAACATTGATATTACTCATATTTTCAATATTTGATTCAATAGTTTCAGTTGATTGTACTTTGTCATGCATCTTTTGCACATCAGCATCATCGTATAGTTTTAATACCTCTGAGATGAGTTTGTCTTTGGATGGGCCAGCTTGTGGTGAAGATGAGACCTTGGGAGAAACCATTGGAGAAATGCTAGCCATAAAAATTGTGTGTGCAGTAGGTCCATCACCCACATCAGAGTCGTATGCATCACAATCAGTGACTTGAAAGGCATTCTGATGATTGTGACCTATCTCCTGAATAGGCTGCTCATCGACATCTGCATCATAGGTCTTGGCATTGCCCTCAGCAAGAAACAACAATTCCTCTTCATCCAAAGCAGCACCATTATCCTGAGCTTGTACAAGCAGCATCTTATCTCTGAAGTAATCAGCATTCTGTGGACGTTTTGGAGATGTGCAGTTCCTTGCAATGTGTCCCTCACCACCACAGTTATAACATTTGATCGGCTTAGCTTGACCTTGATTACCATTCCTTCCTCGATTCTGATTACCAACATAACCTCTACCAGCTCCACCTCTTCCCTGATCATACTGTCTTTCCTAAACTGGTTGCACCACGATCCTCCTATCTTTAACAGTAGCTTGATTGTGTGGGTTAGATGCTGTTTTGAGGTTGTTGTTGGTTTGTGGGAGAGAATTCATGTTTTGACTAATCAGAAGAGCTAGTTGATTAATGATGTTACCCAAGTGTGCATCAGCATCAGCTTGTTTGAACATAAGATCAGGAATGAGTTTGTGATTACCATTACCCATGGGTATGACTTGTGAGGCTTTGGTTGTGATTCCGATGTTTGAGTAGAAGGCAGTTGAGTCATTAGATGAGCTTGTCTCTCCCTGATTGGTTTTGAACTGATTAAGAATCATTTTTTCAAACATAGCATGTCTCTCATTCTGAAGGAGGAAGGCATAGAGTTGCTCATAGTTTGTATTCTTTAATCCTTTAGTGAGTTTCACAGAGGTGACAAACTTGTGCCATTCGGGATTCATGTTGTTCACAAATTTTGAGTTCAACTGAATGTTAGGCATAGTCATTCTGATGTTCCTCATATCATTCACCAGCTTTTGAAATCTCACATAGTACTCATAGACACTCTCATCTGGTTTCATCTTGAAGTGTTCAAATTCGTCATAGAGTTGTGATTCTCTGTCTTCCATAGTTAATTCAGAACCTGAGAGAAGCATCTTGACATTATCCCATACTGCCTTTGCTTCGGTGTTGTGATTGATCAGCTTGTAGATGTCTTTAGGAAGACCTTGAAGAACAATGTTAGAAGCCCTGATATCAGCATCGAATCTCTTTTTCTCCTTATCATCAAGCTCATCATACATCTTTGGTCTGTCCATTCCATAAATCAGAGTTCCATCTTCAGCAGTATCAAGTACATCTCTAGTCGTCTCAACCCGATATGGTCCTTCATCAATGGATTTGAGAATGTTGACTCCATTTTCCTTTCCAAGACGGTACAATCTGATTCGTTGAGCCCAAGAGTCGTAGTAAGTTCTGTCAAGCATGGGTGGACGAGTATCTGAACCAGTTGCTTGAACATCCTCGGCAATAGTGGAGATGATAGTAGGAACGTTTGTAGACATGTTTCAAGCTCTACGGGATTTTACAATTCTTTGATTAAACCGGGAAATTGATTCTTTCACGGGATTTTACTAAACCAAAAGAACAACCGTAAGAATGTATCACCAAGAAGTAACAAGCCTAAATGAATAAGTACCTAACCACACAACTCGCTTAATTAACAACTCGCTTAAGTAATCAACTCGCTTAATAGCCAAGTCGCATCAGCATCAACTCGCAACACAGCCAACTCGCTTAATGAATCAAGTCGCTAAATAGCCAACTCGCTTTAGTATCAACTCGCAACACAATCAACTCGCTTGAACACTAAGTCGCTTAAAGAAACTCGCTAGCGTTACAACTCGCTAAATAGCTAAGTCGCTTTAGATCTCAAGTCGCTTAAAGAAACAACTCGCTTAGAACCCAAGTCGCATAAATATCAACTTGCTAAACAGCTAAGTCACATGTACCAACTCGCATCAAATAACAAAGCAACTCGCTTTGAAGAAACACAAGTCCGAGACTCAACTCGCTTAGTCCTTTTTTCACAAATAACCACTTTATCAATCCAAAACAACCAAACCACAATGATTTAAGCCTTCCAATTCAAAACATAACCACATATGATGATCCTAAACACAAAAGTACAAGCAAAATTCAAACTTTACCACTAGAATTTGTCCAAATGAATCAAACTCTCCTAAACCCTTAATACACCAAAAACCTTATGAAATCCACCAAAACAAAGAGCATGAAAGATGAGTGATCAAACCATGGCTCTTGATACCAATTGTAGGATATTGGATTTCACAAACACTCTAAACCATGATCAAAGTAGGCGTATAAGTATGTTAGAGAGAGAAAGTTCTAGTGAGAGAAAGGAAGAGAGTTGGGAACTATAGTGAGAGAAAGAAAATATTATTATGAGCTCCAACTCTCTACCTTGGAAGGTAGAGAGTATTTATAGTCTTACAATAAAACGCCACACAACAGGCTGTGGGTCAGGCATACAGTGGGTAAAGACCCGTCCGTCCTCCACGGTGTTACTAAACTAAATACTACTTAACTTAAAATAACTACGACTACGAGCTTTCTAACGTTTACATATACTTGAGGTGACCGACTCTTTAATACCTGGAATTTCTAATTCCTAACATAAATACCCAAAACTCACCCATACTTATGCAACCAAAAATCATTAAAAGTATTAAACTGCATATCTAAATAAAGTTTGTAATATTTCTTTTAAAAATAAAGTTTGTAATATTTTCATTACGTCATAACGCGATTTCTTTTGACACTAATATTGCGATGTCACAAACACTACATAAATGTAATTTACTGGTATAAATGGTTTTATATGTTACTATTTGCATGGGAAAGAGGCGATCATCATTACACTTGCTATTTTCAAAGTACTAAATGACAATACACATTTTGTGCTTAACACTCTCTATTTAATCATCTCTAACAACTCCTATCACAACTATCAACACATTACCATCACATAAAAATACCCTTATCTCAACCAACAACAAAAATGGCCAACCCCCGTCTTGTCCTTTTGGATCTACTAGCCCGTAGTGCAAACTCTCTCTATGTGAAGGCTATGATGCTAGTGGAATATTGGGGACAAGTAAGGGACAATGTTCGTGATGAATTAGATCTGAAAAAGAAGGTAGACGAGCTAACCGCTCGTGTACAGCGTAGGGATGTATTAATTCAAGAGCTGTTGGTTGTTGGTGGAACGCACTCGTCTGTTGCGAGTGTTGGGGACATGAGAAGGATGCAACTTGAAGATAGGGCTGAGATTGGAAGGCTGGAGACCTCCGTGTTAGAAAGGCGTGCTCGCATTTGTTCTTTTTTATCCTTCATTGAACATCTTGAGTCAATGGTCCTTTGACTTTGTGAAGCCTTTTTCGTTGTTATCTTATGGTCTTTTGTTGAAAGCTTTGGTCCTTCATGTTAGGTTTATGTTTGTTTAGATAATGTCAACTTTTGTTTAGGTTAGTATATGGTTATGAAGGTAGGGTTATGTGTTGATGTAGTTTGATGGTGAAAGTTGACTAGTACCTAGGGTTGATGTACTAGTTAAGTGTAGATATTTTTGTTTATTTTATCAATCTTAATCTTATTTGTCTGTGTATTTTAGTAAACAACCTACATTGACGTTGAATTACAAAAAAATATATCGCATAATCGACATAATTAAACTAAAAAAAATAAAAAATAACAACCACATAAATCTTTGTATCTAATTTTTCTGAGTAAAACATAATATGTTTGTCTAGTATCACGAAGGTGTATTTGACTGGCGGTCTAAAGAGATAGTGGCCATAAATCGCTAAGATGAAAAGGGCTCTTTTAAAAAGTCGCTCATAATACATCGATTTATGTGAAAGTACTTTATAGGATATATCGGTTTATGTGATAGTACTTTACACTTGTCTTATTGTGTGACAGAGTCAACAAAAAAGAATTGCATTTGACTTGTAACTAAATTTAGAATAGAACGAAATTAGGTAGGGTTCTGGTCGGGCTAAAGAGATAGTGGCCATAAAACGCTAAGATGAAAAAAAGCGCTTTTAAAAAGCCGCTCAGAATATATCGGTTTATGTGATAGTATTATACACTTGTCTTATTGTGTAACAAAGACAACTAAAAAGAATTGCTTAAAAAATATCGCTTAAAAAAAGTTATTTAAAAAACTAGGTAAAATATTCGCTTAACAATTTTGGAGCCCTTTTTATGCGAAAGTCAATGAAAGAAAGGGCAACTAAATACATATAAAAGAAAGGGCACCTAAATACAATTGTCGAATATACAATTTAGCTATAGAACTATTCTGAGCCCATACAAGTTTGCAATATGTTTACACCATGTTTCCCGTCTCCTAATGTCACGATTATTGTGATGCATGGAAACCTGTCAAATTAAAAAAAAAAAAGGTTCAATATTGCAATCAAGTAAACAATTGCATCAAGTGTTATTACATTCAAAACTGTGCATCAAGTGTTATGAGATTCACAATTGTGTATACAAGTATACTAGTTATTTTTGAATCAAGCATACTAGTTATTTTGGTTTAAGTTGGCTATCAAATCAAAATGGCTTATAAGTCAAAAGGCCATAATTACTATGGGTGGCTCAAGGTGGCTATCAAATCAAAAGAGCTTATAACTCATATAAAAATACACATAAATCAAAGGAAAATTTTAACTTCAAACACACGAACATAGAGCAAAAATCACTGTTTTTTTTTTTACAAAAAAAAAAGAAAAGAAGAAAATGACTACAAAAATGCCTTTCTGCGAGGAGTTAGCTGTTGCTGCTGGTTCTAGTCTTGTTAGGGACATGATGGTGGAGAAGTTTCAGAGGGAGGTTACTGCCACTAGGGTGGATGAAGCAGAATTAACAAAAAAAGCCCAAGATATTAGGGCTCGTGTTGCTGAGAGGGATTGTGTGATTGCAGAGTTGGAGCTTTTGTATTCCTTTTGATTTAGGTGTGCAAAGCATTTCACAGTTGAATAATTTGCAAAATGAAGAATTGGCAGAAGTTGCAAACATGTTGGTGAAGGTTGTGAACAAGCAGAAGCGAGCAAGGGAGCTTCTGTCATTCATTGAGAAGCTCAAGTCTATGGTGTACTGATCTGGTTGCTTCTGGTGTTTGTCAAATGTCTTTTGGGTTTAAGGTATGGCTAGGGTTGTGGGGTTTAAGGAATGTCTAAAGGTTATGTTTATGTTTATGGATGTTTTAATAAACCTAGTAAGGTTTATTTTGTTGGATCTTTTAATATATGCACTTATTTATTTATGTATGTCTAAGTACTTTTGTTGGAACATACCTGTGTTATAACCTGCTGGCTATGCTGGCTTGCAACGTAGTGTTGAAAAGATAACCTACATCATCAAAATAATGGATAATCGATATGGATACGTGTCCTGTGGTAAGTGTGATATGAATTAATTGGTAACTTTGACGCACCATATAAAATAGAAGTGTTTGCTAAAAAAAAACGGAAATATTCCTGGGCTGTTAAATGCTATTTTGTGACACATATATCGCCTGGTTTATTAGATTTATGTCTTACAAAGTAGCATCTAACAGCTCAAGAATATCGTTTTTTTTTGTTTTTTTTTTGTTTCTGTTTTTAATTTATTTTATCGATTGCCTGCAAAGGCTTTATCTTGCTCTTCAATGAAAACCAACTTACGATTAACCTTAAGCTTAGCAACTACATCCCTAACAAACATATCGACATCAACATCAATAAGGCTGCTCACTTCTTCTTCAGCCCAAGCAATAAGCTCATCATATGTCATATTGCTAGCATCTTTTAACCTTCTTCCATGGATAATCAATTTAGTTGTATAATCATCTTCAGAATCATAAAAGTTAAGATTCTGATAATAAAAATCAAATAAGTTTTGGGGATTATGTGCCATATACATCATTAACTTCCCATATCGATCAGCAAGGTCATACATGGCAGCCACATCCCTATCACATTCTATTAATTTCAAGCCTACCTCTAATTGACATTGTGGTAAACAGAAAAACAACGAATGGAAATTTAGCTCAGTATGTTCTTTAAGATACTGACACATACTACTATAGTCCAGCTTCCTATCCTTGGACATACTCCAATAAAAAACACCCCCATTTTCATACCTCAGCGGTTGGAAATAAAACTCGCCATAAACATGAACATCAAACAGGTAGCGAGGATCTGAAGTCCAACTAGGTTCCATCCTGTTAAAGGAACACATAAAATACAATAGTTTCAAAATATATATATAATTTTACATGTAAACCTTAATTTGGTACGAATATTGAAACATTAAATAAAGACAAAATTGATATGGGGGACCATGACAATAAAGTATCACGAACCTTTT
Organism: Chrysanthemum seticuspe; assembly: GCA_019973895.1. Taxonomy (NCBI): domain Eukaryota; kingdom Viridiplantae; phylum Streptophyta; class Magnoliopsida; order Asterales; family Asteraceae; genus Chrysanthemum; species Chrysanthemum seticuspe. Next base: position 147,691,064 of record BPTQ01000004.1, read on the forward strand.
GCACAATTCAATTTTAATAATTAAATGAAAACGACAGTTGAATTGAATTATTAAGCAGCTAGGGTTCTGTTCAGTAGGAAGTGAATGTGGCCACAAAAAGATAAAAGATAAGGTATTAGTGTATCATAAATCGCTAAAATGAAAAAGGCGCTTTTAAAAAGTCGCTCAGAATATTTTGGTTTATGTGATAGTACTTTACAGTTGTCGATGTACTATAATGTAAGAAAGTCGAATAAAAAAAGTTGCTTATAAATTTTCGCAAAACCATAGTTGCTTAAATAATTAGTTAAAAAAGTCGCTTATTCAGTTTCAGGCCATTTTTTTCACACCTAAACACAATGCAATGAAAGTTGCTTATAATACATCTGACTTGTTGAATGATGAATGATATGAATGTAACGGTTGAGAATGTAATGGTTGTGTTGAAAATCTATCTATGAAAAATTTGATTGAAATGTTTGTTTTGGTGTTGTTAATGAAACATATCACGTATAGAGACTGTTAGTCAGATGTTCACAAACAAGAATTGACCCCATGATGTATGTGTAAATGTTTACAGGAGTAAACATACATGAACAACAAATAACTCCTTTTACAAAAGGGGTTGACCGCATGATCCATACGCGCATAAAGTGGCCATATTGAAAAGTACTTATCATAAACTGTTAACATTTGTAACAGTCTAAACAGTCCAATCAAATCCAAGTATATACACAGCCACCACTAAAAGTTTCTTCATGTAACCAAACATAACCATCTAACAAAAAAAAATTAAAATGTCATTCAAGAATCGTATTCGATTTCCTAACAAATATGGAAAACAGGATACTCCAAATCATCATCACAATCTACATACATGAACTTAAACCTTATCATCTTTCCATACTCAAACTCACAATCTTCAAAAAAGTGGTTCCAGTCACCTAATGCATTCATATGATTCATCCGGTATGGATTGTCTCTATGATAGTCCATCTGAATTCGCATCATGTATTCGACTGCATCATTCCTAAACAGTGCATTTTGAAAAAAATGCATAGGATGATTGTCAAGAAAATGGTCTGGAATATCCTGGTGTTTAACAATTACAAAAAAAACAAAAATTATATAATTACCAAAAAAAAATTATATAAATGCATAGAAAAAAAGTACACACAAAACTCAAACTTACAAGTCTAGATAACGCAAGAATTTCAGAAGACCTTTTGTAAAAGACATCAGTTCTCTCACCAAAATGATCAAGGTGACCAAACCATTAGCAAATGTGCTGCATTCGCTCATCACCTGTTTCAAAAATATCAAAATAAATCTTAAAGATATATGTTATGAGATTACTGAATATGATTATGAGATTTCAAGCCTACCTCCATCTTCATTATCAAGATCATTTTGTGGAAAAAAGAATTATGTCACACCAAGAAACTGCCCCTGTATCTTTGCCCTACCATCAACACCAAACACGGTTATATTCAAGCTATTTTTCTCCAATTTAGTAAAAACAATAACATCCCCAAATTCAATATCGGAATATTGAAGAGCAGCCGACCACATTTCATCATCCATGACATACAAAGGACGAGGATCATGACCTCCTTCATAGCCCCAAGTAACATCCACATTAAACTCCATTCCTTCAACAACAACAACAACAACAGTAGCTTGCAACCCAATACCATCTAGAAAATTTCCTGGCAATGTCTGAGACAACAACATGATTGACAATTATAACATATACAGTAATAAAATACACTTATTGGTAAAAAACGTAAACAAAAATATGAATTCTTATAAATAACATGTGGAATATGAGGGTGTGGCAGCCTATAACTCTGAAACCTTATATGACGACTTTCTACAACAGCATATTCCTCCACTTCCAACCCATTAGAATCATAGCCAGTAACGTAAAAAGAGTCATCACCTTCTTGAACAAAGTGTAACATATGAACATCCGTATACACGTTTTCATAAACAAATTCTACCCATTTGTTACCTATAATCCTAATGGGACCTCCTAACCGAGCAACAATCCTTACTTTCTTCCGTTGTCTTTGAATCCCAGTTAAATATAAATGCCGATTCCCATTAAAAGCACGGTCAACAAATACTTGAGGAAGCTCAAGAAACCCAGGGTAAACAGTTATGTTTGGTCGCACCACAAACTCAATTGCCATGATTACCTTATAAACAATTACAAAAATATTAAAACTCTACTAATTTTATGAATAAGAAAGAACATAAACGCAACAAGTATGTAAAGTTAATGTGGCCAAAAAAATTGATATGAATATTGAAACATAAAATACAGTCAATATTGATATGGGGGACCATGACAATAAAGTATCACGAACCTTTTAATAATTGAACGAAAACGACAGTTTCACAAAAACAGCTAGGGTTCTGGTCGGTAGAAAGTGAATGTGGCCACAAAAAGATTAAAGATAAGGTTTAAGTGTATCATAAATCGCTAAAATAAAAAAGGCGCTTTTAAAAAGTCGCTCAGAATATATCGCTAAAAAATAGTTGCTTAAATAATTAGCTAAAAAATTTGCTTATCCAGTTTCCCGCCAACTTATTTTTCCCGCCTAAACACAATGCAACAAAATAAGCATAAATACACACAATTCTATAGTACACATACAACAATCTACAATGGATTTGAACTTATCTGGAAAAGGTAATTATGAACAAGTGCCAGACAGGAAAGAGGATGATGCTGAGAAGAAATAGCTAGATGGTGATGTTAAGGAGAAGGAGAACCAAGATGGCATTACACTAGAAAAAGTTAAGGCGTTGGAAAAAAGGATTAAAGATTTGGAAGAATTCTGTCAAAAACTCAAGGAAAGGAAAGCAAATGAAGAAGGATGTGGTTCTAGCAGTACTGTTTGAATGAATGTAATGGTTGAATAATGAATGATATGAATGTAACGGTTTAGAATGTAATGGTTGTGTTGAGAATCTTATCTTTGAAAAATTTAATTGAAATGTTTGTTTGAGTGTTGTTAATGAAAAATATCACTGATAGAACCAACAAGTCATAGCAGAAATAAACATTGCTAGTGTATAGCAAAGTGCCATACAGGTGATGATGGTATTGCAATAAAAAATGTTACAACATCAGCATATTTAATCAAAATAATTGCAATGTAACATACACATAGTAGTAGAACCATCATCAATGTAACATACACATACTAGTCTAAAGGCCAAAGCCTTAACGATCATAAAGCAAATATTGTATTAGGCCGTAGCCTTCACCACAGACTGAAAATAAATTGTTTCATCAGGCATCATGCCTTGAAAGGAACAAAAACACAAATTGTTTAAAAGGGTACATACTACCTTGGAAGATCAAATAACTACCACATGGTAGCCTTTATCATACCTTCGAATTACTTGGATCAGTAGAGCCTGGGTATGACATGGAACAATCAGTCGTGGAACCATTAAATATCACTGGATCATTAACCAAACTGATTGCCTCATCAACCTTCACATCATCATATTGTTTACTACCAATAGATTCAAAATCATCAAATAATCTCCTAGATTTCAAAGTACCAGCTTCAAAACGACTTTTCTTGGACACATATTGAATAATAGTAGAGCTTCCAACTGTAGGAAGGTCATCAATATCATCAAAAAGCCTTTTACACTTTAAAGGGCTGGTTTGAATAGATGGGAGTAAACTAGTAGCCTGTGCATCCTGAAGGTCATGATTACCAGCAGCCTGAAAGTCGTTAAAAAGGTTCTTACCTCTTAACGGACTAAATTCGAACCCACATTTGTTTGACAAACACTGGGTAACAGTGGACTTCTGTGTTAGAGAATCTTCAAAGTCATTGGACACATAAGGTCGGACTGTAGTCCTTAAACAAGGAGGAATGTATTCAAGGTCATTATTGCCACCAAATTGAGAAATACCTCTGAATAAACTAGCTTCAACAAAAGGCTTGACATAAGGTGTCCTAAGGTAAGCTGGTGAATTTTTTCCCTCTTCTTCCCATGCCATTAGTTCTTCAAACGACAGACAGTCGACATCTTTTTTTTCTTTTCGTGACTTTTAATTTTGGATGTCACTTCATCGTCTGAGGAATCAAAAGACAGGTTCTTGTGATAGTAGCTAACTAATTGAACCTGTGGCTCATGAGAAACATAGATCTCAACTAGCCCATGGAGCTCAGCCATGACATACAGTTTCTTGACATCATTATTACCTTCTACAAGGGTCAACCCTTCCTCTAGACTACTACTTGGAAGAAAAAAAATACCAAGCCCAAATATCCTGCTTAATTTCTTTCAACAGTAGGTCACATATTTGAGAATACGATAACCTACTCGACCTAGGTAACCTCAAATGTAAAACATCTCCACCTAAATAGGTAACATATTGGATTTCACAAACCCATCAAACCATAAACACAATAGGCGTATAAATGATGTTTTAGAAAGAGAAAGTTAGAGGTTGGGAACTTTAGTGTGAGAAAGAAAAATCTTATTATGAGCTCCAACTCTCTACCTTGGGAGGTAGAGAGTATTTATAGTTCTTACATAAGTCGCCACCTACGGGCTGTGGATTAGGCATATAGTGGGTAAAGACCCGTCCGTCCTCCACGGTGTTACTTAAACTAAATACTACTAAACATTAAATAATCTACGACTACGAGCTTTCTAATGATTACATATACTTGAGGTGACCGAATCTTTAATAACTGGATTTACTAAATCCTAACAATCTCCCCCTAAGGGAGGTCACCTCAAAATCACCTCAAAATTACATTGATTACAAACATATATTACATTTTAAATTGTTCTTGCATTCTTGATGTAGTTCTTTGCTCTGAAGCTCGTATTCATTGATTCATCAATGATGCATGTTTGGTTAATCCAAGTGGAGGTCTTTAATTGATCCACGTGATAATAATTTTGAGCCAGCTTTGGAGATCATCAGCTAACATAAATCTTTGACTCGTCCATTGTGGTGTTGGTATTATGTGATGTTGTGACTTATGGACCGACATGCTCACATTCTGGATCATGATATATTCTCATCAGAGTAGCGGAAGCTTTTGTTGATTCATGATATTGACAGCAGCGTAGCAGAAGCATGGAGTGAAGATATCAGAGTCATTGATGCACTTTATCATGATTTCTTTAGAAATGAATGTATTGTGTGAGCAAGCGGCTATGGATTGACCGCTTTATTCTGATCAGCTGCAAACGTCGGGCGTACCTGCATACAATAGTTAGCAATAAAGCGCACGAAAGTGTCTTTGATCACTTTTGTTGAATTGAGGTACACGGCCCACGGTTCCCCGTTGATCAGTACAAGTACTGCCTGTGATCAGGTAAAATTCCGAAGAATTTCCTTGACAGGGTTTTGCAGCTGCTCTAGATGTTCTCAAACCGGAACATCTCAAAGAAGACAACACGGAGTGAGTGAACCAGCGAATTGAGATTCACTGATTGATAAAAAGAGATTTGAAAAACAATCGTGTATCGCTCAATAGAAATTGTTTTTGCAATACAACAAAGGTTTTAATAAAAATCAATTATCAATCATAAACACCTTTTATTTTGAAATATTTGTACACAGTCGATGTGCTAAAGAAAAGAGTTTTTAAGCACAACGACCGGTTTTTCAAAGGTATCCGTCAATCCATAACCTGAACCAGGATTGATTCAAAAGATTGAATCGCCCCATTGTTTCTGTTCAGTTGTCACATGGTTGATCTATTGAATAGATCTCACATGCCACCCACCAGGAGCTTGTTTGATGTTGGCTCCAGAAGGCTTTCCATCTTCATTGTGAATATGTTTGCATATCACTCAGATGTTCTGGCAATACCACAAGGATAATGCGTAGGACTCATAAGATATAATCTCTCTATCCACATTGTGTGAAACAGAGAGTCTTCATTGAAAGTGTCCTAATGAGATTTATAGATGATCTCGTGGCTCTAGACTCAATTTGTGGATATTTGGATCCTATTTTGGAGACTAGGGAGAGGGTCTCCTTCTTCAATATCAACAAACTCTAAGAGAAAGTTGATAGATAATGTCGGTTCCCCGTGAGAATGAAACAAGTCCTTTTAAGAGGAACTTGAGTGGTTTGGGAAGTTGAAGTGCAGTGCATCACTGGGTCCATGACGTCTTGTCTTCAATACCGATGTTACCTTGGTAACCACCAGTAGCATATGAATTGAACCCGGTATCTGCCCTAAGGTTGAATAATTGGAGGGCTATTTATTTTCACCCTTTTTCACATTCAATTCTTTTTCATTCTTCAACCTCTTCAGTGCTTACAGAGATTTCATAACTAGAACCTTGTTAGGTTTATTCCAGTTCTAGCTCTATCTCAGTCCGCACTCTTCCCATATCTCACTTTTCTCCTTTTTTCAATATACCAAAGGACTTCTACACTATCTAGTGGATTGTCCCTGGGTAGATCCCTCCGGTTCTGGCGGATCATGGGAACAAATACCTAACCTTATCGTCCTTATATCACCATACATAAAGTAAAGTTGGTCGGTCTATTTGGTATTGTTCATCTGCCATTGGATCCAATTGAAAACCATTTGAAAAATCAATCCAGATACTTGTGATATATTATCAAAGCATTTTGTACCTGAATTGTTTTTGATAATTTTAGAACAAGAGCTCCCCCTAAACATGTGCATCAAGCATCATTTTGAAATAGAAATACTTTTCATCTTTGAGGGGTTGGCTTGCATCTAAGAGTAGTTATATAAAGAATGTGGTTTTCAAAATAGTTGCTCCCCCTCAATATGTGCATAGATATTTGAAAATGTTTTGCACATATTAGGAAAAGACTGCACATTGAGATAAATTGATCACGTTTCAAATCTTTGTGGTTTAAGATAGATGCTCCCCCTCAACATGTGCATGGAAAATTTGAAATCGTTTGGCACATGCGGGAAGGAGAGCTTGTACATCCTTATAAAACCATTTACCGAATTATCAGATTAAATCCAATTTAAATCACAAATTCTCCCCCGATCACAATTATCAAATCATTTGAGATTTGTGATCCCAATTGATTTAAATTGATTTTGAAAGCTTTTAAGGAGAATTATGACTTGATTATGAAAACGTTTTAACTGATAAGGATCAGATTTTGAGACTTTAAACTCCATTGATTAAACATGCATGATTATCTTTTGAAAACAATTGTATGACAAATAACCTTTTGATTTAATTGAAATCATTCTCCCCCTCAATCAATGACATAAGTTATTGATTGAGAGATAGATGTTTTTGACAAATGTTAAGTTCAGATGATTTTCAAAAATAGAGTCCGAGTTAATTTTCAAAGCAATTAGTTTTCATTAGATAGTAAGTAATTGTTTATAGAATCAGAGCATGAGATTTGAAAAACAAGATAAAGCATGACTCTGTTCTTTCTTTGAAAAACGGGTTACTGCCTGAAATGACAATAAACCATTGTTTCACTTTCTCCCAAAAATATTTTTTGATTTTTTTTAAGAACATTCGAACAATATCTAAAATCCTGTGTCATTCTTTGAATGACAACACAAAGACCGTAGATATTTTCGAATCGAGAAAAATATGACAAAAAGACAATAATTTTTGGAATTTTTCAAGATTTTTCAAATTTTTATGGATATTTGAAAGTTTTATATTTTTCTATTTGCTTTTTGAAGGTTTTGAAATTTTGTATTTTGTTTTTCGAATAACTATTTACAAGAGATGAAGAAAGACCTTTACTCCTCGTCTTCCTCTTGAAGACGTTTGAGTGTTTCCAGTTGTAGACTCTTTAGACCAAGTCGTGGGAGGATAAACTCAAAACGTTCCCTAGGAAGAGCTTTGGTGAAGATGTCTGCTAACTGGTATTCAGACCTCACAAAATAGAGTTCCACCACACCGTTTTCTACTTGCTCCCTGATGAAATGATGTCGAATGTCGATGTTCTTTGCTCTTGAGTGTTGTACGTTGTTGCATGAGAGAGCAATAGCACTTTTATTATCACAGTACAGAGGGATTTTGTTGAATTCAAAGCCATAGTCAGATAATTGAGATCTCATCCATAGGATTTGAGCACAACAAGATGACATGGCTATGTATTCAGCCTCTGTAGAGGAAATAGAAGTACTCATTTGCTTCTTTGAAGACCAGCTCACAAGCTTATCACCCAAAAACTGAGCACCTTCAGACGTACTTCGACGTGTATCTTGACATCCTGCATGATCAGCATCTGCATAGGCTGTTAGTGACATAACGGTGTCCTTCGGGTACCAAAGTCCCATATTGATAGTTCCTTGGAGATACCGAAAGACCCGTTTAACCGCTTCAAGGTGCTTTTTGGTAGGCTTAGCGTGATATCTAGCACACATGCAAACAGCGAACAGAATGTATGGTCTACTGGCTGTGAGGTACATCAGGGATCCAATCATACTACGATATTTCGTTTGGTCTACCATGATCCCTGAGTGGTCCTCATCCAGTTTAGTACGCTCTATCATGGGAGTGTCAACAGGGTCACTAGAATCAAATCCAAATTTCTTTAAAATCTAATTTGCATATTTAGATTGATTTATAAAAATGCCTCCGGGACTTTGTGAAATTTGTAATCCCAAGAAAAATGACATTTGTCCCATCATTGACATTTGAAATTTAGAACCCATTTCATTTGAAAAACGGTCACATTCATTGGGGTCAGTCAAGGAATAGATAATATCATCAACATATATTTGAACGTGAATTAAATGATTGCCTGACTTCCTGGTGAACAATGTCGGATCAACTGCTCCTTTGCTGAATCCAGTGGATAGAAGAAACTTTGATAGTGTATCATACCATGCCCTTGGAGCTTGCTTTAAACCATAAAGAGCCTTCTTCAAATGATAGACATGAGTAGGATGCTCTGGATTCACAAAGCCTTCAGGTTGGCTGACGTATACGACTTCTTTAAGATCTCCGTTAAGAAACGCCGTCTTTACATCCATCTGATAGACTACCATGTTCTTACTTGTAGCATTAGCCAAGAAGATTCTGATTGCCTCGATACGAGCAACTAGAGCAAATGATTCTTCAAAGTCAATACCCTCCTCTTGACGGTATCCTTTTGCAACCAATCGAGCCTTGTTCTTCAAAACATCACCATGCTCATCAAGTTTAACTTTGTAGATCCACTTTAGAGCAATGATCATTGCACAATCTGGAGCAGGTACTAATTCCCATACATCTAGTCGATCAAACTCATGAATTTCTTCTTGCATGGCATTGAACCAGCTGTCTTCATTCATGGCAGTTTTCACGTCTTTTGGTTCGATCTTAGAGAGTACTGAGTTGAAGAAGCACCATAAGGCATCGGTTGCAAGTTGTTTCCGTGTGGATACTGGACGGGAAAGGTTTCCAATGATGTTGTCCAATGGATGATCATGTGTCCATTTTCTAAGGTGTTCATGTGGTTGTTGTTGAGGAACTGAAGTAGCAGAGTTGATATCTCCTGAAGAAGATGGTTCTTATGATGACTCAAGAGCAAATATGTTTTCAAAGGGTTCATCTTCTGGAGGAGCAAAAGGGGTTTCATCATCTGTAACAGCAGCAACATTTCCATTGTGTACACTCGATGATTGATGATTTGTTGATGAGACAGAGTGATCAGCAGCAGGCGCTTCTTGACTTAATGACATTGAAACTGAAGGGTTAACTTCATTGACAGGGATAGAGGCAGCCTCTGTTGATGGAACTGACATATCATTAGCACTTGGCTCATAGTGTTCATCAAACATTGGATCAAATAATTTCTTTAAATCATCCTCTGAAGGAGGTACATAAGGAGTTGCTGGTGAGGGATTAGAAACAAGAGTAGACTGATAGGACTACTTGATAAAGGTTGAGATGCGGGTCCAGAACTGGATTGTCCTGGAGCCATTTGACCGGTCAGCTCATCGAACATAACGTGAATTGTTTCCATGATATTTCGGGTTCTCTTGTTGTAGATTCGGTATCCATTTCTGTTTGGTGCATAACCTACAAATACTCCAATGTCTGCTTTAGCTTTTAGTTTACCTAAATCTTGACCGTCATTAGTTGGGTAACACACGAAGGTAGGATAGATCAGGTTTTCGTTTATGGATAAGTTCATATGGAGTTTTTCCATGAGAGGTGTGAATAAGGGAACGATTTTGGGTGTAGTAAGCAGTGGCAATGGCTTCAGCCAATAGAAACATTGGAACTTTTGAATAAATTAGCATTGTTCTTGCAGCTTCCACAAGAGTTCGATTTCGTCTTTCAACTACACCGTTCTGTTGAGGAGTTCGTGGAACACTTCTTTGATGACTGATTCCAACAGTTTCATAAAACTGAATTAAGTCTTTGTTAACAAACTCTGTGCCATTGTCTGTTCGAACAATTCTAACAATATTGTTGAGTCGAACCTGAAGCTGTTTGATAAGTTTGATGATGACATCTGGAGTTTCATCATTTGTCCTCAAAACTTTACCCAAGTAAATCGAGAGTAGTCATCAACAACTACTAGAATGTATTTCTTCCCATTTATCGTTTGCACTCTCATTGGTCCGCACAGATCCATATGAATGGTATGAAGAACTTCCATTACTGAGTTTGTGGGTTTTGGTTTGTGGGCATATTTTGTGCTTTTTCCCAATTGGCAAGCTGAACAAAGATGATCTTTTTCATACTTTAATCTGGGTAATCCTCTTACTAAGTCTTTTCTGGAAAGATTGTTTATGGTACCAAAGTTCAAGTGATTGAGACGACGGTGCCATAGCCATGACTTAGTTTTGGAAGCCTTTGATAGCAAGCAGATGGGTGAAGATTTCATCATATCTTCGATGGAGATGGTGTATAGGTTTGAACCACGAGTTCCTCTGAGAAGTTCCACACCATCAAGTTCTCTAACAAAGCAAGTATGTTTTCTGATGGCCACTTCGAAATCTGAGTCACAAAATTGTCCGACAGAAAATAGATTATGTCCAAGACCTTCAACATAATATACCCTGGAAATCAAACTATCTCCAACCACGTAATCTCCATAACCCATAATAGTACCAAAATGATCGTTTCCGAATCTCACAGTTCCGATGAATTTACTCACGAAGTACATGAGCCGTGACCGGTCTCCAGTCATATGCTTGGAACAGATTGAGTCCAGGTACCACAGAACGATTTGAACGATCTACAGTTGAACACAGACAAGAATGGATAACTGGATAATTGGGATCCCCATGCAAGAATGGGTTCCATTTGGTTAGTAACATTGATTGGAACACCCACATCATAAGTAGAAGCAATAGAATCATCAGAAATAGATGCAATGCTAGTGTCCTTATTTGACCTATTCAAAGTGTGTTCACTTCTTAAGAGAATAGTTTTACCAGTAGGCATCCATTTACTAGTGGGCATTGACTTAGCAAATTTAGGGCAAAACTCATTAACCTTACGGTCAGTAGGTATCCATTGATAACCTATATTACTGAATTTTCTCCCTGTGGGTTTCCACTGTTTACTTACTTTCTTTCGCCTTTGCCTTTTAGCCTTCTTAGCTTGATTTTTAGCATTAACAATTTTAACAGGGCATTTAACAGCATTAATCAAATCATTCACACCACATTCATGATTAGTAACAGAATTCAAGCAATCATCAGTACATGGTTTGTAGATAGTAGCAGAATTCGAATTAATTACAGTACGCTTATAGCTAATACTAGAATCAACACGATTCGTCTTATTCAAATTCTCCCTAAGGTGATCTTCTACTTTCTTCCACTAAGAATTCCTAGCATGCAAGGTCCTATCATTCTTTGTGTTGCCTTGAGGCTTTGACCCGCTTGCTTTGGTGTCACTTCTTACTCCTGTAGAGGGAATTGGAACATTAGTTGGTTTTGCTAATTTTTGCATTCCTGAACTAGAAGTGCAGGGATCTGAACTACTTGAAGGCACCTTAGTGTTCATTTTCTTAAAACTGGGCATAGAATGGTTTGTATGCTTGGCACTAGGCATAGAACAAGGCATCACAGCTTTACCTTTCGCACCTAAGGGTTTAGGACATGTTGCAATTAAACATTCTAGCAGCTCCTGAGATCGTTTGGCCTGAATGCAAGCAAACCTAATTTCTCTATCAAGAGGCTTATTTATGAAATCCTCTTCCACAATCTCACGGAGACATTCTAGACTATCCTTAAGGTGAGCACAATAGTTGTGAAACACAAGTTCATTATTCCTAAGATGAGGAGGAATTTATTTAATAGTCACAGTATATTTGCAGTATGAGGATGATCTTGATGTAACATTCTCATTCAAGACAAGTAGCAGTTTCCCTTTTTCATGTCTCCTCAGATTCTCAATTTCTTTTTGTAAAGACGTTATTTTTTAGTTGTTTTTGTCACGAGTGACTTTCATTGAATCATATAACTCTTTAAAGTGCCGTTTAACTTTTTCATTTTCTTCTAGAAAACTCTCGTTTTCTTTTTGTAAAACATTTACCAAGTTTTGAAGATGAAAAGTTTGAGAATACTGAGAATCTAAAGTAGGAGGCATTTGGGAGCCAGTCACATTGTTCTTTTCACCCTTTAATTGAGAGATTTGGGCTTTCAACTTTCTGATCGTTTTACAATGAGCTTGAATCTGTTCGTCACGTTTGTTTATTTGAAAAACTGCATCAAACTCTGGAACATCTGAGGATGTCTTGATATTTGAGGTTTTGACATTTTCTTTAAGATGTTGATATTTTAGTTGTAAATCAAAATGTTCAACTTCTAGTTTAGAAAGATGTTTTAGCAAATTATCGTGATCATCCTGATCAATTTTCTCATTTAGTTATGAGTTTTTGTTTTCAAGCTCAATGACACGATCATGGGAAACTTTCAATGCAATAGATAATTCATGAAATCGAGAAGCAGTAATAGAGTGCTTAGTAACAGTATAAAACACATTTGAGCAACACAACTCGAAATCAAATTCTCATTTAAGATATGCAAGTTCTTCCTTTCAACTTCATTATATTTGAGTTCCTGTTCATAATCATTGACCTCAACTATCATTGCATCAAATTCCTTTTCCATTTCTTTAATATCTGAATTTATCCCTTTTTGAAGACTCTCAAATTGACCTTTTAATTATTTAAAGAAAGGCATGACATCAGTTAAATAACATTCTTTAGTTTGCTCAAAACCCCTTTCCCCCTCAATTATCCCTGTAGGTGTGATTCTCTTCTTACACGTTTTCTCAAAATCAGCAAATAGCTGATAAACAACATATAGGATGATTAAGGTCTTGCTATTAGTGGCAATAGATCTAGGAACTAAATGCATTGGTGTATTAGGATGATACATAGTTGCATGAGGCAATTTCCTATAAGGGGGATTCTTTTCAACAAGATTTTCAGCTTTTTGCATATCCATATCCTTTTTCCAGAACACTTGTTCTGGGGTTAATAGGGTCTGAGGCTTAAACATGTTTAAGGATATCCAATTTTCCTTAGTGTAATCATGGGTTTTGATCATTATATTATTCTTTTTACACTCAGGATCATCTAGCTTCTTATTCATTTTCTCCCTGGTGACTTCATCTGATTTCTTATCTTCCTCAGTGCACTCAGCGCAACTAGGTTTCTGCCTAGGTTTAAGAATCTCATTGCCATCATAGATTACATTTTGAGCAGCTTTTGCTTTCTTACCATACTCAAGGTTGGATTCCTTTATAATGGGGGTACTGTGCTTATTGCTTAAGACTCTATGCTTAGTGATCATGTGAGCAGTCTGAATGGTGTTCCCTTGTATGTACAACTTATTTTCAAGTTTGTTTTTCAAGGTTTTTAGATTATAAAAATCATTCAAAAGTTTTGATTCCTTAGCACTGAATTCTTGCTTAAGCATTTTAACATTTTCTTGAAGTTCTTGTTTTTGCTTAGCAGTTTTAGAAAGCTTTTCTTGTAAGGAGTTTAACTCTTGTTTTAATACTTCTTCTCTAAACTTACTGTTTCTAATAGTTGTACGCATTTGGTCATCCATTTCCTGCTCAAGGGCGGTTAACTCAAACTTGGCACGTTGTTCATATATAGCAATTTGTTCTTTATAGGCATTCAGTTCAGAGATAACAGAATCATCAGGGGCACATGCAGTGTATTCATCAAAAACATAGTCATCATTGACTGCAGAAGATGCATCACTTGGTACAGTCTCACTTTCACTTTGTTTCACATATTGATCATATGGGACAACATTAATATTATCCATATTTTCAATATCTGACTCAAGAGTTTCAGTTGATTGTACTTTGTCATGTATCTTTTGCTCATCAACATCATCGTATAGTTTTAATACCTCAGAGATGATTGATTCTTTGGATGGACCAGCTTGATGTGATGATGAGACCTTTAGAGAGACCATTGGAGAAATGTTAGCCATGAAGATTGTCTGTGCAGTAGGTTCATCATTGACATCAGAGTCGTATGCATCACAGTCTGCAACTTGAAAGGCATTCTGATGATTATGACCTATCTCCTGAATTGGCTGCTCATCTACATCTGCATCATATGTCTTGGCATTGCCCTCAGCAAGAAACAACAGCTCCTCTTCATCCAACACAGCTCCATTATCCTGAGCTTGCACAAGTAACATCTTGTCTTTGAAATACTCTGCATTTTGAGGGCGCTTTGGAGAAGTGCAGTTCCTTGCTATGTGTCCATCACCACCACAATTGTAGCACTTAATTGTCTTAGCTTGACCCTGATTTGGATTCCTTCCCCTATTCTGATTTGCCACATATCCTCTACCAGCTCCACCTCTTCCCTGTTCATACTGCCTTTCTTGAACTGGTTGCACCATAACCTTCCCATCTCTGATCATAGCATGATTGTGAAGATTGGATGCAGTTCTGATTTCATTGTTATTATGAAGACTGTTAGTATGAGGTGAAAGGCTCAAGTTCTGTTTAACCATAAGAGCCAGTTGATTGATGAAATGTCCCATGACAGCATCAGCATCCGGTTGCTTGAACCTCGGATCAGGAATGAGTTTGTGATTACCATATCCCGTGGGAATGACTTGAGAAGCTTTGGTGGTAATTCCAACATTTGTGTAAAAGGCTGTTGAATCATTTGAAGAACTTGTTTCTCCCTGGTTGGTTTTGAACTGTTCAAGAATCCTTTTTTCAAACATAGCATGTATCTCATTTTGAAGAAGAAAGGCATACAATTGCTCATAGTTTGTATTCTTCAATCCTTTGGTTAGCTTCACAGCGGTGACAAATTTGTGCCACTCGGGATTCATGTTGTTCACAAACTTTGAGTTCAGCTGAATGTTTAGCATGGTCATTTTGATATTTCTCATATCATTCAC
Organism: Chrysanthemum seticuspe; assembly: GCA_019973895.1. Lineage (NCBI taxonomy): Eukaryota > Viridiplantae > Streptophyta > Magnoliopsida > Asterales > Asteraceae > Chrysanthemum > Chrysanthemum seticuspe. The sequence continues at coordinate 147,706,411 of BPTQ01000004.1, forward strand.
AAGCTTATGGAATCTCACGTAGTACTCATAGACACTCTCATCTGGTTTCATCTTGAAGTGCTCAAACTCATCATACAGTTGTGATTCTCTGTCTTCCTTGGTTAATTCAAAACCTGAGAGAAGCATCTTGACATTATCCCATACTGCCTTGGCTTCAGTGTTGTGATTGATAAGCTTGTAGATATCTTTTGGAAGACCCTGAAGTATGATGTTAGTAGCCCTGATATCAGCATCGAACCTCTTTTTCTCCTTATCATTGAGCTCATCATACGTCTTTGGTCTATCTATTCCATAGATCATTGTTCCATCTGCAGCTGTATCAATTAAGTCTCTTGTAGTCTCAATCTGATAAGGTCCTTCATCAATAGACTTGAGAATGTTGACTCCGTTTTCCTTTCCAAGGCAGTACAATCTGATTCGTTGTGCCCAAGAGTCGTAGTCAGTTATGTAAAGCATGGGTGGACGCGTATCTGAGCCAACTGCTTGAACATCCTCAGCAACAGTGGAGATGATTGTAGGTATGTTGGTAGACATGTTAACAGATTACACGGGATTTTATAACTCTATGATTAAACCGGGAAATAGATTCTTTCACGGGATTTTACTAAATCAAGAGAAAACCGTATTACAAACAAAAACCCAAGTCGCTAGACAGTCAAGTCGCTAAGACCCAAGTCGCTAAGATCAAGTCGCTAAGACCCAAGTCGCTACACAGTCAAGTCGCTAAAGAGCAACTAGCTAAGGTCCAAGTCGCTAACACCAAGTTGCTAAGAGTACCAAATCGCTAAACCGTCAAGTTGCTAAAGAACAACTCGCTAAGATCCAAGTCGCTAACACCAAGTCGCTAAGAATACTGAGTACAAGTCGCTAACTTCACCAAGTCGCTAGCCGTAGTGGAGAATCCACTAAGTTGTACTCTTTGTCGGCTTGTCTTAATAGACAAGTCGCTAGGACCAAGTCGCTAACACTTAACACTACAACTCGCTACCTTTTACTGAAGCAAGTCGCTATGATAAAAAACACAACGAGAACCAAGTCGTTAGCTAGAAAAACTTCAAAAACACACTTTTCAATCCAAAACAAGCTCAACCACAGTGATTTAAGCTTACCAAATCAACACCCAAACACTTACAATGATTCTAAACACAAAAGTACATCCAAAATTCAAACTTTAACACTAGAAATGATCCAAATAATGCAAAAAACCACTAAACTTTTTCAACCTCAAAAACCATCTAAAACCACTAGAAATCCAAAAATATGTAAGAGAGATGATCAAACCATGGCTCTGATACCATTTGTAACATATTGGATTTCACAAACACATCAAACCATAAACACAATAGGCGTATAAATGATGTTTTATAGAGAGAAAGTTAGAAGTTGGGAACTTTAGTGAGAGAAAGAAAAATCTTATTATGAGCTCCAACTCTCTACCTTGGGAGGTAGAGAGTATTTATAGTTCTTACATAAGTCGCTACCTACGGGCTATGGATCAGGCATACAGTGGGTAAAGACCCGTCCGTCCTCCACGGTGTTACTTAAACTAAATACTACTAAACATTAAATAATCTACGACTACGAGCTTTCTAATGATTACATATACTTGAGGTGACCGACTCTTTAATAACTGGATTTACTAAATTCTAACAAAATATCTTAAGGTATACAAAAAGAACCGATTGCCATGATAAACATCAAACCCAAGATCATGACAGTTTTCAGACATTCTGTTTAACAATGGAAATAATTCATAAAAACAAAATATTAATACAAAAACCTACTTAGTTTACATTAACAGAAAAAAGTAAATGGACAAACTTACAGCCATTGTTGAGACCATAAATCACCACAACTCCTTGATTCTGTGTTTTATGATGCCATAGTTAGTTGAAATCTGAAAAATACAAAGAAAAAAGTAAAATTTAGTTTTGGTTAATAGATCTAATGATATATTTTAAGATAAGGTCAACCTCACCCCTACCAAGACAAAGTCACCTAGTTACATGTTGGATAATGCATAAATAGCTATTACCCAATGGACAATACTTGTAAAGTAGCATGCATGGGTTTGCCCTACTTTGTATATCCATATTTTGGTGTGTGCCTTTTTTTGCTAATTTTTTTAGAAAATTATTACTAATATACAAATATGTGTTGTAGTGTGTCTAATTTGTTATGGCACTGTTTAATTATCCTATTACATTAGTTTGAAGACAACAATATAATACAACATACTGAATACAAAAATTAAACCCATTCAAGGGAACATATGGTGAGCAATTTGTTTCAGATAATACAACAAACTAGAAGCATCACTAAATACAAACACGGTGTTTAAAAAAAAACCTAGCCATTTGTTCACGGTATGAAAGCGCAGCCTGAATAGGATCCTTCACATCCAATGATAGACCAAAAGTCAAGCGGTATAAAAAAAATACATACCCAAATACCACAATCACCAAATATCCCGGCTTGCTTCGGTACTTGTTCAGCGATAGTAAATGTAATGCAATAACTTGCCGTATCAATGCCTTTCTTCTCAAATACTTGCGCTTGTTCTAGGACCTCAGGTAGTTGTATCTGTGGACAAAAGTTACACTGTTATAAAAAATCTAATGTTTTAAAAACTGGTTACCCGGTTTTGTATTAATTCTGATGATAGACATGAAATACAAATGAATAAATAGTCAAACCTGTAAATACTCCCTCAGTTTGATATAAAACTCTCGCCATTCCTCTTCAAAAGTTTGACCGCTATCATAAAAGGTAACAATTCCTGTGTCTATCTCCAAACGCGCAAGACACCAATGAGCTTCAGTTTCATTAATAGGCATGAAAACCTACAACGTTTGGGTCACAAACATAACATTAATATATGGAAAAAGCTAAACGGGTTAATTATATTAATGAGACTGGACTAGAAGAAAATATATATATATCATCACTTACATGGTTAACATCAGACCATGGAATAGAGTATCTTTCACCATTAGCATACCACAACGGCAACGATTTTTGTAACAGAAGCTGAACAAAATAGCTACTAACCATCGCCCAATCAGCCGTATCGGGTCTAACATGCCAAAGGTAATTAACCCACAACTCTGTGTGCTGTAAATTTCGAAACATGAATGAGTGTGATAAACGTTATAAGAAATCAATTCAATAAGTACAGTTGTATGAGTACTTTATCCCTTAGCCAACCTTTCCTAGGTGGGTCAAAGCAAACTAAATTTTCCCAAAACCTTCTATCCACACACACATCATCACACCAACGAAACTTGCAGTTAAGCGGTCCAATTTGTTCAAGAAATTCGTCAAATTCATTTGTAAAATGAACTTTGTTGACAGCGTTGCTGGAGCGTGCAAGATCCTAGTATATGAAACGATTACACTTATAATCAAATGTCAATAACAAGATATATTTTAAAACGTTGTCAAGAAGTATTTTTCCTACCTCAACCCAAGGCGTGACAATTTTAAGTTTTTGACTCATATATGGATCAGGTAAGCTAAAGCATCGTTTTTTATTTTCAGCATACGCCTTAGTCCAATAATACGAATTTGCTTCACCCGAACCTTGTACACTCCTTTTTGTAACTGAAAAACGCGCTCTACTAGCTTTCATATGATCTGAGTTCATGATTGCTTCTCCCTTTTTCTTTCGTTGATTTTCAGACTGCAACCTCTTTTGCTCTTCCAGCATTATCAACTTGTCCTCTTCCATCCTTAACCACTTCTCTTGTTGCATCAATTGCTGCTCTTTTAACCGGGCACTTTGTAATTCTTCATGTCGTAACCTTAATTCTTCTTGGATAATAAATTCCTGTCAACGTTTATATAGTTACTATCGTTATAAGATGTTATGGTACGGAAAGGGTTTTACACATGTTTACTGATTTTGTAAATTACCTTTGCAACATCATCATCAGAAAAATCATCTAGCCGCGTTGATGCACTAGTATCAATGCTTGACTGATTTGACTCAAACAAGTCAAGAAAATCATGATTAAGCTCATCACAAAACTGTGCACTTAGATGCCGAAGATCATTAGTTAACTCCAATTTCTCCTAAGAATGAAAAAAAGTATTTATAAAAAGCATATATACGAAAAATAAATGAATCAAAAAGGATGTCAAAGTATATATACGAAAAAAGGGATATATTACCCCATTTCTTTCTCGAGCAAGAACCTGAAAAGAATACAAAATATTAAGGGCATATATTATTATCAGTAGCCGTGTGATTATTGATGGGTCTATGAGGAGAATAAAAAGTATAAATAACCTGAATAATTGCCTCGAGTTTGAACAAACTCTTATTTAACTCTGTAATAATACCGTCCTGTATTATGTTGATCTCTATTATACTGCTCTCACTCCTGCGTATAATAGGTAAATATTTCCTTTCAATCTTGCCATGTTTGCATGCTGCGGCCATCTTCTTCAACCACTCGTCATAAAGATGTGTGGTTTTCACTGGTGGAGTTCTAGGTATGTAATCATGGAAAAACGCCGTAAACGTTATATACCAATAAAATCTCCTCTCAACTATTGTCGGTCTAAGTTCTTTAACAGGATTGGAATCCTTAAAAATGAAATAACAATATTGAAAATTTAATTTAGAATAAAAGATTGCATTAATAAGACAAATTTGATGAAGACTTTTACCTTTCCAAAAAGAAACTTATAATCAGATCTTTTGAAGGGTATATTCTTTGACCACGCTACTCCTCTTGGCATAATATCAGGAACTTTATTCCACCATAGAATGCTTCTTTCAAATGACTCCAGTATCCATATCTATACAATGTTTACAGATGTTGCAAGTTCAATAAAAAAACATAACATAAAATATTGATACATAAAATGACTCCAGTGTATATTGATACATAAAATATTAACCTTGAAAGCCCTAACGAATCCCGACAGCGTATAGGTTGGAACAAACTTGTGGTCTTTGTTAATACCTTGAAGGAAATACCACTTGTGTTTATCCGCAACATCCAAAATTTCATCATACAAATGCCTCCAAATATGCTCCCCCCATGGAAAGGCATCCCAATCATCTAGGTTTTCAACTAATCGCATGAGAGTATCATCAACTTCCTGAACCAATAATCTGCCCATGAAGATAACCTCCAAAGCTAACAATAGACAAAGACGTACCGCATCTTCGTCGCATATGATACCAAATGCCTCTTCATCCTAAATTAGACTAAGAATATCTAAGTTTGTAATTTTTGAACCTGAACGTTTTGGGAAAACCCTTGCCCTAAAATTGAGGTGTCCAGACCTATATTTTTCAAAACTTACTTTTCCAAAATGAAAACCAGTGATAAGCGAAAACTCTGGACGACTGAAATGTAGGGGACAGTCTTCAATATAATATACAATCGGCATATCATAATGATTGTCATTCGGATAACATTGTTTTTGTAAAATATAATCTATCATATGTGCTTCGTGGTCAAAATAAGAAAGGTCCAACCATTTACCGAAACAAGTTCCCCGAAACAACTTTCTTCATTTTTTATCCAACTTGGATTTTATTAAAGAAAAGTAGTTTGGTTTACTTCTGATGATGATTTTTGCCTCATATTCCTACAAATAAAATAAAAAAAATACTCAAAAACATATTCTACTTAATTACATATAAGGGGAGTAACAAAGCTGCATTCAATCATATTGTGGCAGACATTGCCAATCATCCAAGCATGCACATTATCTACAATTAATGCATATTGTACAATTTAGTTAAGCGTGAATTGTACAGTTTTGTAATAAATACCATATATTACTTCATTCCGTAGTGCACTTATTGCAAAGGTACAACAACAAAGCAGCACATCTCCAAACACCAGATAAATTAAAACCCCAACTCAATTAAAAATCTTAGCTAAGTTAAATAAACAAAATTGTTGTTGCAAAACTACGATTAAACATGATTAATTTCAAATAAAATACGGAAAAAACAAAGATACGAACAATTTATATATATCAATATACAAAAGTAAAAACCAATTTTAATGTAAAAATAGAAATACATACCCGAATACGAAACATTTTTTTGCAGGGGTTCAACCTGGATTTCGAGAAGATGGATAGATCTTTGCTTGTGGGAGTATTTTGTAATGTATGTGTTATTCTAATTCATCGAATAAGGTTAGGAAGATCTGTCATATGAAAAAGCGCTTAATTATTATAAGGAATTCGCTTAAGTAAAAAAAGTCTAAAAGTAATCTAAAAAGTAATTAAAAGTTCTGTAAAAAAAAGTATAAAAGTACAAAAGTACAAATTAAAAAAAGGTGCTCAAAGTAATTCGCTTAAGTTGCTCAGCATTGGGAAGGCGCTAAAGGAATAAAATAATAGTTTTCAAAGTTTGACTTTTTTCTCGAAAATAATAAAAGAGAATTTCGCTCGAATCTTAAAAATTCGCTGGATCTAGGTCGATTAAAAACTATAGGTACAAAAAGTAAAATTCAATCATTGGGTTCTGAAAAGTGGATGGAGCGCTCCTTGATTGGAAGAAAAAAGTCGCAAGTCTCAAGGTCTAGTTAAGGAATACGCCAACTTTTTTCCTAGAAAGTGTTGCCACCTTGAGCAAAAGGTGCATTGCCATAATTGCCCCTTCTTTTTATATCAAAAAGTGACAGCGGGCTATGGAGGATTAGTAAAGTTTACGGTTCGTTTCAAAGGTATGTCTTGTACTAGTGTTTAATTTTAGTAGTTTATTACTTGGATATCCCCACCTATATAAAACAAGGTTTCCTTAAGAAAACACCACACCAAAAATCTAGGATAATGACACATGTCATTCTTTTTTATCCAATTGACCATATTAATTTAGGCATCCCAGCATTTATTGCAAACAAAAAAGGCACCCTAATTCATACTATCGGTAGATCAAAACAACAGTTATCCACGAACATTGAAACCCCCAAATTTCATCCCCAAACGAAAACATACATCCAATTTATATGGATCATGATATAAATCAAACACTGCATCACCCAATTTTAGTGCTACAAAAAAAATCAACGCCAAACGATTTTTCATTACAAACAAGAATCACCCAGTTTTTTATTTGCTGATGATATAAATCAAGAACGATCGAATTCAATCAAAAACCTAAAAATCGGATCAATAATCTAAAACAATTATTTCTTTGATTGGGAATTAACCCTAAGTTTTGGGGCAAAATGAATTTAGTGAAAATCGTACATCGACAAATGAAGATTAATCGTTGTTAAATAACAATGATTGAATATCAAACAGGTTATTCAGGTTTTATTTTAATATATTAATTTGTCTTAAATCTATGATTAAGGTAGCCATTTGTATTGTTTCTAGCCATTTGTATTGTTTCCATCATTAATATTTGTAACGATTAGTTTACTCAATATGATCTAAGGTTATGTAAGGATTTTTCATGTTGATATGATAGGCTGCTCAGATATGTACTAAATGTGGATTGGGAGTGGCCGTATACTTTTGTGATATTTACAAGTTCTATGAAGACGTGCAAACATGCTTTCACATTTCATTTGCTTCATACGGGAAAGTTTTTAGAACAATGCTAACTTTTTGTTGTGTTGTGATTCAGATTTCAAAGGAACAATTCCATTCCATTGAGTGTGAAATTAGCAGGTTAGTATTATGAATAGCGACGCTTTTTAAATTGTACATTGCTATTTCTTGATATTGATCGATAATAAAATATATTGGAGAATTGGAGGTCGTGACAAGGTTTTTCATTGCGAAAAGTGTGGTATGTATGTCCAACTTTCATTGTCTTTTTTCTTTCTTATTCGATCATCTTATATGTTATGTCACAGAATTGGCCTCATATTATCACTGATATTATGTTTTATACTTTTATGTGACAGAAAATAAATGCTAATATAAATATAGAACAATAGCTCTCTGTCTCTGCTTTACTTAAATATTGTTCCTCAAATTGAAATGTTGACTAAGTAATCCATAGAAAAGGTATACTATTACCCACTGTTTGGACACAAGGTTTCTATGGTGTTTTCTTTTACAACAGAAACAATGTTTGGACAGGTTTATGAGACAGTAGAAACATGGTTGTTTGGACAGTGCTTATATGATGATTTTTACATTCTTTTGGCTATGGATTCATTCACAGATAAATTATCATATCTAAATTTAGACTGCGCTAGTGACTTAAGGCGGGGTTATTAAAAAGAATGATTATAGTCCAATTCTATGCTCAAGTAAATTCTCATATGTACCTTGAGGTTTACGTTTAGGGCCATATTAGTCGATATTTTGGCTGATAATGCTTACAATATGAGGTGTTCAATTTTCTATTGTCTATCTGAATATCGGTATATTATACTTTAGATTAGATATTCATAGGAGCGACTAATGGTATTTATGGAACCTCCTGTTTATGGAGAGTTTGGTATTGAATTTTTTGCTCATATGGCTAAAATGACATATCATAAACAGTCCCTTGCAACTAAAAAATTTAACTTTTAGGATTGCATGACACACTAATTCTATTATACAAAGTTTCATAGAAGTGAATTGGTTTTTTAAAAGTTAGTTGTAACATTCTTTCATGGAAAATAACTGAATTTCAAATAAGTTATTGCTTTTATGTTAATACAAATATCGTCATTAAACGTTATTTATATTTTATGATCTTTACCTAAGTTTTGTTAACGTCAAAAGTAAATTTCATTTTTGTAAAGCATAAAGCTTGTCAAGATTAATAGATATTAAAACAAGTTTTCCTTAAATAAAGTCTTCATCACTTAAGCATATACATTTTGATTAGTCATGTATCAATTAACTTTGATATCTTTCTAAACCATAATGTGTGTCAACTTTTTTAGAACAAATATGTTTTAGGTTCTTAAACACCATTACATATGTATTTACTTTTAACATATTAATTCTAAAAATAGAAAACAACATATTACATCATGGCTTGCATCACATTGAAATCATTAGAAGATTTCATAGAATATTTTGTTTAGATTTGGATTCTACATATCTTGCATGATCTTGGTTAGATTTGGTTGACTTTGGAAAGATCTTTGTAATCTTGTTGTTAGACAAACAGAACCAAAAAAATACACGAGCGAAACCCTTTTTTGGTTCCGTGGTCCGTGGCCACAGATATTCACTTTCACCTATAAATAGCAAGCCAACCCAAGTTGTTTTCTCATCCCTTTCTAGCATAAACACATACATTCCCTCTGTTGGGATATGAAAGTGCTGAAGATATCAAAGTACTAAAGATATGAAAGTACTGTGAGCTGCAAAGTACTGGAAGAAGTCAAAGAGTCAAAGTACTGCTAAAGACAGAGTCAAAGTACTGCAAGATAAAGTCAAAGTACTGCTAGAATAAAAGAACTGTTATATTCGTTTATGGAAAGAATTGTATTCCATGTTTAGATTACTTGTCGTACAAGGTTATCAATTGTAAACCGACTAGGATATCCTTGAGCCTATAAAAGGACTCCTAGATTGGCATTAGATGTACGATTTCAGAAAAAGAGTTTTAGAGTTTACGAATTAGTGTTTTAGAGAAAAGTTCGATTATCTTAGAGTTGTATTAGAGTATCTGCATAATAAGCAGATTTAGAGTTTATAATAAAGTTATTCTTCTTAGCTTTGTTAAGTAAATTCCGCGTACTTAATAAAGATTGCTCAGTGTTTCTTTGTTAATAACTTAGGATTTATCCGAGGTTATTAAACCTTAACAAGCTAGTTAAGTTAGTTTGATTAAAGTATATCGATCCAACAAGTGGTATCAGAGCTTGTGTGGAAACTCTGACTAGGAAGAAACCGATTTCACAGCAAACACTAAAGATGTCGACTGAAGCTGCATCAACCACTATCTCTGAGGTATGTTCTAAGTGTCATGATTTTTATCAAAAAGTACTTAATGCTTATGTGATTGAAAGAGATAACTGTGTAAGGGCTAGGTCTGAGGTAGCAGGTTATCAAATCACTTTAGAGTCTATAGAAGCTAAAATCATAACACATGAAAATAATGAAATGGCTTGGGCTGAAAAGTATGAACAACAGGATTACCAGTTAAAACTTAGTGAATGGAAACTAAACTGTAAAATTGCTGAAATTGAGAAATTAACTAAGGAAAGAGATGATTTGTTAGCTAAGTTTGCTGCTTGGGGAGAGTCTGGCTTGTCCCATGTTGCTTATGTTGAAAAACAGAGAAGGGCTTACATTAGAATAGGCTTAGGATTTGGAATGGACTTTAGTAACATAGATGAAAACCAACCTAGTGATCAGGATGATGGTGTTTTTGAGGACATAACCACTAGTGATGATGAGCTCATTAACTATGTAGATTCATCTAGTAATGAGGGCTCAGTAAGTGAACCACCTCCTGAATATAAGAAAGACAATGGTTATCATGCTGTTCCTCATCCCATTAGTCATCACCCCTCTAGGCCTGATGTTTCTCGCTATGGAGTAGATAGTCTAGAGTTTAGGAAGAAGCTTGTTGCTCAATCTAGGTCTGAAAAACCCAAAGAAACTGTTGAAAACAATGTTCAAAATCCAGCAGTACCTTTAAACCAAAGTACTGCTCAACAAGCAGTACCTTCTGCAAAACCTTTTCAAAACAGTACTGCTAAACCTTTTTGGGATAATTTTGGTCAAAACAGATTTTATCAGTCATCAAGAAGGCAAAATAATTTTGGGCATAGACATAGAAGAAATCACTTTGGTCATATGGGTCAAAAACTGTGTTTTGTGTGTTATAGTCCTACTCACTTAATCAAAGATTGTGACAAACACTCAGAATATCTAAGCAAGTTTCCAAGGAATAAGTCTAACAATCAGAGACCCAGAGAGCATAAACCAGTTTGGACTAATTCTAATAGAGTTAATCACAGAAACTTCACACCAGATCATAGATACCCACATCAGAGAAGACCTTCAGTATCTCACAGTACTTTCCAAAGTACTGCTCAGAGACAAGGTACTGAAAACCATACTTGGGATAGAAATTCTAGGAGATCTCACTATCAACCTAGAAGGTATCACAATTCATATAGGGGATCTAGATCACAGGAACCACCTGTTAAAACTGAATGGATTAAAAGGGACAGTACTGCTGAGGGACATACAGTACGTTCAACAAAAAGTGAATCTGATGTTTTTGTGATACAAGAAAAAGAGAGTTTTGTTGAAAATCCACATGTTTTGAATGACAAGAAAATACTGGATCATGCTTTAGAAAACAGTGGAGATTATATACTCAAAGAATGTGAGTATGTCACTCCACAAGGGGAACACAAGTCAGTAATGGCTTGGGTTCCTCAAAGCAACTAACTTTTTCATCTTATTAGACAGGGCAACCCAGAAGAGGAGCTTAAAGATTATTTTATTAGTGGTTGTTCTGTGAGCATGACAGGAGACAAGAAGTTTCTGTCAGGTGTTTTGGAGTATATTAGTTAGTAAGCTATGATTAAGGGGAGGACTATAAGGTGTTAGATATAGTCCTGTGTATTGCTTGAGGGGAGGATGCTTGTTTATACTTAGTTTATATGGAGGTATTTGGCAAAGTACTGTTTTTCCTGAAAGTACTGCTTGGAAAGTACTGCTTGGGAAAGTACTGCTTATGTGGAAAGTACTGTTTGTCGTATTAAAGTACTGTTCCAACGGTAATATTGCTGGGTAATTGGTAGTAACGGTAACTATGTTATTTAGGCTGTGATTTTTTCAAATCTCACCTATAAATAACTACTTTCCGATTTTCCCTCTCATATTATTACTTTACATCTTTTCCATACTTATCTCCCCATAACCATCTTATTATTCGATCAAGATCTTTGTTGTGCTCATTTTTTCTACAATGGTGAATCGTTTAACTGTTTCAAAGCATAATATGGTGGCTAATTTGGATAAGACTGAGGCGAATGTGGCTTTCTATGATATAATTGATTATCTTACTGGGTCGCCTATTAGTTATGCTCTTTTAGTTGAGCCGGATATAATTGAACCATGGATTCAAGAATTTTGGGCTAATGCTAGAGCTAATATGGAGGAGGATGAATATTATATTAGATCTTCAGTTGCTGGAAGGACTATCAAGATTACAGAAGCCTCTATTCGTGATGATTTATTATTTGGTGATGAAGATGGGGCTATTAGATTTGACAAGCAACTGATTTGGGATACTTTTAGGAATCTTGGTTATGAAGGTTCTTTGGCTGAACAAACATTCAAGAAAGCCTTATTCTGTCCTCAATGGAAGTTTTTGATTCATGTCTTGCTCCATTGCATAAGTTCTAAAAGCACTTCTTGGGAGCAGTTTGGGTCGAATCCTGCTACTTTGTTACCTGTCATTGTTCAACAAGCTAAAATTTATACATTCATGGCTAAGCGAAGTAATTTGTTCAGAGGAGGAGATATTCCATTAACTACAACAATGATGGAAGTTGTACAAGCTGTACGTGACGCAGCTGGAGAGGATGAAGAAAGTGAAGGTACTGCTTCTGCACAAGGTACTGCTTCACAAAGTGCTGCCTCACAAGGTACTGCATCTGCAAGTACTGCTTCTCTTGAAGGTACTGCATCTTTACAAGGTGATGTTTCTCCAAGTCCTGAGGTTCAAGCAGAGATTGAGGGAACACCTACTCCATCTCCTCAACCATTTGTTTCTGTTTCAGAGGAACATTCACAAGTTCAAGGTGATGATCATACTATTCCTCGTGAAGGTTTGACTTTGGATAACTATGCTTTAACAAGGGAGTTAGCTCGGTTAAACAAGACTGTTGAGCGTCAAGCTAAAGCGCTTAAGAAGTTGAAGCGTAGGTATATCTGGTTAAGGAATTTTATTAAACCCTATATTCAAGGTTTCAACTTATGGGTTAAGGAGGAAAACAAACGTCGTAAAGCACTTCGTAAGAAATTGAAAAGAAAGAAGGTTCCTAAATCATCTTCTGTCAACTTGGGGAGGGATTTAGAAAAGGATAATTTGAAAGAAGATGTTATGAAGCAGAAAGAATCTGAAGAAGATATTACAAAGAAGAAAGAATCTGTAAGTACTGCAGAAAAGATTATTTCAGAGGAACAAGAAGAAGAAGTGCAAGTTCAAGGTACTGATGTTCAAGGTACTGATGATCAAGGTACTGAACATCAAAGTACTGATACATCTAGGCCAGAAGTAATAACACCAATAACTCCAAGGGTATTGAATTTTGAAGAAGAAGCTGGTCCTTCTACAACTGTTATAGAAGAAGAGGAGGAACCTAGATTCAAACCTATTCATTATGCGAGTGATGATGAATTAGTTGCTACAATGTTAGATTTGTCACATCCAAGAGGAGGAGTTACTATTAGAGATGTACAAGAAGAAGAATAACCAAGAACTGATCAACCTGCAATTGATCCAAAAGACAAAGGGAAAGGTGTTCTGGTTGAAACTAAGAAAAAGAAACTAACTTTGGCAGAACTTAGAGCTATTGAAGTGGCTAGGAATGAAGCTGCAGCCAGAAAAGTTCAAGAAGAGTTAAATGCTAAATATAGAGAAGAACAGGAAGCTCAAGAAGCTCAGAATAGAGAAGCAGCTCAGAAAATACATGAGGAATTGAATGCTGAAGTTACTGAATCATTAGAGTCTCCTACACCTGTTCGATATATGCAAAGAAGACCTAATTTAGCTAAAGAAAGGAATGCAATGATGGCATATCTAAAAAGCGGAGGATTTAAAGGATTGCAGAAGCTAAATTATGTGGATATGAAGAGATTATATGATGCTGAGAGAGAAGCTTATAAGAAAGATGTTGCAGGCATTAAAGACTTTAGAGAAGAAGCTTATTGGACTGAAGTTGAAAGGAAGAAAAGCTTAAAGAGAAAAAGAAAAACTGATGTTACAGATGTTCAGTTTTCAAAGAAAGAAAAGGTTGAATTAAGATCTGAGACTAGTGATGAATTGAAGAATTATCTCAGAGTGGTAGATTTTGATTATACAGATGAAGATAATGACATGAAGATGAAAAGATCAAAGATTAGTGTTTTCAAAGTTGAGAAATCTAAGAATGGAGACTACATGGTATTTCATAAAGAAGATGAAAGTTTTAAAGTTTTCAAAAGGCTATGGGATTTGCTGCATATTATAGATAGAGTAGATCTATTCTACTTATATTATGTTGTGAAGGCTTATTTTGAAGATAATCCATTAGAAGGGATTGGTTTAGTTTTACATGGTGATCTTATAACCATGTGGGAAACTAATGAAGAGAGCACTGATGATATTTGGAAGAATCAAGAAAGCTGGGAAATAGTTTGTTGGAGATTCTTTGAAGAATCTGGAGTTCATGTTTTGGAGCTAGAAAATGGAACAATGATACACATGTTTGCAGAAAGAAGATATCCTCTTACAGTTGAGCTCATGAGAAGAATGCTAGAGCATGGATTGGAAGTAGAAGAGGATAATGAAACTGCTTGCATGGTTGTCAATTTGTTTATAGACTGGACTACCATTGCTGAGAATGATCTATAACTGGTATGACTTTTAATTGAATAAATACTTTTTGATATATCAGTACTTTTATTCAAAGTACTGCTTATCAGACAGTACTTTCATCAAAGTACTGTTTGCTGTATTAAACCAGTTAAGTAAATTTTAGAAGAAACCTTTTTGTTAAGTAATAAATATTTTGAAATAAAGGTTGAATAAATGGTTTTTGTGATGATAACATCAATAGGTTATCAATCCACCATGGTTACAAAAGGATTGACTAATCCATGAGCAAACGGCTCTGGTAAAGATATATCAAATCCGTTTTTAGTTGACAACTTGCTAATAAGTTGGATGGTCATCAACTCACCATATCAGTAATGTGAAGAGTTGGCTAGCCCACAAGAAAATGGCTTGTGGTAAAGGCTGTGGAAAAACCATTATTGGTAATTAGTTCACCATTAGATAGAAGAACTAACTAGTCCAGAAGGGTACAACTTTTGGTAAAGACAAAACAAATCTGTTGATAGCTGGTGGTTTGCTAAAAATCATATGGTTATCAATGTACCATGGTCTTACACACCAAAACATTTGGCTACTCCAGAGATAATGGCTTTGGTAAAGAGTTCTAAATCCATTAAATTTTCAATGATTCACTTAGATGTGATGAGAATAGTATGCAACTTAAACCGAATTATTGTACAAATTGTCATATGTTGCTGTGTTGCTGAAAAGATGGAGATTGCTAATGCTGCTGTGAAGAAAACAATTCTAAGAGATACTTTGACAAGCACAGATATTACAGAGATACTATCTAAAGACTAAAGAACAATCCATTTTTAAAGATGAAGTTGTTAAAGATATATTCACAAAGGAACTTGAAGTCAATCAAGTAGAATTCAAGTTAGGGGAGGATTGTTGGGATATGAAAGTGCTGAAGATATCAAAGTACTGAAGATATGAAAGTACTGTGAGCTGCAAAGTACTGGAAGAAGTCAAAGAGTCAAAGTACTGCTAAAGACAGAGTCAAAGTACTGCAAGATAAAGTCAAAGTACTGCTAGAACAAAAGAACTGTTATATTCGTTTATGGAAAGAATTGTATTCCATGTTTAGATTACTTGTCGTACAAGGTTATCAATTGTAAACCGACTAGGATATCCTTGAGCCTATAAAAGGACTCCTAGATTGGCATTAGATGTACGATTTCAGAAAAAGAGTATTAGAGTTTACGAATTAGTGTTTTAGAGAAAAGTTCGATTATCTTACAGTTGTATTAGAGTATCTGCATAATAAGCAGATTTAGAGTTTATAATAAAGTTATTCTTCTTAGCTTTGTTAAGTAAATTCCGCGTACTTAATAAAGATTGCTCAGTGTTTCTTTGTTAATAACTTAGGATTTATCCGAGGTTATTAAACCTTAACAAGCTAGTTAAGTTAGTTTGATTAAAGTATATCGATCCAACACCCTCTCTCTATTACTTCTAACTCAGTTTCATTTCATTCTAGTGATCCTCTTTTGTAGCAAAGAAGATCAAGGCATAATCAAGCTTCAACAAATAGTTGGAAGGCTTGTTTGTTTTGTTGTTGTATGATCTAGTCTTGTTCATACATCATTGTTGTGCCAAACCATCTTAAACCTCTGAGTGTGAGTTATTTGTATTTTAGTCCTCAAAATACATAGTGTGTGGGAGTGGTTGTACCCTTGTAAAAGAACTCGACATCTAGCTTTGTATCGGAAATATTGTGTAAGCGACGTGTAAAGGTTTTCTCCGCCGGTTAAAGGAGTTTGTTGATTAGTGAAGATAACCCTCGAGTTGGAGACTCGGGGAGTGGAGTAGGGCAAGGAAAAAGAGTCCTTGTAGACCGAACCACTATAAACAACTTGTCGTGGTTTGATTGTTTCTTTCCTTATTTAATCATTATATATTGCTTGCATATTGTTTATTCTTCACTAACATATCTTTGATCAATATCAATTGATCTTACAATAAGTTTCAAAACAAAGATTTTAAACGGTAAACTATTCAACCCCCCTTCTAGTTTTCCACAACTGGTACCAGAGCCTCGTTGCTCAAGAATTTCTAAAATATATTGTATTTTATAAACTTGAAACGATCCATGGATTCCGAAAACTTTAAAGAAGGACAATCTATGCAAAGACCACCACTCATTAAAACCAATGGATTTATCTATTGGAAAAACCGTTTTGAAACATATGTAAAGTCAAAAGATATGGATCTTTGGTTTGTTATTATTAAAGGTAATTTTAATCCTACAACAAAAGATATTTCAAGTGATGAACAAAAGAAATTAATAGCTAAAATTAATGAAGCTAAAATGATGCTTTATAATGTTTTTCCTGGAAATGAATATGAAAATTTTTTATGTGTGAAGCCGCAAAAGATATTTGGGAATCTTTAATTATTACACATCAAGGAAATTCACAAGTCAAGGATAACAAAATTGATCTTCTTGTTCAACAATATGAACAATTTGTTATCCCTGAAGATGAAACCATTGATTGTGGATTTGCTCACTTTAATACTAATGTTACTTCTCTTAAAGCACTTGATGAAACTTTACGTAGTAAGAATTTTGTCAGGAAATTTCTTAGAGCACTCCATCCGAAGTGGAGAGCAAAAGTAACGGCTATTGAGGAATCAGAAGATCTCTCAACAATGTTACTTGACGAGCTAATTGGAAATCTCAAAGTACACGAAATGGTGATGGAGAAAGATTCGGAGATCATCAAAGGAAAAAGAGAGAAAGTCAAATCCGTTGCTCTAAAGGCAAGAACGGAATCTAGTGATGATGAAAAATCTTGCTCGGATAGTGAAGATGAGGAGTATGCTATGGCCGTTAGAGATTTCAAAAAGTTATTTAGAAGAAGAGGAAAATTCTTAAGGCAACCCCGAGATGAAAAGAAGTCATTCCGGAAATACCGAAATGACAAAAGGGGAAAAGGTGAAAGGAAGTGCTTTAGATGCAATGATACAAGTCATCTAATAGGAGATTGCCCCAAGCCACCTAAAGCAAAACTCAACGACTTTTGTAAGTGATACTTGGATTGATAGTGAGGATGATGAAGAATCAAGCAAGGATGAGATCGCTCTAATGGCACATGAATCAAACTAGGTACATTCTGAATTATCTTATTCTTCTATTGATGATGACACTTTGCAAAAAGAATATAATCAATTGTGTGAGCTTAGTCTAAAAATCATAACTAAAAACAAGTTTTTAAGACTAAAAAGGAATTTTTAGAAAACGAAGTTTATGAGTTAAAAGAAAAGGCAAAACGATTAGAAAAGGGCAAAGCAAATGACGATGGTTGTAAATCATGTCAAGAGCTTAGTCTTGAAATAAAAAAGCTAAAACTCACACAAGAAGTTCTCATCGAACACAATTCTAAATTTAAAAGATTTAACAAATATATTTCTTATGCCGATGAAATAGTAAGAATTCAAAAAGTACCAGGAAATACAAGTGGATTAGGTTTTAATGAAGTAATGATTCCAAGTAGTCAAACCAAAATGGCCGAAAAAGACAAACAAACTGTCACATCTGCAACAGTACAGCACAGGCCAGACGGACACAAAAATTTGGTTCCGTCCGTTCACAAAATTGGGTCCGTGGTGTCTACAGTAGGACAACATTTTGCAAAACGGACCGTAGTGAAGTTGTCAAGGTAACAAAGAAAACCAAGGATGTTGTTAAACTAAAACCTGCTGTTACATTAGGAATAGGACTTGCTAGAAATGAATTTAGATCTAAAACTACTCAACAACGGCCTAAAAAACCTATTGCCAAAAGCCCCTTTCCCAAAAGCAACTACAACATACAACCCAACTATCAACATACCGGTTGGAATCAAAACTACCCTAGACCATATCAAACTCCAAATTACATGCCACAGAACCCTTACCCATCATATCCATACATGAACCAAGTAAATAGTATGTTTAACCCAAACGGACCCATGAGATATTGGGGACCAAACGCTTGAGTTATTTGTGTCATAGGTATATTTGAAAGTTGGCTTAGAACCTGATGAATGGATAAAAGATAGTGGATGCTCAAGACACATGATGGGTAACAAAAGTCTCTTCTCAACATACCAAGAGTATGACGGAGGTAATGTCACTTTTGGTAGCAATCTCAAAAGCAAAATCATTGGCAAAGGTACGATCGCTCATAACTCCTTAACTATTGAAAATGTTGCTCATGTTGATAGATTAGGATTTAATCTACTTAGTATTAGCCAACTATGTGATAAAAAGTATAAAGTACTATTTGAAGAAAATGGTAGTAAAATATTAAAAGATGGTATCACCATAGCTAAAGAAGTTAGAAAAAATAACATATTTGTCATGAAAATAGATAGAACATCTAAAGATAAACTTTGCCTAAGAACCTTATATGATAACTCTACTCTTTGGCATAGACGATTAGGTCACGCTAATATGAGACTCATCCAAAACCTATCCTTTAAAGAGCTAGTTAGAAACCTACCCAAATTAAAATATGACCAACACTTTTGCGACACTTGAAAAATTGGTAAACAAATTCATAGTAGCCATAAGGCTAAAAACATGGTTTCCACATCTAAGTGTCTAGAGCTTTTGCATATGGACTTGTTTGGTCCATCCGCTATAAGAAGTTATGGAGGGAACCTCTACACTTTGGTCATAGTAGATGATTACTCAAGGTTTACTTAGACAATGTTTTTGAAAACTGAAAAATGAAGCTTTTGATAGATTTGAAATACTTAGTATGAAAATTCAAAATCAATTAGGTGTTAACATTGTGTTGATCCGAACGGATAATGGTCGCGAGTTCGACAATGAAACACAATTTGGAAACTTTTGTGATACAAATGGTATAACACATAACTTCTCGGATCCTCAAACACCCCAATCTAATGGGGTTGTAGAACGTAAAAATAGAACTATTCGAGAAATGAGTAGAACAATGTTTAATGAACAAAATATACCTCAAAAGTTTTGGTGTAACGCCGTTGATACTTCCACTTACATTTTAAATAGAGTTTGAATACATCCTTTCTTGAACAAAACACCCTATGAATTATATAAAGGCAAGAAGCTTACTTTAGGATATTTTAGAGTGTTTGGATGTAAATGTTTCATTCTTAATACCAAAGACTATCTCACCAAATTGGACCCAAAGTCTTATGAAGGTATTTTTCTTGGTTACTTACAAACTAGAAAAGCATACATAGTTTTAAACAAAGAAACAATGAGAGTCGAGGAATTGTTGAACATAACATTCGACGAAAGTTCACCTCCCTCTAAGACATCACCTTTGGTAGATGATGACTTAGTTGAAAGTCAACTTGTTGAAACTCAAGAAATTAATGAAAATGACAAGGAAGATGAACCATTAAATAAAGAAATTATAAACATCAAAGAATCCAAAAGTCACCCTTTAGAAAAGGTCATAGGACAATTAAATCAAAGAACATTAAGATCACAAGCCCAAAATCAATGTTGTTTCTTATATGGTTGTTGGTTATTACTTGGTGATTGGAATTACTTATATACTTGTGATGATGATTTTTACTAACCTTTCTTTTGTAGCTTTTCACAATCCATGTATCCTTATCTTGGCTCCCAATTAAGGGGGAGTATTGGCCAAGGGGGAGAATATGGCTCGGGCTCATCACATTCTCCGCCTCGCCTCTTCTTTTTGTTTTGATAAAAAGGGGGGAATATTATAGAACTTGACCATTGACTTTCAAAAAGTCAACGTCATACTTTGACTTACAAAAAGTCAAAATTGTTTAAGACCAAATAATTGGATAAATTAGTCATAAGATTAAATAAGCTTTTGATTATCAACTTTATCTAACTTACTAGTTCTTTCAAGTTCTAATTAATCTCATTTTTATAACTCTTGTACAACTTTACATCTTTGATAAAAATAAAATTTATGTTTTGTCCTCAACAAAAAAGGAGAGATTGTTAATACAAATAATCTTCATTAAACCTAAGTTTTGTTAACGACAAAAGTAAATTTCATTTTTGTAAAGCATAAAGCTTGTCAAGATTAATATATATTAAAACAAGCTTTCCTTAAATAAAGTCTTCATCACTTAAGCATATACATTTTGATTAGTCATGTATCAATTAACTTTGATATCTTTCTAAACCATAATGTGTGTCAACATTTTTAGAACAAGTATGTTTTAGGTTCTTAAACACAACATTTCATATGTATTTACTTTTAACATATTAATTCTAAAAATAGAAAACAACATCTTACATCATGGCTTGCATCACATTGAAATCTTTAGAATATTTTGTTTAGATTTGGATTCTACTTATCTTACATGATCTTGGTTAGATTTGGTTGACTTTGGAAAGATCTTTGTAATCTTGCTGTCAGACCAGCGGAACCAAAAAAATACATGGGCGAAACCCTTTTTGGTTTCCGTGGTCCGTGACCACAGATATTCACTTTGGCCTATAAATAGCAAGCCAACCCAAGTTGTTTTCTCATCCCTCTCTCTATTACTTCTAACTCAGTTTCATTTCATTCGAGTAATACTCTTTTGTAGCAAAGAAGATCAAGGCATAATCAAGCTTCAACAAATAGTTGGAAAGCTTGTTTGTTTTGTTGTTGTATGATCTAGTCTTGTTCATACATCATTGTTGTACCAAACCATCTTAAACCTCTGAGTGTGAGTGGTTAGTATTTTAGTCCTGATAAGGATTTAAAAGGTACCTTTTTGAGGGGTCATTTAAGCCCTTAATTGATCACTTTTGTATCCGTTATTACTTAATTTCGTTCCTTTTCACTTTTTAGGTCTCTTGAAGGCACTGGAATGACACTTATTCGGACGAAAAGACGCGGATATATGAAGAAAATGGCCAAAGTCAGGAATCGAAACACTCAAGATGCTGGAATTGAAAGGGGACGGCGTCAGGGCTTAACTGCGACGCCGTCGTGACACATCTTGAGACGACTCAGTAGCCAAATTGCTTATTTACAAGTGACGGCATCAGGTTTAAAAGACTAGGGCGTCGCAACTCAGATGGACTAGATTTGGATCCAGACGGCGTCATAGATTGAAGCCGACGGCGTCACGAGCATAAGGTGACGCCGTCACAGAGTTGATGTGGCCAAGACGAAACCCGAATGGCGGCGACCCAACGGCGTCACAATTAAAGAGTGACGCCGTCGCATTTTGTAACACTATATATAGAATCCGAATTTTTCAGTTTTTAGAGAGGTAGTTTTGTGGAGTAAAAACCTAAACCGAACCAAGATTGTCTTGTGCAGTATCTTAGGGTTCCATACCCTATTTTACAACAAGATAAGTGTTTTACTTCATTGATTTAATCATGTCTTCAATTTATTGTGTATATGCTTGCATGTTCTCCATGTCCGGCTAATTTACTTATGTGTTTGCTTAGATAATATGAAACCTAGTTATTGAATATTGATTAGTTGTCTCTTATCTTAATTGTGATTGACCTAGTATTGCGATAGGTCATTCGTTGTGCTATTAATTCTTGATTAATCTTTGTTGAACCTTAGCTTATAGTTACTAGTGGAATTGTAGCCTAGATATCCAAAGATAACCTTAGTGTTAAGTTTATGAATCCTAGAGATTTTGTAGTCATTAACCTTTGGTAGCTTCAAAGAGTTAGGGATAAACGCATACCCTACGACCTTAGAAACGCAACGCGTTAAGAATAAGGACGTGACAATTCAACCATTGATAGGAGATAACTAGGGAGTAATAACATCTAAGTAAACACATTTTTAATCATCATAAGAGCACACAACAATAGACATAGACTATACTCACCTTAGCTTAGTTAATTAGATAATTAGATAAGTAGAGTAATCGGTAGAAATACCAACCCCCAAATCCAAATCCCGAGATTTGTAATTTCAATTTTCTAAAAAACATAAAAAAGATAAAAAAAAAATAATCTTCCTCAACCCCAACCTTAGCGTAGTAACTTCTCACTAGCATTCCTATTCCCCTAGAGAACGATATCAATACCCGTGGCTTACCCTAATACTACACTACAACGATGAGGTTCACTGCCTAGGGTGTTGAAAAACTTGCTCGACGAAAAGGAAGTTCCTTTGACCCAGAACGCGCGTTGTACGCGTATCAAGTTTTTGGCGCCGCTGCCGGGGAATAGAATAGCTAGTTAGATTTCCACCTCGTTTAGGTTTCCTTGCTTGATACCTATCAAGTAAGCTTTTTTCCCCATTTTTAGCTTCCTCGTAGTCTATCCCCCTTATTTGTGAGCTTTGTTAGTAACCCCATCACTTTTCATCATGGAAGGTGATAATCAATCACCACTCATCAACCCACCACCAAATGACCCACCAAGAGGTCGTACTCTTGGTGAATACTCGAGACCAAGCCACCTAGGCTATAGGAACACCATTGAGCTTCCCGACCAAGCCCAAACTACGGCCCTGCGATCCGACACCATCCGGTTGGTGCAAAACGGATGTGCATTCCATAGACTTCGTTCCAAAGATCCTAATCAGCATCTTAAGGATTTCCTTAAAATTGTCGATTCCATCGACCTCGATGCTACTACTCGGGAGACCACGCGTCTGCGTCTCTTCCAATTCTCTCTACGAGACTAAGCTAGTAATTGGCTTGAGCGACTTCCCGCCGGCTCCATCTCAAGTTGGGATGATCTCACCTCTCGTTTCCTTACTCAATTTTTCCCACCGGGGAGAACTACTAAGCTTAGACGAGACATCTTGACGTTCCAAAAACTTCAAGGAGAGTCTCTCTATGAGGCATGGACCCGATTCAAGGACTTACTTTGTAGAGTCCCTCATCATGGCATTGATCTTTGGCTTCAAATCCAAATCTTCTATGACCATACCGATTTCATCACAAGGCGATCCATTGATCGAGCCGCCAGTGGAAGGCTTAGCGACTTCAACGCCAAGGAATCATGGGATATTATAGAAGAGCTTGCCGATCAAAGCTACAAAGATTGGAGTGAATCCCCTGAAATCCTCGTTAAAGTGGTTAATGCCATATCGATTCCTCATGAGTCTTCCAACGTCACTGAAGAGCAGATGAGTGCTCTCGAGAGAAGGATTGATTATCTAATTGAAAGGCAAAGGAGAGCCCCCGAACGAATCCCTCGGGAAATGGTTAATTCCGCTAATTCCACCAACCGCCCAAAACCTTTCTCTGAATCCCCAAGTCGTGAGCAAAATCTTAATTCCGAACGGCGCTTCCGTTCTACTTCTCCAATACCACTCTCACTGAGCTTTAAGGAACAAATGAGAGAGTACATGGCAGCCCATACGGAGAGATTATCAAAATTTGAAGAGGAGGTTTATAGGCAAAGGGAAGAGATGCAAGCAAAGATGACGGAGATGATGAACTTGGTAAAAGAATATACCAAGACAAAAGTTCCCGAAAAGGTACTAGTAAGAAGCAATGATTACCCTCCCACTTCGTTTGTTAACGTCATTTCCATTATGCCTGATGAAGAAGGAACGGTTGAGGAGAAGGAGACGGAGAAAAGCAAAAGGGAGGAGGCTGAAACCAATGAGGAGCCCGAGACCATTGAGTACTACCTTAAGCACGAGATTAATAAAAAAACCATTGTTAACCAAGTGAACAACTTTAGGTACAATGAGGTTCTTAGGAGATCCCTAGAAGGAAAAATAACAGAAAAAGAGTATGACACCATGCCTATGGGACCTATGTATGAGCTGGTACTAAAAAAACCAGTAACAAAAAAATGAGAAACCACTAGGAACTTCGTGATACCATGTAGCATAGGTGACATTGATAATATAAATGCCTTAGCTGACCAAGGATCTGATGTGGACATAATGCCATTATCAGTCTATAATAAGTTGACTAGGGAGAAGCCAGCCAAAACCAATCTTAGACTTTCCTTAGCAAATCACACATATGTCTACCCCATAGGAATAACAGTGGATGTTTTAGTAGAGGTGGCTAATATTGTCTATCCGGTGGACTTCGTGATTATAGACATTGAGGAAGATAGAAACATGCCACTCATTCTTGGAACACCTTTTCTGGCCACTGCCAAAGCAACCATCAAATGCGGTGAGGGCATCATGATACTCAAAAGTGGCAAAGGATACGCTAGGATACCTATTGTTCCAAGGTATCCTCTTAAGATCATGGAGAAGGTTACGGATGAGAATCCACGAGTCCCTAACAATATGGTTAGGAAGAAAATTAACGATTGGGAAAAAGGGCTTAGAGATTTTATGGTTCAAGGACTCCATGCAACATTGTGGAAGCGCGATAAAAAGTTAAGAGATAATCCTACCTCAATACCACAAACACAAACGAACCCTAAGGAATTTTTAAAGGGAGAGAAAGTACTTTTGTACAAATCACGAATAAGAGCATTAAGAGGTAGAAACAAGCCAAGATGGTTTGGGCCTTATACGGTGAAGGAAACTAATCTAAAAGATAAAACCGTCATCATAATAGACGACGTTGGGAAGGAATCCACGATAAGCATACAACGTCTACGCCCTTTTGATAAAGGATTAGTAAAGGTAGAAGGTGACGGTAGTGAAGTCACGTAGGGGCACGACTTCGAGTCTAGCTACAAGACTCATAAATAAAGAAAAGCGCTTCATGGGAGGCAACCCATGCTTAATTGTTTGCTTGTTTGTGTCGTATATCTTTTATTGATTGTTCATTCTCATGTTTAAATTTGTAAAAATGCTTTATTTTGTCTTTAACCTCGTCTTAATTACATATAAAGGTATTTTACATAAGGGATAAGTGTAGGAAGGATTACACACGTTTTCAAAAAGAACATGAACATGAGAATTACAACTATTTAAAAGATATATATATGTGTGTTTGTTCGAGTCAAATGCTTGTATCGAGTCATAATGGATGTTTTAAATTTTTCCAGATTCTAAAGATAAAAAATTTCCAGAATTTTTGAAGAAAATCGCAGACCAATTTCTGTCAGGATAACCTGACGGCGTCAGGAGGAGTAGAAACTGCTTACTAATTTTTTCTTGTTTTCTGAGCTACTTATAAATTTTTGTAATTTTCCAGGTCTTAATTTTCCAGAAAATCTGTAAACATCCATTCCACAAGCATTATATCCTAGTTTAGTATAGTCATATATATATATATTGTTACCGCTGATTTTACGCGAAGGTTTCGTTTGTTTTCTTCAAGTGTGCAGGTTTAATTTATCAATAAGAAGATACATAAGATTGGAAGGAGCTTTTAACGCAAACACTCTTCTTGAAGAAAGATTTAACCACTTCTTCACACGGATCCTACCAAGCTAATCATGGGAGTATTAGTTTCTTTCGTTTTTAATTACCTTCCATTATCATAACTTTGATACTTTCGGGGAACATTGGGGACAATGTTCAGTTTAAGTGTAGGGAGGGAAAATAAAACGGGAACTTTGAAACTATGCTTATCCTTGACTATTTGCCTTGTCCAATTTCATTTGTGTAATAAACCATGAGAAATATCGGTTAGGGTAATTTTGGCACCAAATTTAAAATTTTTCATGACATGTAGGAGTGGGCCATTAGTCTTAATAAAGCGTCTCATGGATAAGAAGTTATATGACTAGCAGAAAAACCCTTTACCACTTAAATTCCACCCAAAATATGAGGATCGCCCTTAGATTTGTAGGAATTAAAGCATTCCACTTTAATGCTTCGAGAGTGAACCGGTAGTATAATAGATTCTAGAACTTGTTTTGTGATGCATTCCGAGATCGCTAGTAAGACTACACTTGTGTAGTTAGGAATAACTAAATGATAAGAGGCATTAGGATAACCCTTGTTTGATACCCGTATTATAATTACTTCTTCCACATTGGTTGAGTAATTCCCCCACACCCTTGCGTTGTACTCATCTTTAGTACACGATACCCCTAGTTAACCCCTCAGAGCCTATCCTTTTAGCGGTTCTCGTGATGTTTCGGTTTTCTGGAATATCAATGAAGAGCATTGTTTACAATCCACCCCCAAATGTACACCCAAATCGCCTTAGCCTACCTTGTATGCACTCACTTTTAGTGCATTATTGTTATCATACTAAACTCTTAGTTCAATTATCTAGTTGCTTGCATAAGTTGCTAAGTTGAGTCATATCCTTTGTACACACTTTTGGGACGATTGGGACTCATGGGAAAAGTTAAATTTTATGAAATGACAGGAAGGGAACGTTAAATTCAAATTCCCTTTACTTGCGTAATAATGTACTCCAAGTGTTTTGATCTTTTCAATTCGGGGTCAAATTAGTCTTAGAGTAATAAAAACTCAAGTGTAGGGATGTGCCTATAAATCCCTATCATTTTGATGTTATCGTAAAGGATGGTAGAGTAAAAGTGTATGAAAAAAAAAATGAAAAAAAAAACATACGGGCTACCATCCTACATCTATCTTTAAATTTATGTTTGTTTTTTCAATTTATCTAGAGTTTATAGTGTCGAGTCTTGGCTTAGCAACGCCATTCTTCGCATGCTTGTAACATAAAGATTTTTGACTTGCCACCACTAAATCGCCTATCCCACCAAACCCTTTGTCTCCTTACCGTAAGCCTAATGTTACAACCCTTTAAAAGACCTCTTGGATAGTTCTTCCTAGGTGCTTACGCCAAAGCGATGGAGGTTTGATCTAGTCTCAAGCCTATGGTAATCTATGTACTAGGACCGGTTAATGAGTGTTTATCTTCCCGAGAGATGTGAGTATCCAAACACCACTTGTGAGGTGATAGTATGTAATTTCCGTGCTTGTTATGACTTTTGTGGGGCTTACATGTGTTGTGAATCCTTCTAAACTAATGCTTCATGACCCCTAACTTATAAATCAATTGGCTAAAAGCACATTTGCTTAAGGACAATCAAATACCAAGTGTAGGGATATTTGATAAGGATTTAAAAGGTACCTTTTTGAGGGGTCATTTAAGCCCTTAATTGATCACTTTTGTATCCGTTATGACTTAATTTCATTCCTTTTCACTTTTTAGGTCTCTAGAAGACAAATTGCTGGAATGACACTTATTCGGACGAAAAGGCGCGAATATATGAAGAGAATGGCCAAAGTCAGGAATCGAGACACTCAAGCTGCTGGAATTGAAAGGGGACGGCGTTAGGGCTTAACTGTGACGTCGTCGCGACACATCTTGAGACGACTCAGTAGCCAAATTGCTTATTTACAAGTGACGGCATCAGGTTTAAAAGAGTAGGACGTCGCAACTCAGACGGCCTAGATTTGGATCCAGACGGCGTCAGAGATTGAAGCCGATGGCGGCGTCACGAGCATAAGGTGACACCGTCACAGAGTTGACGTAGCCAAGACGAAACCCTAATGGCGGCGACCCGAATGCGTCACAATTAAAGAGTGACGCCGTCGCATTTTGTAACACTATATATAGAATCCGAATTTTTCAGTTTTTAAAGAGGTAGTTTTGTGGAGTAAAAACCTAAACCGAACCAAGGCTGTCTTGTGCAGTATCTTAGGGTTCCATACCCTTTTTTACAACAAGATAAGTGTTTTACTTCATTGATTTAATCATGTATTCAATTGATTGTGTGTATGCTTGCATGTTCTCCATGTCCGGCTAATTTACTTGTGTGTTTGCTTAGATAATATGAAACCTAGTTATTGAATATTGATTGGTTGTCTCTTATCTTAATTGTGATTGACCTAGTATTGCGATAGGTCATTCGTTGTGCTATTAATGCTTGATTAATCTTTGTTGAACCTTAGCTTATAGTTACTAGTGGAATTGTAGCCTAGATATCCAAAGATAACCTTAGTGTTAAGTTTATGAATCCTAGAGATTTTGTAGTCATTAACCGTTGGTAGCTTCAAAGAGTTAGGGATAAACGCATACCCTACGACCTTAGAAACACAACGCGTTAAGAATAAGGACGTGACAATTCAACCATTGATAGGAGATAACTAGGGAGTAATAACATCTAAGTAAACACATTTTTAATCATCATAAGAGCACACAACAATAGACATAGAATATACTCACCTTAGCTTAGTTAATTAGATAATTAGATAAGTAGAGTAATCGGTATAAATACCAACCCCCAAATCCAAACCCCGAGATTCGTAATTTCAATTTTCTAAAAAACATAAAAAAGATAAAAAAAAAATAATCTTCCTCAACCCCAACCTTAGCGTAGTAACTTCTCACTAGCATTCCTATTCCCCTAAAGAACGATATCAATACCCGTGGCTTACCCTAATACTACACTACAACGATTAGGTTCACTGCCTAGGGTGTTGAAAAACTTGCTCGACGAAAAGGAAGTTCCTTTGACCCCAAACGCGCGTTGTACGCGTATCAAGTCCTCAAAATACATTGTGTGTGGGAGTGGTTGTACCCTTGTAAAAGAACTCGACATCTAGCTTTGTGTCGGAAATATTGTGTAAGCGACGTGTAAAGGTTTCCTCCACCGGTTAAAGGAGCTTGTTGATTAGTGAAGATAACCCTCGAGTTGGAGACTCGGGGAGTGGAGTAAGGCAAGAAAAAAGAGTCCTGGTAGACCGAACCACTATAAACAAATTGTCGTTGTTTGATTGTTTCTTTCCTTATTTACTAATTATATATTTCTTGCATATTGTTTATTCTTCATGAACATATCTTTGATCAATATCAATTGATCTTACAATAAGTTTCAAAACAAATATTTTAAACGGTAAACTATTCAACCCCCCTTATAGTTTTCCACAATTGATGCGCACGAAAGTTGATGCGCGCGGAAGGCGCGTTCGGGGTCAAGGAAACTTCCTTTTCTTCAAGCAAGTTTTTCAACCTCCTAGGCAGTGAACCTAATCGTTGTAGTGTAGTATGGGGTAAGCCTCGGGGATTGATCTCGTTCTCTATAAGAATAGGAATGCTAGTAAGAAATATATGACGAGAAGGTGGGGTTGAGGATGATTATTTTTTTTAATCTTTTTTATGGTTTTTTAGAAAGCTAAGATAAAATCTCGGGGCAATTGGTTTGGGGTGGTACTTCTACCGATTACCCTACTTTAACTAATTATCTAATTATCTAATTATTACGGGTAGCTATGTCTAATTGAGATGTGTTCACCTAGATACTATTACTCCCTAGTTATATTTTATTGGTCGGTTGAGTTGTCATGTCCTTTATCTTAACGCGTTGTATTCCTAAAGGTCGTAGGGTATACGTGGTCCCTAGTTCTTTGAGGTTATCTCTCGTATATGACTCATGGAGTCGGCAAGCCTTAGCTATTTCATCCATGAATCATATCATCATAAAGCATACTCAAGCATTAAATACAACGAAGATGCCTAGTTGCACTCCTAAGCCAATTTAGATTAAGATAAGAAACAACCTAACAATAATCAATAACTAGGTTTCATAGATATAAGCAAACACACAAGTAATTTAGCTAGACATGATAGACAAGCAAGCATACACACAATCAATCGAATATGAGATAGACATAATGATAATTTGGATTAATAAACTTATCTCGATGTGTAAAATAGGGTATGGGACCCTAAAATACTGTCCAAGTCGGACTACAACTCAGTTAGTGTTTTTTTTTCCAAAAGTCTACCTCTTTAAATACAGAAAAATCGAATTCAATATACAAATTTACAATTGCGACGGCGTCACCTTTTGCATGGGACGCCGTCAGCTCGCCATCATTAGGGTTTTGTTTGGCCCAAGTCATTGATGGGACGTCGTCACCTTAGAGTTGTGACGTCGTCGGTCTTTAGTTGGGACGTCGTCTTGATTCTAAATCTGGGCCGTCTGGAGTGAAAACTAAGATTGACGCCCTCCATAATTAAAGCGTGACGCCGTCAGGTTGTAAGACCAGAAATTTCACTGATCCGTCGCATGCATGTTTTGATCAAGTCTTCATAAGGGATGGCGTCGCCCTTTGGATGGGACTCCATCCGGTACTGTTGATCAGTCTTTAGTGGCTTCGATCTTGACTTTGCCATTTTCTTAATGTATTTGCTACTTTTCGTCCAAATGTGCTTCATTCCAGCATTTTGCTTCCAAAACACCTAAAAAGTAAAAGGAACGAAATTAAGTAGTAACGGATATAAAATGTGTCGAAATAGGGCTTAAATGACCCCCTAAAAGGGTATGTAACAAATCATATCAAAGCATATCCATAATCATATTATATCCAAACAGATCATATCAACATAACAGAATCATATCAAAGCAAATGATATCAAACGAATATCATGGTAAACGAATAGCCAAACGAATATCAAATCAGATAATCATATTAAACAGAATCATATCAAATGAAGTTATAAGAGAAGTCAAGGATCAAGAAGTCATGAGAAATCCCTACTGAAAAGGGATTGAATATCTGTACCTTAAACCGAAAATGAAACCATATCAGAAAACACAAGGATCGAAAGTTACTCCTTCTTCAGCGAATCTACACGAATTAATGACCGTCTTATTATTTAGTAACCATTTCATAAGTTATTACTGATTCAGTACTTATTGTTGTTCAAATTTACATATTCAGGGTTTCCTGCTAATTATAACAACTTTCCATATTTAGTAACTTCCAAAATTTAGTAACTTTTCATATTTAGTAACTTTCCAAATTAAGTAACTTCCATATTTAGTAACTTTCCAAATTTAGTAACTTTGGGTTACAATTGACAATTAACCAACTTAGGGTTTCGTTATCAAAGGTAGGTTAACATACGATCAATTATACCATAATTATCACTTAAGTACCTTTTAGAGTTCAAATTCGAGAGAACAATGACAATCTACCAACGAACATAACTTTAAAAACTAAACTCTGCCCTTAAACATTTAAAATTTAGGAGGTCATACATACCCAACTACATCTTTTTACTTCACGTTTTCATCTTCAATGACCTCTCTTTCAGTCGCATTTATTTCAACAATAGAACTCGTGGTAACATTTTCTGAAAATACTCATTCGTACATATTAGAATTTCCAGGACAAACTTTATCAAACTATCCTATGCTAAGAAATATCAAAACGTTGACCTTTCGAAATTGTCTCAGTTACATCACATGTAGAAACTTGTTTTATTAAACTAGGAGCCCCCAAGGTCACCAACATCTTCCCAATTATCTATCTCAATGAGATAATATTTCTTGAAAATTTATGTGTTTCAAATAAATATGTATTTAGATAAATTTATCAACGACACGTTTCCAAACAAGTTACTAAACTTTAAACCTTTACTTTACCACCTAAGCAAATA
The DNA here is from genome assembly GCA_019973895.1 of Chrysanthemum seticuspe. Lineage (NCBI taxonomy): Eukaryota > Viridiplantae > Streptophyta > Magnoliopsida > Asterales > Asteraceae > Chrysanthemum > Chrysanthemum seticuspe. Next base: position 147,738,148 of record BPTQ01000004.1, read on the forward strand.
ACACAATTCTAACCTCGAGGACGAGGTTCCCATAAGGGTAGGTACTGTAAGACCCCAAAAAAATCCCATGTCATTTCCAATGTAACTTCAAAATAAATGCCAGATTTGGTACCATAATTTTTTTTCCACAAACGTAAACACGAACCATTCCAGAAACCGACAAGTGTGATCCGAATCATTTTGACACGAAAAAGTTTACCACTCCTCATATAAAAATTTAGTTAAATTAATTTTTTATTTATCTATTTATTTATTTTTTATCTTTCTTGTGGGCTCGTTAACCAATCCAAACTAACCTTAAATTATTTATGGGCTTGGCCCGTTATCTCTAACCCAACACACCCTATGAACTAATTTTCTTTTAGGCCAATCTTCTTTCACCTCACGAGCCCACAACACTTAGTGTCATGCTTCTTTAAATCAAATGCAAGACACACATTATTTCGAAACACACACGACACACATGTTTTAGTTGAAGGAAAAGAAGACTCAACACTAATATTCTAATTACATCAAGTGTACCCATGTCCCCTCATAATTCTCTTAAACCCTTGGATAAATCTATTACACAATTAAGTCAACTACCATGAAAGTCACAAAACTTATCACTTTTCCCTTTTGTAATTGCTCAACCAACCACAGGCAACAACCAAGTGTAAACTATTCTAAGATGCATGCTTTCATCTCTTTTTCAGTTAGCATGCGTCTGATGCAAATACCAAACACACATTGACTTGTTTTTTTTTTACTCTTTCCCTTTTTGTCCGCTGCAAAACTCAACCATGCGCTACCGTTCTATATTTTTTTCTCTACTACTCTAGGCATAGCCTAAATAAATTAATATTTTTGACCATGCTTCTTCATCCTTTTTGCTTCATGCTTGATTTCTTTTTGGTCTACTGTCAGTGCACCATGCGTATTTTCTTTTAGTAGGTAAAGCATGCTTTTCATTTAATACCTTGCTTCTTTCCCATGCAAGACTAAGATTGTTTAATAGTTAGTTCATGCTTTGACTTCAAGACCATGATACCTAGAGTGTCTCTGATAACATCAAATAGTCTTGAATATTAAGTGTCAATTTCCCCCGATAATGCTCGTATTTTATATCATTTATATGCATTTACGCTTGTTTTCCTCTATATTTCACTTTCAGGTAAATTACGAGCATTGGAGCTAAAGAGACGCGGATTTGGAGAGTTTATTGAAGATATATCATAGTATGCTCATTTTGAAGAAGTTACGGCGTAACTCCTCTCTCACATTACGCCGTAACTAAAACGTGGCTCAGAAAACCAACTCAACAGAAGATTACGGCTTAACTCTCCCAAAGATTACGACGTAACCAACTAGGTCAAATGAGGTTCCGCGCCGCTGCAAGCTACGTCGTAACTATTGTATCAATTACTGCGTAACCAAGATTTATTGAAGATACAACGTAGTTCCTTCTAGAGTTACTCCGTAACCAGCAGTTTTAGTCCAAAATACGAAGAATTGGATGTTACGGCGTAACTCTTAACATTAGTTACACCGTAACAAGATCTGCCCTCAAAATACCCCACGATTTCTAGCATTTCAAAGCATCCCATTTCACACACAACACAAAGTGAACGTGAGTAGAAGTCGAAGGCAGATCTAGAGGAGCATACGGAGCTATCTCCAAGGGAGGAATCACTCCCCTACAAAAAAGCATTAGCATTTTATCTTTTCTTTACTTTCAATTCATGTATTTCGTAATGTTAAACATTGAATCGATTGTTTTAGTTAATATGAGCGGCTAAGCACCTCTGGTGCTAGCCTAGTTATGATTACTTAATTGTTTTGTTTGTTTTTACATTGCTTCCGTATAATTATTTCTAAGTGTATGCATGCATATTTTGTTGGTAGCTACCCTTGTTTCGGTAGTTTTGAATGGCGGCAGTGGCTAGTTACTTAGGAGATATGACCAACTGACCCTAAGTAGGTAGAATGAGTGGGAAGGGTAAGATATGACCAACTGACGAGCCTTTCTGCTTGTGCGATTTGACCAACTGATCACCTACCGTTTGGATGAACTTAAGAAGTAGGGGTGAGTGTTTAAGATGCTAGCGCCCGGGCACTCACTGTTATGAATCTTGCATGTAGCGGTACTTAATGACTTGGCTTAGGGGACTAAGAATAACTGGACTTATGACGGGTCACCTGATTTCTCTAGTGGGACCCTTTGCTGATAGGTTAGGACGAACTGACCAAATGTTGTCCTAGCGACTTTGACCCCACCTGAAGTAATTGGAAGTAATTAGACGTAAACACTACTAATTAGGATGAATAACTAGGTTAGCACCCCTCTCCTCTATTAATCACAACCTTCTCCTTTAAATTGCTTTAGTAGTTAATTATATCAAAATCATATTAAAATCTGTGACACCTAGACTTAGTTTAAATCCGCACACATAGCTCTTGGGACGACCTCGGTTTTACCGATTACTACACTACACACGACCGGGTACACTGCCCGTTAGTGCATTAGGGTAGACCATAGGTATAACGAGTAATTATAAATATTAAAACCTGGTCAGTAAAACCTGCATCAAGTTTTTGGCGCCGCTGCCGGGGAGTTATTTTAGGATTTTTAATAATTCTATTTTTAATTTTCTTTCTTCTCTTAATGTCAGGATTCAAGACTAGAAGCTCAAAGCCATTTTTGGCCACCCCGTTCGATGATCCGGAAAAACAATTTCGGACGAAAAAAGTTTACTCTCCGGTTCCTATTCATAACATTTTTTCGTTTTACGAATTTTATCAATCTGATGCAGAACCGGAAGTCATTGATAAAAACAATATCGAAGAAATAACCATTGAGCAGTATTTGGAACGACCAAATGTGAACTGTAAACGAGCCTTCACGCAAGACTCTAGTGTGGAAAAATTCTCCATCCCGGACCAATTTATTCAGGAATTACACGAGCTTAGGTTTTCAGGAATTACACCAGCTTAAGTTGACAGGGTTCATTGATTTCTGTCCATTCATCGACACCAATTCCCCAGTTAACATCATTTCTAAGGAATGCTATAACCAGGTTATGGAAAAAGAACTTGAATATAAAGGAAACAATTTCCTAGGTATTGCAACAAACATCCGTGTCTTTGTTGGGTCTCATTCATTTTTGGTCGATTTTGTGGTTCTAGATGACGTTAGCGAGTTTGTGGAAGATGGGCTAACCGGGGTTATTTTCGGGAAACCCTTTCAAGAACTATCTGGGCTAGATAAATATGAGAAAGAAGGGCTTGTATGGTTAAAGATTGGCGAAGATAAAACAATTTTTAAAATGCCGTGGACTGTTAAGAATTTTAAAAAGTGGACAAAGAGGCAGTTGAGCCATGCTCAGCCACTACTCGACATTAGGGTAGACCATAGGTATAACGAGTAATTATAAATATTAAAACCTGGTCAGTAAAACCTGCATCAAGTTTTTGGCACCGCTGCCGGGGAGTTATTTTAGGATTTTTATTAAGTCTATTTTTATATTTCTTTCTTCTCTTAATGTCAGGATTCAAGACTAGAAGCTCAAGGCCATTTTTGGCCACCCCGTTCGATGATCCAGAAAAACAATTTCGGACGAAAAAAGTTTACTCTCCGGTTCCTATTCATAACATTTTTTCGTATTACGAATCTGACCAATCTGATGCAGAACCGGAAGTCATTGATGAAAACAATATCGAAGAAATAACCATGGAGCAGTATTTGGAACGACCAAATGTGACCTGTAAACGAGCCTTCATGCAAGACTCTAGTGTGGAAAAGTTCTCCATCCCGGACCAATTTATTCAGGAATTACACGAGCTTAAGTTTTCAGGAATTACACTAGCTTAAGTTTTCAGGGATCATTGATTTCCATCCATTCATCGACACCAATTCCCCAGTTAACATCATTTCTAAGGAATGCTATAACCAGGTTATGGAAAAAGAACTTGAATATAAAGGAAACAATTTCCTAGGGATTGCAACAAACATCCGTTTCTTTGTTGGGTCTCACTCATTTTTGGTCGATTTTGTGGTTCTAGATGACGTTAGCTAGTTTGTGGAAGATGGGCTAACCGGGGTTATGGAAAAAGAACTTGAATATAAAGGAAACAATTTCCAAGGGATTGCAACAAACATCCGTGTCTTTGTCGGGTCTCACTCATTTTTGGTCGATTTTGTGGTTCTAGATGATGTTAGCGATTTTGTGGAAGATGGGCTAACCGGGGTTATTTTCGGGAAACCCTTTCAAGAACTATATGGGCTAGATAAAGATGAGAAAGAAGGGCTTGTATGGTTAAAGATTGGCGAAGATAAAACAATTTTTAAAATGCCACGGACTGTTAAGAATTTTAAAAAGTGGACAAAGAGGCAGTTGAGCCATGCTCAGCCACTACTCGACATTAGTGATGAAGATAAGGCCAAAGGTATTGACCACCCTTACCAAAAGATCAAGAATTTTTACTTGGGGTGTTTAGAGCTAGGGACAGACTACAAACGGGATGAGAACCTGATCAGTTGGATTCAACATGGAGATTGCCATATCCACGAAATGACCAACAAGCACTTCTAGCCCCGAGGCTCGGAGTCTAACTTAAAGACTCGTAAATAAAGAAAAGTGCTCTTTCGGGAGACAACCCGAATTATCCCTTTTATTTGTTTTATTTCCTTTCTGTTGGGTTTTGTGTTTTTAACCATTTTTGCAGGAAAACGAAGAAAAGTTGTTGCTGCAGCATTTTGATCTGACCATAGTTACGGCTTAACTCACTATCTTGGTTACGCCATAACAGGCCTTTGTGCAGCAGAACTTGTCAGAAGCATTACCAATTACGGCGTAACCCCAGCTATGGTTACGCCGTAGCCACACCCTGTCAGGTTTTGCTTAATTACGGCGTAACTCCTTATGGGAGTTATGATGTAACTACCCTCTGTAACACTTCTTTCATTTTAAACACAATAACCGTGTATTAGTTTTCAAATAAACTTTTTTGGGTATGTTCCCTGTAAGCCCTCAAGAGACTACACTCGTCCACTTGGGACACCAAGTGGTTTAAAAGGCTTGTTGCATACGCTAAATGCAACCGTGATTCCTACGAAAGTGAGTTAGATTTCTTTTTCATTTTTTCTTTTTCTTTTTAGAATTATGCTTGTCGGTAGTGTGATTTCATGGATTAAAGTTTGCTCGTGGATGCTTATGCGAAGGCACGACTTTTTTCGTGGGCCGTATTTCTTTTTGGAGCAAATTTCAGGGAAGTTCGCTCTTATTCTACTTTTCTCTTCACCTTTATTTAACGCTTAGTACAAAAGGGACTTTGTACATTTCAAGTGGGGGGACGGGAGTAGAATTATCTCTTGAACTTTATTTTGCCCTCGTTTTTCTAGTTTATTTTGAAATATTATGCCATTTTTTAAATTTTGACATGTTTTTGTTAACCTAACTAGATTAGACCTTAGCCGAGCACATTATAACCCTTGATATTATATGGTGAGATTAGCCTTATCTGTTTCCAAAATTTTAAACCAAATCCACCAAATTATGAGTGTGCCGGTAGCTTGTAAACTTTAGAACTTAGCCTTTACATCATTTCGAGACCATAGACGAGGTATGTTGAGTTAGCTCGATGTATTTGGACTTTCAGTTTAAGAAGGCAGTATTATAGGATTATCACCCAAATAGCCTATCATTGTGTGTCTATCGATTAGTCTCCTCGACTTCTCGACCCCTATGTTAAACCCTTTTTGTTGCACTCTTTAGTGCAAGATACACCCTTCTGAGCCATTCCTTTCATTTTGTTCACCCAACATATTGTTTCGATACACCATTACACCTTAGCCTACCCTGTAGTCTTTATTTGTAATTGGGGAGTCATCATTTGCCTAAGTTCAAGGTTCAAGTGGAAAGGTTCGGGAATCACGCTCTCGTCGACGACATATCCTTAAAGATCATTGAAGACCCCCCAAATTCCCATATTGTTCATCTCAAGTGGGGGGACGTTATGTGTAGTTATTATGTTATGTTAAATAATAAAAAAAAAATTGATGATGTGATTCGAAAAAAAAAAGAAAAAAAATTATTATTGTTATTTAGTGATTGTAAAAGTGCGATGTTATAAGCACTATTGTTATGAGCTTAATATAGATTTAGTATCGAGGAGGCCACCTCGGTCACATTTGAAGAATGAAGTTGGAAGTGTGCCCATCATGACGTCCTCTAATGGCACATCTACCTGATTATATCATGATCCGGTTTCTTGACTTCGAAACTTGAACTTTGGGCAAACGGTAAGTGGTGATGAATTAGTTGTAGATTTAGGGTGTGGTTGTTTTTAAAAAAAAATCTTACTAGCCCTCTTACTCTTACCAATAAGAGGAGGGCAGACATTTTGGTTGTTTGTTTTTTTTCTTTTGAGTAAGACACAGTTAGACATATAACATCTTACTTAGTAAGAGGTGGGAGACTTGTCTTACTGCCTCTTACTCGTTTTATAAACTTTATATAATATATTTGATTGTTTATTAGCTATGTCATATTTATGATAAAAAGTCGTTTCATATTTACATAAGTTAATTATTATCGCATTGCGTTGGTTTAATAAACAAATTGCAAAAACGAGCACTTAAAATCATTCGGACAATTATACAAAAACAAACAACATTATTTCGTTCAGATTTAGACTTTCTAGCCACATCTTACTAGTAAGATGTGGTAGTCAGATTCAGACCCAAAACATCTTAATGAAACAAACACACCCTTAGACTATTTGCTTGATTTTGTTTTACACCAATTTTATCCCATGTCGTATCCTACCCTCAGTCATGAAGCGTGTCTAGGTGATGCATCGAGCAATCTTTGGTGTCTTGGCCATGGATTTGGTCATGTATCATTGATTTTGTCCACTTCGCCGTGACATGTTAGTAATGACAAATAACCCTTAACCTTTGTCGTTTCTACCCATATTGCCTTCAAGAATTGTTTAGTCCTTAACTCTAGTGGTGGAGATTTGTGTAACCGCCAAGCTTATGATAGAATACATGCGATGACTGTGCAATGAGTGATCACCCTGAAATTGACACTTAGAATAGTTGAGAGATTTGAGTGTTTTGTTCCCATTTCGTGAGGTGTTCGGCTTTGTTTTATTCTAGCATAAGGGATTTGTAAACTTATATTTTCAAGGTAATGGGAGATATCTTTTTAGGAATCTATCTTATAAGGTCTACTTGAGGGCAAGTAGAGTTCAAGTGGGGGGGGGGGGGAATATTTGATAACATCAAATAGTCCTGAATATTAAGTGAAAATTTCCCCTGATAATGCTCGTATTTTATATCATGTATATGCATTTACGCTTGTTTTCCTCTATATTTCACTTTCAGGTAAATTACGAGCATTGGAGCTAAAGAGACGCGGATTTAGAGAGTTTATTGAAGATATATCATAGTATGCTCATTTTGAAGAAGTTACGGCGTAACTCCTCTCTCACATTACGCCGTAACTAAAGCGTGGCTCAGAAAACCAACTCAACAGAAGATTACGGCGTAACTCTCCCAAAGATTACGGCGTAACCAACTAGGTCAAATGAGGTTCCGCGCCGCTGCAAGCTACGCCGTAACTATTGTATCAATTACGGCGTAACCAAGATTTATTGAAGATACGGCGTAGCTCCTTCTAGAGTTACGCCATAACCAGCAGTTTTAGTGCAAAATACGAAGAATTGAATGTTACGGCGTAACTCTTAACATTAGTTACGCCGTAACCAGATCTGCCCTCAAAGTACCCCACGATTTCCAGCATTTCAAAGCATCCCATTTCACACACAACACAAAGTGAACGTGAGTAGAAGTCGAAGGCAGATCTAGAGGAGCATACGAAGCTATCTCCAAGGGAGGAATCACTCCCCTACGATAACCATTAGCATTTTATCTTTTCTTTACTTTCAATTCATGTATTTCGTAATGTTAAACATTGAATTGATTGTTTTAGTTAATATGAGCGGCTAAGCACCTATGGTGCTGGCCAAGTTATGATTTCTTAATTGTTTTGTTTGCGTTTCCATTGCTTCCGTATAATTATTTCTAAGTGTATGCATGCATAGTTTGTTGGTAGCTACCCTTGTTTCGGTAGTTTTGAATGGCGATAATGGTTAGTTACTTAGGAGCTGACGACCCTTTCTGCTTGTGCGATTTGACCAACTGATCACCTACCGTTTGGATGAACTTAAGAAGTAGGGGGTGAGTGTTTAAGATGCTAGCACCCGAGCACTCACTATTATGAATCTAGCATGTAGCGGTACTTAATGACTTGTCTTAGGGGACTAAGAACAACTGGACTTATGACGGGTCACCTGATTTATCCAGTGGGACTCTTTGCTGATAGGTTAGGACGAACTGACCAAATGCTGTCCTAGCGACTTTGACCCCACCTGAAGTAATTGGAAGTAATTAGACGTAAACACTACTAATTAGGATGAATAACTAGGTTAACACCCCTCTCCTCTATTGATCACAACCTTCGCCTTTAAGTTGCTTTAGTAGCTAATTATATCAAAATCATATTAAAATCTGTGACACCTAGACTTAGTTTAAATCCGCACACATAGCTCTTGGGACGACCTCGGTTTTACCGATTACTATATTACACACGACCGGGTACACTGCCCGTTAGTGCATTAGGGTAGACCATAGGTATAATGAGTAATTATAAATATTAAAATCTGGTCAGTAAAACCTGCATAGTCTCCCATACAACAACACATGGATTGACACATCTTTTCTTTTTTTTCAAACGTGAAGCCAAAAGACCCAAAACCACATGCACTTTACTTGAAATTCATGAAACATAAGAATATAAAAAGCTCAAGGCCATGCTCTCATTTGGCTATAAAAGCTCACACTTAACCACATGACCTCACCACACTCACAACACTCTCACCTAAACAAAACTCAAACACAAAAAGATCTTGTCTTTCTTTACTACTGTAACGACGGAGAAGAGGGAAAGGAGAGAAAGAAAGCCTTTGGGTTGCTTTTCAAGAGTCTTACGGGTTTAGCACGTTACGGGTTTACCAACTTGGAGGTTTGAGTTCGCTTGGTCCCGTTCAAGTCCTACCATTCGTTTTCCTTACTACCGCTCTTGGTGTCGTAAGTCTCTCAACCTATTTCGATTCATAATATAGTTTAAGGTCTCGTTAGTTAGCTTCTTTAAAAGATTTGTCATACTCGCGACATTCCTTAAGCTTGTTAAATATACATTTTTCTTTTTTCACATATGTCGCGTACGAACAGGGCCGTCTCATGAATCGGCAAAAATTTTGAGGGCCCTGTACGAGATTATATAATGAGGCCTTTCATTAAACAATATTATATATAAGTGTCACCGTTTATAAGATATAATGCAATTAGTTATCTAAACGTTATAACATATTACTTATTTAAGATATTTTCCCATCTAAATACTTTTTTCTTCGTGAAAAATATGTCAACATATGCATATAGTTATTAACGGGACAAATTTTGAACTTGTGTGGTGGTAAGAAATGCACACCCTAAAAACCGGCCCTGAGCGGTCGATCACCTTGCACAACCTAAAAAACGGCCATGCGTACGAAATGCAAACTCAAAAACTTGGGTATCATTATTGAACTTGTGTGGTGGTAAGAAACTTGTTTTCTCAACACTTAAAATATTTTCGAACATATAAAAGATTGCCTCGTTGTCATGTGTACTTCGTAAACGTGCCAGTTTATTTGTTACAAAATCAAGCGCCATTTTCTTATTTCTTTCACAAACCAAACGTGTCCTTTAAGTCACAAGACTTAGCTTTGAAATGAAAGAGAAGCACCAAAACGTGAGAACATGTATACTGAAAGTGAAGCGCCAAAACGTGAGCATGCATATTGTGGGTATTACTACAAAATGAATACAGTCACTAAACCCATAAATATGTATGCGAAGCAAATGTTCACTCCTTCCCAACAAACCCAAGTTCGAACCCCTTACATGACAGTTTTCCTTCCAATTTTTCTTTTGTGTTATTTTACAAGTTTCACGACTTGACAGTTTTAGCCCCTCGACTTTGCATCACTTATTGATTTCTTAAAAACTTTTAATAAGTTTTATAATTTATATTAAAACTTACACTTATAACCCCTCAACTTTAGAACAATTGATAATTTTTTTAAAGATTTTATAAGTTTATAATTTATCCTAAACTTTACCACTTTAACCCCTCTAAATTTGACACTTTGACACTTATCATCCTAAAACTTTTAAAAGTTTAGATAATATATTATTAATTAAATAAATATGTTTGGCACATATTTTATTCAATGACCTCATCCGTGTAAACATTAAATAATATATTTGTTCAAATATATTATTTACCCACGACTTTGATAAATATACATTGTGTGTGTGTGTGTGTCTATATATATATATATATATATATATATATATATATATATATATATATATATATATATATATATATATATATATATATATATATATATATATATATATATATATATATATATTGCATCTTGAAACCAAACAAATCTAATAAATACAATACGGCTTGTATTTATTTACTCCACCATAATATTTGAGCTAATATTCGAGTCAACTCTTATACGAAAGTTTCGTATACATCATTCATCCATTTATTCCAAGAGCCAATACTTAAGAAATATTTTCACAACTACACTTTATGTACGTCGATAATGTCCACATAAGCTACGTAACACAAACACCTGAGAAAGTATTTGAAAACATTTATAAGCATTTCAGAAACTCAAACATATGAAAACCTTCTTGTGTTTAAACTTTAAGCATTACCACACAAGTTATAACGATACGAGTGTCTCACAACTAAACCATTTTCCAAACATTACCATTTATGGTCGTAAACGGAATATATTATCTGAGACTTGCCATATTGTATCTAGGTTTCGTGTTGAAGTCGTTGCCATATCGTACTTGCTATTGTTGTGCATTTCCTACCGTATCACTAAGGTGAGTTCATGGCCCATACTTTCTTGTTTTCAAACTATTTTGGGGGAGAATACATGCTCGTTTTTAACTAAACTCAATGCTTGTTTATGCTTAAACTCATTACTTGCTCTTACCTAAAAACACGATTTACTTACTGATTGCATATTGGATTACCTTATTATGGACACAAATGTTTAATCATATATGTGAGTTCATAGCCCCGCTTTTACTCTTTTAACTGTTTTATAAACTCCTTGGAGGAGAATACATGCCACCACTACTTTTTATGATCAAAATTGCTTGAAAACCTTATGCTATACATGATTGTTATTATTACGTATGTTCAAAATCACCTGTTTGATGATACTTACGTTCAAAATCATTTTGATAATGATACTTATGTTCAAAATCATATGTATGATTATACCCGTGTTCAAAATCATCTCTATAATGATACCTATGCTCAAAATCATCTTTATGATGATACCCATGTTCAAAATCATTCTTATAATGATATAACATCCATTACGATTATGGGTGCAACATCGAGGCCCACTGTTTTATGGAACTGGAAATCTCGTGATCAACTGTTTTATTACTAAACCTATGAATTCACTCAACCATTGTGTTGACCCTTTTAGCATGTATTTTCAGGATAAAAAGGCGATAGCTAACTCTGGAGGCGCTTGGGCATTGGCATGGCATGGTCATAGATGACTTTGATATACATTGGGGACCACTTTACTTTTTATGGGCTTATATTCCGCATTATATTTCGAAAAGTGTAAACATAAATCTTTGTGAAATAAGTTCTCAAGTTAAATCGTTGTTCTATACTTTGTGTTATGATATCAATCGAGTAATACCCCAGTAACATCTACTTCCGCTGCAAAGTATTTTTGGGGGTGTTACAGGGTTGTTTAGTTTACCATCCAAAACCGAACCGTACTAGGCGGGTAACCGGACATGCGGGTACCTGAAATGAGCGGTTACACGCGATTCGTGTCACGGTTAACCATTCTAAAAAATTAATTGAATTGAATCAGACGAACAACAAGATAAAATAGAACTTCGTTGTAGTAAAATCAAATAAGTTTGAAGAGATTATAGTCATAGGAAAGTTGTTACGTCGCAATAAAACATTTAAATTATCATCTATAACAAAATAACTAACTATTTATTTGTCGTTTATAGGTTACAATCACTTTAATAATATGTAATCCACATTAGGCAAGTAAAAATTTGTTATCTATAATGCATGGATAACTCAACCATAACTCCAAGCTTAACTCCTAACCAAAACTTAAGATAATGAGTTTCAATCATGGGTTGACATGTGTCACTTCTTAACAAACTCCAAGCACAACAACTCCTAACCAAAAATTAATATAATGGACTTCAATCATTGAGTGACATGTGTCTTGACAAAAAAATCATCTTTATTTTCAAACTGAAATATCTTTTTATCTTTTTATTTTTTTTTATAATATAATTTCATCATATTTTTTAAAATTTTATGCTCATCAATTCAATATCTATTTTGATATATTTTTATGAGTTTTTAGATTTTACATTTTTAGTAAGTTTATTTTATTTTGATTCAATTTTTACAACTTTAATGTTTATTTCAATCAATACAGTCTTGATTCGTCAAAATCATATACTTTTGGAGAGAGTGTTTGAGAAGTAAGAAATTACGAGGGTCTTTCTATATGCGAGAATAATGATGTCAAGGAAAAGCTACGGGAAACCAAAGCAAACACATACAACCAACACATATACATTCGGAGTGTTGTGAAACGAATTCACTAAGCGAGTTCGTAAACACATATAACTATACATATCGCCGGCGCTGTGCGCGGGTATCCAACTAGTACGATAAAAATAGTGCAATCACATCGTTAGTATTTGTACATTTTTATGAATGGTTTGTTGAAACCTAAATGTACATTATTCACGGTTCAATTTGAATAATCGCGAATAACTAAAAGTAAAAATCGAAATCGAATCGTGACAAGCGGGTTTTTGGGGTTTGGGATTTTCTAGGTTTCAACGTCTTAGATTATCGGTTTTTTACGATTTGAGGATCGACTCGATTCGTTGGGTTTCTCTGTTTTTTGAACACACCCTACAAATATACGATAAATAAAAAGAAAAAAAAAAAAAAAAAAAGAAAAGAAATTTGGAGTTGCAAAGAGAAAGAAAAGAATATGCAGCAGCTAGCGGCCCCTTTAACCATGATTCCGGCACCCACCGGCGGCGGTAGAAGCAGAAGCAGAAGCTTTATGAAAAGCAGAATTGATAAAATATCATTTCCATTTTCATATTCCCATAAAGGAACAACACAATTGACTTCTTCAAGGGTTTATGCTGTTGCTAAACAACTTGCTGTTCTACTTGAAGTTGAAGGGTATTATTTCTCAGCTACTAAGATGATGTTTTGTTGGAGATTTTTGCTTTATTTCGTAACAAACCCTTATAACAGATTAAAAATATGCCCTTCTGCCAATGCATAATGGTTGCTAAATGCCTGATATTTTAGTCATCCTACCATTTTTCTATACCTGCTTTTTATCCTACACGTGTTCCAAAATTATTGTCTCTCATACTATACTTAAAGACAACATTTTATATGGTAATTATTCTACTCTTTTGAGACTCACAATACCATCTTTTATTATTATACAAGTTATCGTTTTTGATAATTTTTTTCTTACAAAATGACCCAAAAAACCATCTTGTTATGCCTTAGATGTACAAAGAAAAGTAAAGTGATTTAAACGGGGCATATGAAAGAATTTTTGTTTGATAAAAACCCAATATTAGTTTCAACTAATTAATTAATCCAGTTGGCTAGTTTGGCTAACAACCTTATGTTCTTACATGAATTTAAACGAGGAGCTGTAAGGCTTCCTTATTGTGGCTTGGCAAAAGTTAGTTAATTTGTGGTTATCTAAATGATATTTCACCGTTTATTATTCAGGGTCCTCATGGATGTATATCGTGTCGGCAACCGTGAAGCTTTCAACTTAGGTGAGCTATAACTGTGACTTGATACAAATGGTGCGCTTTTTATTGATCCCACATTTGTAGACCAACATTTTGTGTTTCTCATTTATCCAGCTTTCAAGAAAATGGGACTGGATTGTGCACATTGGACAGAACCTATCTATTTAGATCTCGTTAGGTGTGATTTCTGTCAACCTCTATTTTATCTTTTATCTTTAACGAGAAAAAATCAGATCTCATTGCTTATTTCCTTGATCATCCTGTTATCTATAGCTATTTATGTCACCTCTTTTCGCCGGACTACTTCGATATTGACGCAATAAACTGTTGGTTTTTGTATAATGTTAATGTGTACTTATGTTTAGGTCACTTAGACTTGGGATGACTTTTCTGCATTGTTCTTTATGTGAAACTAGCCCTTGAACGTTAAACGTCGGTACTTGGTTACTTGTTCTAGCTGACAAAAGTAGCCTAAGGAACTGTAGTGTGATCCTATAAAGCATGCTAATTATAGGAATCACAGTTGTGGGTGTCTATTTCTAGCATAACCCTTTGCCTACAAAAAGCTAAGATTAGGGAGACTTAGTATCAGTAGAACTATATGTAAATAACTAAATATTATAAAGAACGGGTATTTGCATCACCTTCTGGTGGTTTACCAAAATTATTGGCAAGAGCCTCGAGGCCAACTTAGTAAATACTCTCTCCGTCTCAAAATTATTGTGAGGAGACAAGAATCACATAGTTTAATAAAGTGGGGCCACTTTAATTTTCAACCACTCAAATAGAATATTCCCCCACTAAATTCTCTAGTTTTTACTTTAAAAGGAAAGTGGGCAATTATTTTGAGACATCGTGAAAAGGAAATATGGACTAATGACTAATTTTGAGACGGAGGGAGTATTATCTTATGGTAGATGGAGAAAAAACCCATTTTAATTAAACTTGGGGTCCAATTCATAGTTTGAGTTTAGACAAGAAAAGAGTGGGAATCAAAATATGTAACAGACAGTCAGTCGGTCACGGGTGGCCCAAATTGCTCTACAACAGTTGTAGGGGTATGTTCTGCAAGAATATAAGCTGATTTTTAATTCAACAAACCTGTTGCTATGCATCACAATCTTAAAGTTAGCAAGATATCACTTCTCTTGTGCATGCCCATTGCATCTTTCACAAACTTCTTTTAAGTGGCACTTCAGACTTTTGAGTGCCTTCAAAATGTATTGTAAATGTTACTCCTAATAAGATTAGGTTAATCATGTTCTGAACAACAGCATATTGCCTAAATCATTATCTTGTTATATCTTCATTCTTGCTTTGGGCCATGTACTTGCATAGAAGGTTGTTTGTTTCCGCAAAGGAGCCAAAACAAATTTCAGTTTTTATATGTGATTTAGTATGTGCTTAACCATCAAACTTGTGTGTTTTCATTTGGAGATTCTTATGTACCCATATACCTTGTAGGAAGAGCTTTGGTGGTGAGGAAGAAATGCTAACTTTGTACTTCAATAAGGTGATTTGTTTGTCTAAAGCTAGCCAATATGGTTAAAATATATTGTTGCTCCATGTAGTTCTTTTTGTTTGTCTTGTTGTGTCTGAAGGTAGTGTTTCTCCAATTGACATTCTATTTCTCAGATAGGTTGGCCTACGTCACTCCCCACAAATGAGAAGGGAAGCTTCATGAAAACGGTTCTGCGAGAAAAGGTACGGTTAACAAAGATAAAATTCTGTTTGTATATATATAATAAAGTTTCTGTAACTTAAAAGGCATTTCATTTGGATAGATTTTGACGAGTTTGCACTTACAGATTATTAAAGTGGTATGCGTATTTTGGGATTTGAATAGCGGGCCTATACATGCATGTTTTGAGATAATCATAAACAGGATTATCTGACAATTATATAAGCAGATATTTCCTCCATCACGAGTTAATATTGTTATTAGGATATCATCGGAGTTTTTGGTTGTTATGGTTACTGGTTATGTTAATGTTGTTGATATGTCAAGAAATTGGGATTTATTGGCAGAAAAACGCTTTGGAAGATCTTGTCATGTCTAAATCCTTGCCTCTGAGACCTGGTGCTGAAGAGTGAGTTGTGTAAACTGTTCCTGTCAACATTTATCCTTATTTAATGGGTATCCTATAATATCTGTCATTTTTTGGAATTTAAGGCACATACACGAAATACGTTCCATTCAGATTCGCTTCAGTTATAAATGATAACTACAGCTTTTACATACAACCATAGAGATCTTTCTGTAACTGCTAAAATCATGATCCACTCTGTTTATTGGTTTACCAAGGAACATGCTTTTACTAGTTACTAATTTACTTTGTAAATACCTTCTTCGACTATCAAGTTTTTACTCCCAATAAAGTTTTGTTGGCATTTTCGGCATAGATATGGCAAGTATTAAACAGTTTTTATCTTTAGTTAATGTACTTCGACAACCATATTTTTTATTTTAATACAGTCATCTTCCATGTACAGATTCATTGATGATGCATGTAAAGAAGATGTTCCCGTTGTCGTACTATCTGCCTACAGTAGAAGTGGTGAAAATATAGCAAGGTCAGTAATTTTATTTTAAGCTATTCACTACTTGGAGTTTCTGATTTATTTTCATGATTTACTAAAATAGTATGTGTGGAAATGTTTTTTTACAAAGACAAATATTCATACTTAATTACCACACTATGACCTATTGTGATTTGAACCCACAACCTCTTGGTTGGTGGGAAACGCGCAAACCACAACATCTTGAATTAGTTAACGTACATAGCCTTATCCACTTATAGATAAAATAGCTCTTGAATTAGTTAACGTATGCATTCTTGAATGAAATATTGTGTGCCTTATCCACCACTCTTTATTAGTTTCATTATTCTTCATTATAAAACTTAAAAATCTCCCATGTTCTGTAACAACCCCAATTAGAGTGTTTAGGATATATTGCGTGCTGCTTGTGACAAAGGATAACAAGACAGGTCTTTTTACAAATCCAAAGAGTATTTCCATTATCATTCAACCTTTACACGTGCTTCATTTGGACCTAATTGAGTATTTGGCCCAAGAAACACAAGCCTAGCAAAAAAGTTCCCTTGTTGATATAGATGAGTTCTTCTTGAGTAGTTTTCTAGAGGAAAAGAATGAAGCAACATAGGAGATCATATGAAGGAGACAAAACTGCTCTAGGTTTACAAGAACACCCAAAATTCCTTTGCAGTTTAAGAACTCACCAGCTACACCAAAAACATATCCATTATTGTTGCATGGCATAACAAGAAACCTAATGAAGTCTACAAAGGAAGAAAGCCGACATTAGTTATTTTTATATCTAATAAAGTACTTTCTTGATTCTCAACATGAGAGATTAATTGAACAAGTTTAAACATAATGACGATTTATTTGCAAAATATTCTTCTATATCCAAGGCTTATAGAGTGTCCAACATGGGAAGAAAGAAAGGTTGTTGAAGCAACCAATAATGTCACTTTTGATAAGATTCAAATAGAATCTACAAAGAACTCAGGGAGATGAGGATATGATATGAATGGAGATATATAAATTTATATTCATAATGTAGTTCTCGGAACTTGGCCTCAAGATGAAGACAAATTGGTAGAAGAATTCTATGATTGAATATTAGATGAAAGCTAACCAAAAACTAACAGGAATAGTACTCCTAACTCCACAAATCCACAATTAGATGCATGCATAAACGTACTAAACCTAAGCAACTAGATCTTATTCCGGCAATCAGTCACGGGTAAAGAACACACATATTACTCAGTTAATTAGTAATTAGTAATGGTGAAGTCGGTGATGGTGTAACTTTTTTCACAAATTCCTAGCTTCGATGTAACTAAAGAACACAGATGTAGACTTAGTGTGAAGACTAACTGGAGGCCATCCAATAACTTATTGGGTATGAATGGAACAATGTTTGGCCCTTGTTCCTAAACCTTATGGAAAGACCATCATTGGTGTCGATATTTAGAAATAAGATGGATGAGAATGGTGCACTAATATAAAACAAAGCAAGACCAGTACATCACGGTTATTGACATGAGGAGGACATTGATTATGATGAAACATGTGCTCGTGTAGCTGGCCTTGAAGCCATAAGATTATTTCTTGCTTATGTTGCATAGAAAGATTTCAATGTCTGCCAACTGAATGTAAAAATCCTTATTGAATAATGATATTCAAGAGGATGTCTATGTTTAACAACGACTTTATTAATCTTAATTTATCTAATTATGTCTATATTAAGGAAGAGCTATCTATGACTTTTCCTCATTTTTGATTTCGAAAGGTTTTCTAAGAGGAAACATTGTCACTTCTTTCCAATAACGTTTCATGGCCATGTCATTCTAGTTCAAAATGTTAATTGCTAATGACATTGTTTTTGTGTCTATAAATGAAAATTTGTGTAAAACGTTTTCAAAAATTATGTCTCAATGCTCGAGTAAGTATGTAATTGATTTACTAAAGAAATATGATTTCATAACACGTTACCCATAAAGCTCCCATTGAAGCTCTTAGTATGGTGTGTTGAGACTTAGAAATGAAATAAGTTATAGAGGGATGATTGGGTCACTTTTGTATCTGAATACAAGTAGAGCTAGTACAACGTTTTCAACTAGCTTGTGTGCTACATATTAATCTAAGGCAAAAGAATTACATTTAGAAGCTGTAAAATGGATTTTTTTAGGTACCTAAAAGGTACCTTGAATGTAGGTCTTTGGTATTCTAAAGACTCTAGGTATGATCAAATAAGTCACACATATGCAAAATATGCAGGTTGTAGACACAAAGTAAGCACACGAGGATGCCGAATTCTTGGAGGAAAGTTTGTTGGTTGGTCTAGTAAGAAGCGAAACTCAATGGCAAATTCTAAAACTGAAGTTGAGTATGTTGCCCCGGGGAGTTGAGTTGTTGTATTAAAATTCTTGTGGATGCAAAATCAACTTGTTGATTATAACATTGATATCATAATCACAAAACACCTATGTGATAATAGAAGTTCATTAGTTATCCTCTCATAATCATGTATTTCACTCCATTACTAAGCACATTGAAATAAAACATCATGTTACAAGGGATAATGTGTAGAAAGGAAAAGTTGACATTATGTTCTCACCCACCAACATTTAATATTAAACCTTGCCTCATCAAGATGTTCTTTGTGAAAATATCTCTCTTAATTGTTTGTTAGTGTGAACATATTCATGATCATGTTAATGTCTACTTTTCCTTTCTCTACATTATCCCATATGAAATGATGTCTCATCTTAATGTGTTTGATTGTGTTATATCACCAAAGGTCTATAGGCACATGGAAAGTTCAAGCATCAGCAATATGTGTCTTAGGCAGCTTATGTTACTATAGTATGTTATTATTAGTTTATGTGTTCTCCTGTAGTTATTAGTAGTTATGTGTCCTAAGCAGTTATGTCCAAGTAGCAGTTTATTTTAGCAGAATAAATCACAAAAGGAATAGACAAGTTGTCTTTCCAGAAAAGTGTGTGTGTTTAAGAGATCAGAGAGTTCTCTCTAATGAGCTCTCAAAAATCATGAGTAAATCGAATAAAAAAGGCAGAACAACAAAGAAATACTCTAACCCGTCATTTGATTTCACCCTACAAAGACCCATAACCAGATCCAGAATTCGGGACCATAACAGATTGTGAGGCAAAAGACAAAGTTATTAATGATAGCTATTGCACTTGTATTATCACGTAAAAGTGGAGTCTTTGTGATATGGATGTCATCATCCATGTACAAGATTTGAGCACAGCATCTTTGTGTATACTAAACTACATTTATTGGAGTTGCTACTAAGTCTTGCTTTTTTGCTATATTAACTTGCAACTTTTCAATCAAGAAATTGGTATCATTCATTATGTGCTGTTTTATCTAGTCTACACCCTACTTAATTACATATGTGTAGCCAATTTGATCAAACCTCGAGTCTTTGGGATATTAGAGACCCATGTGTTTTGTAGGTTTGGATTCATATATGACACACAAGCTTGTAGATACCATTATATAAGGTTGAAACGTATTTTAGTACAAAAAGGACCAATCTTTCTTTATAAACAAATTCAGTTACTAAATTTCCATCATGTTCTAAACATAGCTTACTAGGGGTTTCCATAGGTGTTTTCATATCTAGAGTCGTGGTTGTTTTAATAGATCAAAAGACATACTTACTTTGGTTTATGAAAATGCCATGTGAGAATTTTTGAACTTGTAAACCTAAGATTCACGAGACATGAGATTTCAGAACCTTTTACAAGAATTTTCATCTGTAAACCTGAAAATTATGTTCATCAACATAAATTTGAGCTCTATTACATGTCTATTGTGTAAAAGAGTGTCAATTCTTCCTTTGGAAAGTAAGATTTGGACTATGAGTCATACCAAGCTCTTGATGCTTTTTTTAGGTCTGAGTTTCAGACATGATTAAAGGGCAAATTCAACCACTAACTTTTCTTCATTGTCTAAACATAGCTTACTAGGGGTTTCCATAGGTGTTTTTGTAGGGGAAGAGTCTATTGGTCTTGTTGGTTCACTGATTTAACTTCTTGGACAGTATGGTTGGTCAAATTGAGATTCACGTAGGTTATATAGGTCCTACAAATTTGGTTGTCATGAATCATGATCTTTTTTACCATGATTGATTTTAACACAAGTACTTTGGTGAAATTATGAAGTTAGCAGCATTGGTTTAAATTTGGAATTATTGTTATGCTATCGGATGATTGACAACATATTGGATTTAGCACAACGTATTTGAGCGTTATAGAAATCAATACAAAAACTTCTCTTTATCTCTTTGTGAGCTATACTGTTCCACATTTTTCATTAATCCTAAATGTTCTCTTATTTTAAAACTTCCAGGCCCATTATTGAAAAACTTGGCAAAGATAGGATGTCAAAGATCAAAATCATTGGGAAATTGGAGGCAGAGCAAAGTTTTTATGGCCAGCTAGTACTTGGTAAAGGAGTTTCTTCTAGTTTGGATGAGCAGTTACTTAATGAAGCAAGAAAAGCAGGTAGTTTACTAATCTTTATTTGCGTTTGCATGTATATATTCAAACCTATGCACATCTTTATCTTGAAGCTTTGATGATGAGGAAGCCTCTGTGACTGCTTTTTGGGCCAACAGCATCCACTGAGAAACAAAAAATTGCTAAAGAGGTCGCGGCTATGCTGAAGCTGAGTGTTGACATTGATACAACTTCAAGTGAAGGGTACGTCTATCTTCGCTCTGCGGTTTGTGTGTGTTACCTGTGTTTTATTCTATAATGGTATGACTTCAGAAATCATAACAAAGTCTTTGCAGTCCCAGCAGTATCAAATCAAACCTGTAAATTTTTATTTTATTTAACTCAAATGCAAACTCCCACACACAACTACAGTATATACATTCTCACACAATCACAACAATCTCACTTTTGTCCCTTGCGGACTTGAACACACGACCTCTTAGTTGGGGACATAACCATCTCATGGATAGCATTAGAACAAAGGCCCATTGGTCAAACCTGTAAATAATTATATGGGGTGTCTTACACAAGTAGGAGAAATCTTGGGTATGTTGTGTCATTGTGCATTTTTCCTGATACAGTTAATTTAGGCTGCATAGATACTAAACTTATCGACTATTTTAAACCATTCTAACCATTTTTTCAGAAAACATGCTACAGTATGCAAGAACAAGCCAGTTTTGGACTAATGCGAAACGAAATAGTTCATTTATGTTTTCATGATATTGTCAAAAATAGCTAATTAGTGTAAAACTGCAAACTATAAGATTTGCTGACATTTTCTAAAAAAAATGGTGTTAGTTCACGAGAAATAGTCAAGTGCATGGTCTCACCGACTTGACTTTGGTCTTGTAGCCTTTATGTCTCTCATAGATATATTTTAACTCATGTGTTTAAGGGTTTTATCTATGCAGCATGCAGAAAATTGTGACTGCGCTGAGAGCGGGAGCTGAATATGCTGAAGTACCTGTTCCTAATTGTGTTCTTGTTGCGGGAAGTCTTCCCGGGGTTGCTGCAGCTGAGCAAATTGGCATGCCATGTGTTGTTCTTCGCAGTAGGTATGCGTATAATAAATTTATCTTTTTACCTTTTTTGTACCCTTCTGACAATATATTTATAGATCATCGACTGTGTTGCTTCGAAGCATATATTCGAATATCCCCTTTTTCCCGTCTATTCACAAATAAGGAAACTGATTTGACGAATAAAATAACTTCTTTTAATTATATTAAATTACAAATGTGATCCTGGGCTATTTGTCAATGTGAAGCTTTATATTTCAACTACTAATAATGCATTTATGTTTCCTAACTATAAAGTTGAACATTTTTTTTGTACTTTTTTTATGGTTAACTCAATGTCTTGTAAGCTGGACGTAATTAACAACAACAACAACAACAACAAGATACAACACCAGTAATGGTATCATTGTTAAGGAAACTTAGGTGTCGTTTGGATTTTCAGTTTTCAAAGTGATTATTGGATCTTGAAAAATCAGTGTCAGATCAAATAATCAGAAAATTAATTGTTAGAAAATAGTTAAGTGATTTCACATTTATCTAAATAATCAGTTTTCTTGCATCATTTGCTCAGTAATCAAAAAAGTAATAAGCGTCATCGGTATTTACCAAAAAGCCCTTTACACGCACATCCTAACGCATTCTTTAATCTGAATCACTCAATATTAAGATTGATGTTATCGAGTTGTTCAAATAACAATGATCCAACATGATTTTTTTTTTTTTTTACTGTTTCCTTTCTCACATTTGTTACAGATTGACATCCAGGGCAGAGTTTCCTTCTGCAAATGCTGTACTTGACAGTTTTGGTGCTCCAGATTTAACAATCTCAAGACTACGACTCATAAATTCTTCCTGAATATCTCCCAATTTCGTTTGGTTGCTCATGGAGATGAACGTTAACTTTACAAACAATCGGCTCTTGAGGTGCCCAGAAATCAATCAATTTGTCTATGGAGATGCCATCTTTATGTGCATATCATGTGTTTTTCACTCGGTGTTGTGATAAAATAATTTATCAGACATTTGAGCTATTTTTTTATGTTCATACACTTTATTAAAACGGCAAGATGTTTACATCTACCTTGAGAGTATGCAAGGTAAATATAGTTGTTAATATGTTCCATTGTACGAAAGTTGTTTATTATGTCGACTATTAAAGAATGGTCTCAAGCTTTGGCACAAAAATAATGAAGCCCTATGCTTCCGGCTACAGTTGAGGTAGTTTTGTAAGTACCACAAATAGTCATGTTATGTCACCAAACACCCTGTTTCTGTTTCTATCCATTGTTCGTTTATGTTTACGTTTCCCCTTGAAAAACAACACCACCATTTGCATTATTAAACTAATCACACAACGTGACAAAGGATAGTTTGTATCTGTTACTAGTTGGTTGAAGCTTTTATAAAAATGTCAAATTTTTTGTGAGATTTAATATTCAAGTATCCAGGCCGGGACTAAGTTGGCTTTTCCGCATAGTACTAACGAGATAGAGATGCCGCGCGTTGCCGCGACATGTTTTCCTAATGATGAGATTACACATAATAGGTTTAAAGTAAATGCATAATATGTGTTTTTCTTTCGTATATTTGGGAACAATGTGGGAGATTATTTGCCAATATTTTGATCCGGAGATAGTTTGCGAGATACTTTGCAAAGGATAGTTATACTTATAGCAGTTGCAGTTTGTAACAGACACCCAAAGAACATGTTAAGAAAAAAAACTGTGGCTGCAACCATCATGCTGACCTTCTTCAAAGTATTCCCAACACATGACAACAAATACTACTGGACATTGGCTGAAAGTGCAATAAGCAAGCTATAAGCATGATAGTTTTTATACCAACAAACTGCATAAGTGCATAGGTGCAGCACACAGGACAGAATGATGGCCTACACAATCATAGATAAGTTCACAGCAGTTTTATTCAAAGGCATTTACGCCATACATAAACGACCAACATACATGATTCATGACTGACTCCTACTTCTTTTTACTCTTCCCTTTCAACGCATCCCTGGCAAATAGTTTCACACCTATCTGTTCACAGAAATGGGTATTGGGGAGGCCAAAGAACCTTGATCCTGGCATTAAAAGCTTCTTTAGCAATCTGTTTTGGAGTTTTATCCATGATATTAGGCTTTTTTTCGGCAGGCTGTTTTGGAACTTTAATCCTCCTAGCATCTTCTTTTTTAGAGCCTGACCCGGAGTAACCAATTGGAAAGTAGCCTTCCCATGCCATAGGAAAGTCAGGGCCTTCTGAGCTTGATTGGCTGCTTGAAATGTAGATGATTTCTGCACATAAAAGGAAGAAATAAAAGTTAGGATGTGCTCTTTGGATATAAAGATGGAAATAAAAGCAATAAACCTTTTCTCTTGATGGAATTCATGGCACAATTTGTTTTAGATTATTGTCTGGTGAGCCATTATTTGGTGGAAAAACTCTTTATAAATGAAATTTTAGATTAGTGGCTTGTTCATGAAGGGAATCTGTGCAGATAAAGTGATTAAAGTAGACAACACACAGGTTGCAGTTTAGTGTGCAGTGCTGAAATTTGAGATTTGTGGTTGGTTCATGAACCATTTAAAGATGCTTTTAGGTCAGTCTAGGTTCTGTGTTGCCTTGTTTGGGAATCTGTCATTGGAATGATAAGTAATGATATACTGTATCAGTTAGGTTACACTAACTTAGTGCTACAGTTTTTTTTCCTTATATAAGGTGGGGTTTTTCTGGCTTCACATAGTTGCCTTTGTACCTTGTGAGTTTTTGTGAAGATCTGTTAAGAAAATGGTGTACACCCCAAACTTTGATCAGCTTAAAGAAGCATGTGGTTCTGATGAACTCCATCATGCCTTTAAGTTCCTGTTTGTACAGGAGCAAAGTGATAATGAGGGGTTCATCATGCTGCTTGGAGAGAAATGTGACGATGTTCGTCGTCGTCTTGAGAGGAGGACTGAAATGCTGGAGGAGGGACGCAGGTTCAGTCCTTATGATGATGTTGCAAATGACGGTCTTCAATGCTTGGAGGAGGCACAGGACAGGGACCATCAGATTCTTGCTGCACTGATTCAGGTCCTTGATTTGGCTTGGGAAGCGCGTATTGAGAAAAGCCACCATGTGTTTACAATGGACTTGCATGATTAGGGTAGTATCTTGTGTATCTGTATGATGGCCTGTCTGATGGTGTGTATGTTTAATGCTATGGTGTTATGTGTTAGATTAACAGGGTGTTGTTAATCTGTGTTGGTATGTTTGTAACTTATGTCGCATATGAATAAAAGTTACGTTTGTTTGTGGTTTAATAATTTTGTTGATATCTGTCTTGTTATGTGATGGAGAAAAGCAATGATATGGTTGACTCAGCTGTGTTTTATCTGCATAATGTATGGAGGCAGTTGTTGAGTTTCTTTTATGGGATATCGAATATTTTCTTAGTACAAATTATTTATGTTTTTTGATGATCGCAAGACTTATATGTGTTGTAAATGATATATGTAGAAGGTTAGTGAGAATAAGGCGAGGATAAACATTTATTAGTAAAGGCTGTTTTACTAATTCGATTTAATATCAATAAAGAAGCATGCAAATGCACTCATCGACCATGGTTAGTAGCATGAACATATTTTCAAGATAGATCACTTACCGCAGCAGTAAAAAATCTTGCTATGTGATGAGCTAGCCTATGTGCAGGAGGCATCCCACCGCGAGCATCCTCAGGTACCTCAAAAATCTGAGCAGCCTGAGCTTGAGAACCAATGTGACTGGCCTTGATTGATGACCATTCATTGATATTCATAGTAAGCCGGATAGTGTGTCTCTGAATCTAAAAAAAAAGGAGTACACAATCACCAAAAAAATACCCAAAGAAACTTAACATGTGATGATAAAACAATTGCACACTCATCAACAGCTAATCATCGCCACTTTTGTAAATTATAGGATAATGGTATGTATGATAATTTACTTACTATGTTAAACTGTTGATCCAATACATATTGCTGCAAATGCCACTTTTCCTTTTGTTTTCACCGTCTTCCTGCAATGAAAAAGCGAGTATAAACTGTTATCCATATGACACATTATATATTCATACGTGAAAGCTGTGATGTAATGACACATATCAAACAACCAACTGTAGACTGTTTGTCCACCTACAATGTAGGTTTGTTAATTGAATGGCATGCCAGATCTAGGATGATCTATAAATTTCACAAACGATCATAGGTTTGACGTGCCATTCAATCAACAAAGCTGGATTGCAAGCAAACAAATGATGT
The DNA here is from genome assembly GCA_019973895.1 of Chrysanthemum seticuspe. Taxonomy (NCBI): domain Eukaryota; kingdom Viridiplantae; phylum Streptophyta; class Magnoliopsida; order Asterales; family Asteraceae; genus Chrysanthemum; species Chrysanthemum seticuspe. The sequence continues at coordinate 147,764,501 of BPTQ01000004.1, forward strand.
GAACCTGTTTGAGTGTCTTGCATTTAAGATATACCAGTTTTTACTCTCTACCTACAATGGTTTAATTTTGTAACCTCCATGCTTTTAGTTTTTAGCCTTTTTTTTTTTTTTTTTTTTTTTTTTTTTTTTTTTTTTTTTTTTTTTTATTTCCCCCCTAATTTTATATCTATAAATATAATTTCTTTAATCTGGTTTTTTGTTCACCTTTTTTTTTCTTTTTTTTCATAAGATCGGTTTCATTTTTTGTGGTAGTGCATTTGGGAAAGAAGGCTAAGTATGCCAAAAGTTAGCTAATTGATGAGTGTTTATGGGGAAGCAAAACCCATAATTGCTTTCCATTATATTTGGAGGCTCTATAGTGGCAGTCAAATCAAAATTCTAATAAGTCATGTACTATGACATCATAGCAATAATAACCCACCCCTAATTTTCCCTTTAAAAGACATACATAGCAAGCAAAAAACACATACCAAAGAAAATATGGCCTAAACCTCAAATAAAAAACAGGGAAAAAAAATTATGAAGACACCAATGCCTTTTTGCGAAGAGCTTGCTGCAGCTGCTGGGTATAGCTTTGTGAGGGATATGATGGTTGTTCGATTCGGAAGAGAAGTGACCATGACTATGTTGGATGAAGGAGAACTGATGAAAAAGGCTCAAGACATTAGGGCTCTCGTGGCTGAGCGGGACTATGTGATTGGAGAGCTGGAGCTCTTGTATCCGTTTGATTCTTCTGTGCAAAGTATCTCAGAGCTGAATAAGTTGCAAACTGAAGATTTAAGCGAAGCTGCAGCAATACTGGTCAATGTGATGAAGAAGCAAAAGCGAGCACATGAGCTTTTGTCATTTATCGAGAAGTTGAAAGGGATGGTGTACTGACATCCTTTATTTTGGTGTTTTTGAAGTGTTTTTTGGGTTTAAGCGATGGTGTGAATGGGTAGGATCGCTCGTATGTGTTTACCAAGACTGGATAATGCTCATGGTTTTTTTTGTCTTTGAATAATTTTTCTCTTTTTTTATGTTTCAGAAGCCAGTGCATTAAACTTTTATGTTGCTATATTAATCTTGCTTGAACATACCTGTTTTTGCTATATGTCGTAGCTGGTTGCCTTGTTATGATGGCGCCGCAGACATGTACTTTTAAACCGATCTCGTGACACTTGGCCTTGTTCCATAAGTTGCTGGCTCCAATGGGCTTGTTCCATAAGTGGTTGGTTCCACTCGCAGTGCAATACGCAGCCTGTTATAATAAGTTTATTGTTAGTGTATGAGGAGCAAAGCTAAATATTAAAGGTTTGAAAATTATGACAGCTAAACTTGCAGTTTAAATGCAAAGGGTAGAGCAATGCAAACCAAAATAGGAAACATAATATATACTATAGTCATACCTCATCAGCGCCACATTTACTGGGATAAACTCACCAGCTAGCCATAGTTGCTCTTTTCCGAGTTTGCTATGAACATCTGCTATCATGTACAGCTGAGCATGGCATAGTTTTAAAAATACGATGAGAATCTCATTGATCGACAGTAAAGCATTGTGCAAAAACAAAGCACATCAACGCACCTTCCGCCGGTGGACACCGGGTGCTGCAGACCGACCTTCGTCTAAATCTATGTGGCTTGCACGTGTCGCTTGTCCACAACAGCCACACAAAAAAAATCCAACATCAGCATTTGGATGTTTGCACGGTAAACATTACAATAAGTATAAGCACATCAAGAATGAGGAAAAAAATGAACCAACCTTTGCCATGATGGGTTTTTAATGCAGTAAAAGGCTGGGACGCACGCCCAAAAAAAAGGGCGGACATCATTTAATAACGGTAGCATTCAACTGCATATAACTCTAACCTTAAACCCAAAATAAAACTGTGCACCTCATTTACTGGCCCAAAAATGTAAGCATAAGTAACATTGGCAACAACATCTAACCACTGTGACGTCTAAATATAAGAAAGGCGCTATCGATACAGCTAACATAACACCCAATAAAACCTAACCACAACATACGCCAAACAACCTAAAGATCACACTTGTATGAGTTGCAACGTCAAACAGATACCAAAGTAACATGTTAAGAAGTTTTATTCTGTGGTGGGCGCTGCTGATGGAAGTTAACAGCGAGGAGCCCAGAATCAAATTCATGACAATAGCTGGAATTTTGCTGGACAGATGGCTCAGATGGGTGAACCTTGTTGCAAAGAGGATATACCCGCCATGGCTGCAACAACTGCCTGTCGCCATGCCAAGATACGGGCCATCTCACATTTACCTAAGGAACCCCAATTCATCACAACCTCGAAAAGGAAACCAAAGGGCGGCTATTTACCAAACTAAGCCCATCACGGTCACCGACTCGGTCCATTCATTCCTACTTATATCGTATATTTATTTTGTAACCCACGATCATGAAATCAAAGTTTCACATCATCACATTGCACCAACATCACATAATAACCAAAGTTATGCAAGAGCTAATCTGCAACAAAATTCATGCCAACCAAATGGAAATCGAACCCGAACAACAACATGGCTGCAACCATATGGTCACCTTGCCAAGGCATGTTCTTCGGCCAACTTCAGCTACCAAGACAAACCAAAAAAGGGAAAATATCATGGCTCGACAGCTTGCACTGCACATAAACCTTATTATATATATATATATATATATATATATATATATATATATATATATATATATATCATATATTCTTATATTACATTTATTGGGGAATACTTTCCATTAAGTGCCTTTAGTCACTCTTAAAAAAATTATAAATGGCTCAGATGGGTGAACCTTCGTGCAAAGAGGATACACCCGCCATGGCTGCAACAGCTGCCTGTCGCCCTGCCAAGATACGGGCCATCTAACGTTTACCGAAGGAACCCCAATTCATCACAACCTCGAAAAGGAAACAAAGGAAAACAACAAAGGGAAAAAACACCAGGGCTTGCATCAACCACTCGATATACGAAACTTGCTTAAAAGATTTTTGATGCAGAATAATCGGCACACTTGTCACACCTTGCATAAATCGTTGAAAATAGCAAACTTGCTGAGGAAATTTTCGATGCAAAATAATTGAGAAACCTAGGTCTAATATCAGATCCACGAACCCCCCAAAAATATGTGGAAGAAAATAGAGATGCACCTATAGCGTTTAGCATGTGGCCAGCGTCCATCCACAATCACGAATAAAATATTGATTTAACGGTACCCATCGCCGTACGATGAGAGAATACCTGGATTCTTCCCCGGAGAAGCACCCAGTTGGATCTAAAAGATAAGCTACGAATGTGAGTACAAATGAATAGACCGGGTCGGTTAGGGTAACGGGCCTCCACCCAAAAGCCTGTTTAAAAAAAAGACCAAAGTTGCACTATTCATAAGGTTCCAAATAAATGTGATATAGAAGAATCAAAGTTTCACAACATCACATTGCACCAACATCTACATAAAAACCAAAGTTATGGAAGAGCTAATCTGCACCAAAATTGATGGTAACCAAATGGAAATCAGACCTGAACAACAACATGGCTGCAACCATATGGTCACCTTGCCCAGGCATGCTCTTCGTACAAATTTAGTTACCAAGACAAACCAATAAATGGCTCAGATGGGTGAACCTACGTGCAAAGAGGATACACCCGCCATGGCTGCAAGAGCTGCCTGTCGCCCTGCCAAGATACGGGCCATCTCACGTTTACCGAAGGAACCCCAATTCATCACAGCCTCAAAAAGGAAACACAAAGGGTGACTATTTATGCCGATACCTGAGCGACACAACATTATTGTCATAAGTCTACTAGACAGCCATTACCTTTTAGATCCAAACAGGTATACCTCCAGAATGTCATCTAGCAATATTTATACCTAAAGATAGCTGCAACGACTGTCTGAAAGCAATGGTTATACTTGGAGCAGTTGCAACACCAAACAGATACCAAAGCAACATGTTAAAAGACAGGATGGATCCACTGTGGGTGCAACCATCATGGGTTGGCCCGCCAACATGCAGATAACATAATCTCCTTCAAAGGCATTCCCGCCGATGACAACAAATACCACCAGCCACTGCTTCAAAGCGCAATAAGCAGCTAATAAGCATGATAATTATCATACCAAAGACCTGCATAATTGCAGACGCGCAGCAAGGCTCAAATTTCCACCCATAAAATGCAAAGCAAGATACTGGCCATGGCTGCAATCAAAAACTGCCCTGCTAAGCTACCATTATCAGACAATTATGCAAACAAAGTATTCAATTTCATACAGGCATCATCACTGCATAAACCAAAAAACCTGATTTTGTCATGGGCGTAAAGGATGAAAGCCAACGGTGAAGAGGCCACAACCAATTTTACAACAACATCGGAAATTTGGATGGAAAACGACTGAGATGGGTGAGCATTCAAGCAAACAGGATACACTCGCCATGGCTGCAACAACAGCCTATCGCCCTGCCAAGATACGTGCGATCTCACGTTCACCTAACAGACCCCAATTCATAACAACCTCTACAAATGGATACAAAGGTCAGCCATCTAGCACGGTTGCCACGGGAAAATCTGGAATTACAGAATATAACATTCACGGGCATTCTCTGCATTTGTAACCCACAACCATGAAACCAAAGTTTCACCAATCACATTTCACCACCATGAACATAAAAAACATAGTCGCAGAAGAGCTAGCTTGCAGAAAAACTGATGGTAGCCCAATAGAAGTGGTGCTCGAAAAACAGCATGGCTGCGACCGTACGGCCACCCTGCCAAGGGCTGTTTTTCGGCAAACTTCAGCCATCAATACAAACCAAAAATGCACAACATCATTGTCCCTTAGGCTACAGTGCGTGTAATACAAATGAGAGAACGGCAAGTGACCATGTCTCTGCACATGCGATGGGTGCAACCTCAGCAAGTCTACCACACCATAGCGGAGCCTGAAAACATGGCAAATCCACAAACATTTTCAGAACCTATAATATTTCATTCAAATCAAGTCACACAAATTGCTAAACCATAACATATAACATTCCATTCCACCAACATGACCACATCATCTTTTTTTTTAACAAAAACTAAAGCGACATCAATTATCAAAAGAAGGCTTCATTTTAGCACCATTGAATTGATGCACACACTTGAAATGACAAAACGCCCAAAATAATTTTACAAAATAGGAAACCCTAAATTAAACCTAAACTCTAATTGGTATAAAACGTTAAATTAAACATAAAACCTCATTCGTATAAACCATTTGACCCCAAAGAATAGACCTAAACCCTCATAACAACGAACATGCGCAAAGATTAAAAAAAAACACCTAACCTAGCATAAAATCTTCGCAACACCAAACTTGGTGAAGATTGTTTCGATCATAAATAATTGATCCACCTAACTCTAATTATAGAACCACCGAACCAAAAGAGGTATGCACCTGTACCAACGATGTCGGTGATAATGAATAGACCTGAACGGTCAGGCTAATGGACCTCCACCGAAACACTCTGGCGCCGAAAAAAAACCCTCGATTGCACTATTCATAAGATCCCCAAAAAAGATTGGGTAAAGATAAGGTTCTGTGGTTAATTTTTGAGAGAGAGAGAGACAAAAGTCAGTGGGGTGGGTATAGAAGAGTTATTTGGGGCGGGTCAAAACCCAAAAGACCCGAAAAGGATTTTTGTACGGTACTGTTCATAGTTGCACTATTCATAAGGTCCCTAATAAATGTTATATAGAAGAATGTCACTATTTTTCATCCAAAATATTGGTTAAAGCTATATTTCTAAATGGTTTTACTTCATTTTTTTGCGTATGCCTATATAATTTAATTTCACCTGTTTTGTATAACTAAATTGTATAACGCAAGTCATATTATTTATCTATTAACATTTATATCATTCAAAAATTTGTAATTATTTTGACCTACTACAAGAAAAAATAGGCAATATCTTTATAAAAGAGTACGTAAACCAAAACTATTTCAATGTTGGTGGACTTGTTGGACGGGCTGCTGAAGAACTGATCTTTGGTGATACTGAGGTAACTACAGGTGCAGCTGGTGATTTACAGCAGATCACGGGTCTGGCCAAAAACATGTAATTATTTACGTTTTTCTCACGATCGTTTGTAAAAGAAGTTTTATCATAACTCTCTAATAATCTAATTCTTGAGAAAACTGGTTGTTGAGATAAAAGTAAATTTACTTAACTATCTTTAACTTCATTATCTAATTTTCAGTTTTGATAGTGAATCTCCGGGCGACAAAAATCACTTTGGAATATCACATCTGAACTTCCCTTAGCAATTTAACTTGTATAAACTGTAAGGGGCGTTTGGATATGTATTCTGAAAGTGATTATATGATAGTTAATGAACATGCCTTATTGTCGCGGTAACAAACGAGTAGTAGAAGATGGTACTTGGATGTGCTTTTACAGTAACAGTTAAATAATTAGATGGTTGAGTGTTTGGTAAACCTGACATCTAAGGATTTAATAGATAATTGACGAGAAAGGATATTCATGTGAAAAAGGATAATAGTTTTGTTAAATGATACTAGTAGCCTCTTTACTTAGGTTTAGAATGGGTAAATCGCTAATTTTATTGTACCTTTTGATAATTATTGATGTTGCTACTTACTACCATTAGTTGACGTGGATTGTAGCCACAATATGACACTCTTAGCTTGCATATGTTAAATATTTTTAATGCTATTCTCAATATATGGTCTGTTCTCAGTTCGTTTGCAGCTTGTAATGTAATGTTTCTTGGTACAGGAATTGTAGCTTGGCATTCATCTCTTGAACGAGCGTCTCAGTGACCCAACGATGTAAGCAGATTTTGAGTCTACTTTCCCACGCGACAACCCAAAGAACACATGATTCTCAATCAACCTGTTCACGTCTATTGGGCTCGGTGGGATTACAGACAACTTAAGAGAATATTTGAAGAACATGGCTCGACTTATCAGGCAATAAAAACCTGCAAGAAAGAAAGGTTTCTGTACAAGAAGTTTCGAGGCTTCTTTTTCTATTTTCGAGGGTTTAGTTTCAGCATTGTAAATGTTACTCAAATACTTTTATAAACATTTTTATTATTATTTTTTATTTTTTTTTAGAAAAATCTAACATATGAACATCATTGTTATTTTGTTTTGTTAGAAATTAAACAACGAACAAACTCATAGGAAATATAATGATATACAAAACAAACCTTGGAAAATTTACAAAGTTACAAAGTGGTCCCTCTACTTAGGAGTAAAAAAAAGGAGGGGAAGAGGGGTAATCTAACGGTTGAGATCACTTCTCTCACTTTTCTCTTGAGATCAACTTTTTAAATGATCCAATCTATATATATATATATATATATATATATATATATATATATATATATATGTATATATATATATATGTATATATATATGTATATATATGTATATATATATATGTATATATATATATATATATGTATATATATATATATATATATATGTATATGTGTATATATATATATATATATATATATATATATATATATATATATATATATATATATATATATATATATATATATATATATATATATATATATGATCCGGATCTAAAGAAAAGTGTAATTAGAGAGAAAAGTTAGAAAAACGTTATAGGGTCTAATTTGAAACATCTCAAACTTCAGGGGTAAGTTTTGAAACCTACCCCCACCCAACCCCCTCCCCGCAAAGATTTTTGTTCTCGCCAAAAATTTATAACTGTGGTGCACATTTTTTTTTGATGCATCTCGGTTATAAAAATTGGTGCATCATAGTTATAACCACTTTTTTTAAAAACTATGATGCACCAAAATGCAAAGGTGCATCAAATCGCATATGTTATTAACTTATTCCAGAAAAAGTTTTGAATTAGAACCCTTAACCTTTGTGTATAAAAGAGAGATTTTTCAACTGATTCAACACGCTTATTTTATTAATCAGATGGTTAATATACAATGAAATCAATTATCCTAACATGTTTCATAGTCATTTTGTTTTACTTTTCATCAATTCACGATGGTTAATATGCACTAGCGTTATCCCAATGACGAAGCATGCTATAACAAAGAGATGCGACACTACCATGGCTACCATGACTCCGTTTCTGGTTGTACAACTAATGCCCCTTAAAGAGCATAGCACACTAAGTTATTCAATGTTATAGGGGAGCATATTAGGTAACCATCATTTGGTGCATCTAGGTTATAAAATTTGGTGCATCATAGTTATAACTAATTTTTATAAATGTGATGCACCAAGATCAACTTTTTAAATGATCCAATCTCTCTCTCTCTCTCTATATATATATATATATATGTATATATATATATATATATATATATATATATATATATATATATATATATATATATATATATATATATATATATAGGTTCGGGTTATTATGAAAAGTTTCTTAGAATGAGAAGGCATGTGGAAAAATACTGCATCACATTTAAAAAATACTGCATCACAATCATGCTTTTAGTGCATTAAGGTTATAACATTGATTTTAGTGCATCATAGTTGATGCACTTAACTATTAACTATGATGCAGTAACTTATAATAAAGATGCCCCAAAACTTATTAGTGCATTAAGGTTATAAGTTACCGCGTCACAATTATGATTTTAGTGCATTAAGGTTATAAATTACTGCATCACAGTTATAAAGTTACTGCATCACAATCATGATTTTAGTGCATTAAGGTTATAACCTTGATTTTAGTGCATCATAGTTGATGCACTTAACTACTAACTATGATGCTGTAACTTATAATAAAGATGCACCAAATTTTATTAGTGCATTAAGGTTATAAGTTACTGCATTACAGTTATAAAGTTACTGCATCATAATCATGATTTTAGTGCATTAAGATTATAAGTTACTGCATCACAGTTATGTTGTGATGCTGTATTTTTATAACTGTGATGCAGTAATAAATTTTAGCGGGAAAAAAAAATTGCCCAAAAAAATTTTTTTTGGCAGGAAAAAAATGTTTTTTTTCGGGGGGGGGGGGGGGTGGGTGGGTGGGGGTGACACATGGCACATGACATGGCATGGTGATGTGGCAAAGGTGACACATGTCACCTCCATATGCCTTCTCATTCTTTTCATTATAAGAAACTTTTCATTTTAACCCTACCATATATATATATATATATATATATATATATATATATATATATATATATATATATATATATATATATATATATATATATATATAGGGGATAATTAATGTGAGATCAAACTTAAAGTTGTAAAAATAAGATCTAGTCTAAAAAACCACTAAAACATTTATAAATAACAATTATAGCAATAATACATAAAAATAATATTTAATACAAATTAACATTTTAGCAACTAATAACCAAATGATACATGAGTTTGGATTAGTGATACACATGATACACATTACACTAATAAATATTCCAAAACTTGATACACATACAAAAATCTGATACACATTAACACTTCCAATCAAAGTGTATCACCTAGCTTTCGTAAATTTTAAAAAGAAATCTATCAAAATTTTAACAGTTTTAGTTGTAGTTAATAAAAAATTTATTTTTGTTGTAAGGAGAGTGTCACTTATCAAATTATAGTTGGATCTCATTTTAAGAACTTTAAGTATGATCTTATTTGATCTAGATCATACATACATACATACATACATACATACATACATACATACATACATACATACATACATACATACATACATACATACATACATACATACATACATACATACATACATACATACATATATATATATATATATATATATATATATATATATATATATATATATATATATATATATAGTCCGGATCGATTGAGAAGGGTTTAAGATTGAGAAGAGTGAGAAATGATCTTATCATTCATTTTCTTAAAACATCACAAGGGCAAGATGGGTATTCATGGTCTTTATATTCCAATGACTTAATAAAAGCACTAAGCGCATGCGTTTTTTTACCATCGTTCAAGTATGACTTTCGAAATATCCAATTGATTCCATTTTTTATTCATTTTCTTGTTTTTGGTCGTCACCCCCAAGCAATATTCTAAAAGTTATGAGTACTCCCGCTCTTTTTTTATTAGTTAATTAGGTGATGATTCATACAATGACAAACCCTTTATATCTTGATACATTTTATTAGTGATATGATTCATTTTTATTGTATCCATTAATAGAGACTAAAAATATTGATTGACCTAGTTCATCATTTTGTTCCAGTATGTCGTGATTAAAGAAAATAAAATGCAATAAATCACTATTGATTCACTAATCTAAATGATTCAAAACAAAATAACAACAAATCATTTAGTGATTCACTATTTCATTTATGAATTATATACCCTCAAAAAATGATAGGTGATTCACAAATAAATAAATGATTCAAAAGATTAAAATATAAAAGACGAAAAACAGAGTGTTGGATTCAAAAAGTTGTATTAAACACTAGTTAGTTTGCTAGAGATTAACTATTTTAATCATACGACTAATTACAATGATTCAAAACCCGAAACACATGCTTCATAGATATTACATTTAAAAACTTGAATCATATATATGAAAAAGATTTTTTTTAGTCGTAGTTTTATATATCCAAAATACCGCTATAATCATCAAGACATGTTTGTCTATTTTTTAAATAAATAAAATGAGTGATTCACAAAATCATAAAGAAGAATAAATAAATAAAAAGTGATCAAATTTGAAGTGACGAAAGTCGGAGTAACTGTTTGGAACCTTAATTCTTCAATTAAATTTTCATCAATTCAATTACTATTTTACCCTTGTTATTTAAATTAACAATTAATAGGATGCATTAAAACCAATTGATTTTAATGGCCTAGATTACTTCTCAATCTATAAATCTTCTCAATAGAACCAAAACCTATATATATATAGGCTCCGGTTCCATTGAGAAGGTTTTTATTTTGAGAAAAATTGAGTAATCTTCGTTTGAGCAAATTGATTCATGTTTTTTATTTGATTCACAAGTAAACATCATTTTATGGTGAATCGAATCTATAAATCACAAATTTGATTCACAAATCATTGTTAAAATCGAGTTATGATGATGATTCATTTAATTTGTACAGATGATTCAGTATTCTACATATATCGCAAAATCGAGAGATTTTTAACATTGATTCAATTTTTTTTACACATTTTGAATTTTAATCACATTAAAATGAGTTTTACGCTTGAAAAACATGAATCAAAGTTAAAAATCTATCGATGTTGAAAACCTTCTTAATCTTTTCAAAATAAAAATCTTCTCAATCGATCCGGATTCTCTCTCTCTCTCTCTCTCTCTCTATATATATATATATATATATATATATATATATATATATATATATATATATATATATATATATATATATATATATATATATATATATATATATATATACACACACACACACACACACACATATAGGTACGATGTAATTGTAATCAATCAATCAAAACATTCAATCAATCTCTTACATGGTATCACGAGTCCATCCCTAAATCGATCCTAAAACCCTAAAAAAAAACTCAGCCGCAACTCTAATTTTTTTTCCGGCCGTCAGCTTCGGCTGGCTGTCCGGATAACGTATATCCTTATCCTCATCGTCATCATAAACAATTAATCCATCACTCTTACAGATCTACATATATCACAATGCTTCCGTTATGTTTGCTTAAGACATCACAAAGGCATCCTATGCTCGTGGAACTGAAAAATGGTGAAACATACAATGGGCATTTAGTCAAATGTGATACCTGGATGAATATCCATCTTTGTGAAGTTATTTGTATCTCAAAGGATGGTGATAGGTTCTGGAGGATGCCTGAATGCTACATCCGTGGAAACAGTATCAAGTATCTTCGTGTACCAAATGAGATGATTTAAGATGTACGAAATAATTCAATCAAAATAAATAATAATAATAATAATAATAAAAATATTAATAATAAAATAATGGTGGATGTTTATGTTTTTCTAGGGAAAAACACGCCCGTTTGTTTGGAAGGTTCTTTGGGGGTTGAAATTTAGAACCAACTTTCGCTTTCTCATCTTTTCTTTTGATATTAGTGCATGAGTCTTAGTTGTAATTTCCTTTGTTTTAGTTGTAGGGGATACTTTGGGTTATCCCGTTTGTTTTAGTTGTAGGGGATACTTTGGGTTATCCTGTTTGGTTAGGATACTTTGGTTTATCCTATCTGGTAAGGGATACTTTGGCTTATCCCATTTGGTCAGGATCCTTTGGTTTATCTTGTTTGGTACGAATACTTTGGTTTTGTTTTACCCTTTAACTTAGTTAGAATTAACCACAAAGTTAATCTACCCAAGCTCCATGGCTTAGCAATGTTGTTTGAAAAACAACTTAACAAGTTAAAAACGTAAAGTAAAATAGAAAATGGTTTTTCAACGTTTATATTCTTATTAAAAGTTAATCAAAGAATATATTAACCAAGTGTTTGCGGAACAACACTTTGGATTGAATGACAATGTATGGTGTACTCCTCACTAAACTTAAGTACAACTACGCTAACCAACTGAGCTAACCTCAGGGACTTAGTTGTATTTGGAGGAGTGAAAGGGCTTGTGAATGTATAAGAATTTAGTGCACAAGCTTAACCCTTTTAATCCACCTTATGAATGTTATTTATATAAGTATGAAATACAACCGTTTTCCTAAAAGACAAGACTGACACGAACTTCAGATGACAAAATACCTTAACTATTTTGTCTCTGTTACACAAAACTATTTCTAGTAAGGGACATGTTCACTTTCTTAGTGTCATTGTTGATACACTCTTGGTCTTTTATTTATTCAGGGTAAGTTGACCTTTGCAGATAAGGACACACTCTTATCCTTCAAACTATCCCGCTTTATCCCGCCTTTACTTCAGTCTTCAAGTCTTCAGGCTTTACGTCTTTAGTCTTCATAGTTGGTGAGGAGTCTGGGGATTCAATGAGCTATTGTCATTACTTACTGAATCCATCATCTTCTTCTTTGGCTCAAGTATCATTCACTGAGTCCCGCCTCACTGAATGGAAAACCTTTCTTCTTAGGCTTGTCCTGAGCTTCTTAAAGATGACTCACTGAACAACTCTTCATTCAGTGACTTGCGTATGTTTAAGGTTATTAAACACTTAGGTTATTTTATCTTCAAATACTTGTTTCAGGAAGTTTGGGAATTCACTGACCCAACAGTATCCCCCTATTTGGATATAAACATAGCCTAAGTGTTTCTAAGTTCAGTGTGAGTGAGCAAAGGTCTTCTTCTCACACTAAAGATTCTACAAAGCAACTAAAGGATACTGAATAAAATAAAAACATCATTGTTCATTATGAAATATATTACAAGGTCCTAAGTTACAATGCGAAAATTAAAGACAGTTGTGGTGCATCAGATGTTCGTTATATTCCAACTGGTATCCAAGGGCTTCAAGCTTGGGTTTCTTTGATTTCAGCTTATCTTGATTAGGGTGTTCACTAATCTTGATCCTTAAGTCATGACTGAAGCTTTTGTTTTCTGGACTTTGAATTTGAGTGGCCATCACCAGGAAGCCAACCATTGCTTCAATTCCTGCTTTGTCTATATAACTCCACCTTTGGAAGGCAGGATCCCCAAATTCATTAGTGAAGAATAGACCTCTCTCAGGTTGTTCTATGGCTAGATGGTTCACGAATATGACTCCTTCTGGGAGGGCTCTGTTGCAGTCTAAGCCATAAATCTTGATCTTTGGTTCACGCTTCAGGATCTTCCTCTTTCTCCTAGATGACTGAGAGGGGGCAGGTTGATTTACTGGGGCTGGAAGAAGAGATTGAATGCCAAGATCTTCAGGCATTTGTTTCAGTTTATCATATATCTTGCTCAGTGCGTCCATGAGATTTTTGACAATTACATTCTTCTTCTTATCTATGATGGGACCCAGTTCATCCAGTTCTGTTATTCCAAAGTTAGAAAACTTGAAAGGATCATGAACCTCAAAGGTTTGTTTGTCAGGACTTCTGTAGACACTAAGGACTGCAGGTTTGGTGTTGGCATGAATTCTGATATCCGTAATAGGTTCAGGACTCTTTCTTTTTGTCATTACCCATTTGTAATGATCAATTCTCTTATGTCTTATCTTAGCCATTCTCTTTTCTCTTTCATCCTTCTTCTTTATGAGGGCAAGCAGTTCAACATCCTAGGCTTCTTTGAACTTTCTACCAGCTTGTCCACCTGCCAGTGTCTTAGGATCAATGCCAAGTTTTTCAGCTTCTTCATGACCAACCTTGACCAGGGTAGCTTTGCTCATCTTTTCTTCTTCAACCACTTTCTTTGCAAGTTCCTCCTTTTCAAGATAGGCACCCATTTGTTCCACATTTAGATGGTATACTTTGCCATTAATTTCAAATAGGATCCTGATAGGTTCATCAGGGTCCAATCTGATAGTTTTGGAAGCAGGTACCAGAGTTTGTTGCTCAGGCTCAGCTGTTGTCAGAATGCCTTTGCCTTTATCATGAGGAGGGATTGATGATGATGATTTTGTTGTAGTTGGTTGGACCTGTAAGACTGGTACAGATGGAGTTGGCTCCCCCTCAGTGTGAGAAGGAGTTGGTTCTTCATTTGGTTCTTCAGTGACTTTCTCCCCCTCAACTGTTGCTTGGAACTCAGTGAGAGCAAGAGTTGGCTTGGGCATTGAAGTTGAGGGAGCAGGTTGACCCTTCAATGATTGATATATTTCAGATACCATAGACTTGATATCTGAAGTGTCCTTCTGAAGACCAGTGAAATTCTCCTCAAGATTGGCCTTAGATGTCTCTAGTGCTGTCATTCTAGGCCCAAGATTCCAGGCGATAGAAGTTGAAGACTTAGTTAGATCTGCCACATTTTTATCCAACGAACTGAGAGAGGACTGGATCACCCCTATTGATGAACTAAGACCAGGAACATTGAAGTTTTTACGCAGTGTGATGAGTTCAGTGAGGCTTGATAAGTTCTTGACATATGTGTTAGTAGCCTCAAGAACCTTCTTATTCAGTACAGGGTCATCTTTAACTGCTTCTTTGATGTTGTCTAGTTTCGTGTGAGCATCCTGAAAGGCCTTGGGAAACTTTTTCAGGTGCTCATCCAGGGTGTGAAGAGAATGATTCATATGTTCCCTGTGTTCATCATTATCTTCAAAGTTATCAACAACAGCATCTTTGAGATCAACATAACTAGCAGCAACCTCCACATATTGATCCCACAGTTCATCAGTAACACCATCATACAACCTCTGAATAGCCTTCTTCAGGAACTTGACCAGTTGTCTTTCAGTGAGAGGAATAATGTTGTCATACTTCTTTAGATCTTCAGGGCATGAAGACGCTGCAGAGTCAGAAGAGTCATCATTAGGCTGGAAGGGTGACTCTTCAGCCTCTTTTGGATCAAGCTGATGTTCTTGTTCAGTGGGTTAAACATCAACTTCCACATCATCACAAGCAGCAAGTACTTCCTCATCACTTTCAATATCAAGCTCTTCGTCTGACATGAGAAAAGCCCGAACATGTGCTACAGTTAGAAAACCAGTGAGAGTTATGGGTTTTGTATCAGCGGGTGGTTTTTGTCTCTCTAAGTATTTGTCCCCCAAGGACCCTTCAGACACGGATGGGTGTTTTCCAGTGTCTTCTCAAGGGTCAGTGTTGGTGGTGAGTTCCATATCAGCGGGAGGTATAGTTCCCTCTGAGTCTTTGTCCCTCGTTGCCCTTTCAAGCACTGGTGGGAGTTTCCCAGTGGTATCCTTAGGGACCGTGGAAGTGAGATCCCTATCAGTGGGTTGTTTGTTTCCCCTTGAGTCGTTGGGATCAGTTTTGGTGCCCTCGGACAAAAGCTTGGATTTGTGAATGTCCTCATCAGGCTGTGTGGAAGGCGCTCCCCTACCAGCAGGTTGTTTGTTTTCCTCTGGATCTTGAGGAGTAGTAGTTGGGACCAAGGGCACTGATTGTGATGTATCAGTGCCCTTCGTTGTCACCAGAGGTGTTATTGCTTGATCACCTAAGGGTTTCTTTTCAGTATGGGGTCTTTTTGGTCATTTGACTTGTGTTCCTGAAGCCTCAGGGCCCTGGGACTTGGGTTTGGTTTTAGTCCTAGTCTGAGTCTTCCCCTTTTTCTTTTTAGGAGCAGGATTTCGAGACACTGAATCCCTCTGGTTGTTTACAGCAACCATATGGGCCGTTAATTCAATATCATTGACTAAGGATGAGATCCTTGTAAAATTTGAGGCACTCAAGACGGCAAGTAAATCGCCAATGTTAGTCCTGAGTGTAATTTCATCCTAGTAACTATTGCAAAGCACAAGAGACAAATCTAGGGTATGAAACGTATTTCACCCTAGTTTTTCTCTAGATCTTAGTTACGAGATCACTGTAAATGATCTCTCCAATGTCGACAGTGGTCCCTATCATCAAGCAATAAGCCATCATCAAATGAATAGAATTGATTTGTTCAGTGGATGAGTGGTTCCCGCCGAGAACCTGAATCACAAAAGTGATCAGGATCTTCCAAGCCAGGGGAAAGGAGTTCTTGGTGATAGGGGTTTTGTCCAGGAATTCTGGTTCAAAAGCAAGTTTTGCTAACTCAGCTTTAACAACAGCCGGGTCAGGGTGTTCAACATACTTACCATTATTATAGTTGATACGCGTACAACGCGCGTTCGGGGTCAAAGGAACTTCCTTTTCATCGAGCAAGTTTTTCAACACCCTAGGCAATGAACCTAATCGTTGTAGTGTAGTATTAGGGTAAGCCTCGGGAATTGATATCGTTCTCTAGGGGAATAGGAATGCTAGTGAGAAATTACTACGCTAAGGTTGGGGTTAAGGAAGATTATTTTTTATCTTTTTTATATTTTTAGAAAATTGAAAGGTACGAATCTCGGGGTATTGGATTTGGGGGGTGGTATTTCTACCGATTACTCTACTATCTAGTTATCTAATTAACTAAGCTAAGGTGAGGGTAGTCTATGTCTATTTTTGTGTGCTCGTATGATGATTAAAAATGTGTTTACCTAGATGCTACTACTCCCTAATTATCTCCTATTGATGGTTGAATTGTCACATCCTTATTCTTAACGCGTTGTGTGTTCTAAGGTCGTAGGGTATGCATTTTTCCCTAACTCTTTAAGACTACCTTAAGGTTATTTCCTACGAAATCTCTAGGATTCATAAACTAACTCTAAGGTTATCTTTGAATGTTTAGCCTACAATAACTCTAGGTGATTATAAACTAATGTTCACAAAGATTACTCAAGCATTAAAAACACAACGAATGACCTACGCAATACTAGGTCAATCACAATTAAGATAAGAGACAACCAATCAATATTCAATACCTAGGTTTCATAGATCTAAGCAAACACACAAGTAAATTAGCCGGACATGGAAAACATGCAAGCATACACACAAACAATTGAAGACATAATTGAATTAATGAAGTAAATCACTTATCTTGTTGCAAAATAGGGTATGCAACCCTAAGATACTGCCCAGACAGCCAAAGTTCGGTTTAGGTTTTACTCCACAAAACTACCTCTCTAAAATTCTGAAACTTCGAATTATATATATAGTATGCGACGTTGTCACTCTTTATTTGTGACGCCGTCGGATCGCCGCCATTAGGTTTTCGTCTTGGCCACGTCAACTTTGTAACGGCGTCACCTTATGGTTGTGACGCCGTCGGCTTCATCTTCTGACGCCGTCGGGATCCGAATCTAGGTCGTCTGAGTTGTGACGCCCTACTCTTTAAAACCTGATGCCGTCAAGTGCAAAATAGCAATTTGGCTACTGAGTAGTCATGAAGCATGGCGCGACGGCGTCACCATTTGGCTGTGACGCCGTCACCTTAACTTCCAGCAGCTTGAGTGTCTTGATTCTTGACTTTGGCCATTTTCTTCATATATTCGCGCCTTTTCGTCCGAATAAGTGTCATTCGAGCAGTTTGCTTTCAAGAGACCTAAAAAGTGAAAAGGAATGAAATTAAGCAGTAACGGATATAAAAGTGATCAATTAAGGGCTTAAATGACCCCTCAAAAGTGTACCTTTTAAATCCTTATCAAATATCCCTACACTTGGCATTTGCTTGTCCTCAAGCAAATGTGCTTTTAGGCAATTAATTTATAAGTTAGGGGTCATGAAGCATTAGTTTAGAACAATTCACAACACGTATAAGCCCCGCAAAAGTCATAACAAGCATGAAAATTACATACTAGCACCTCACAAGTGGTGTTTAGATACTCTCATCTCTCGGGTGTATATGAAATATATCAAGTTGGAAATGGAAGATAAACACTCATTAACCGGTCCTAGTACATAGATAACCATAGGCTTGAGACTAGATCAAACCTCCATCGCTTTGGCGTAAGCACCTAGGAAAAACTATCCAATAGGTCTTTTAAAAGGGTTGTAATGTTAGGCTTACGGTAGGGAAACAAAGGGTTTGGTGGGATAGGCGATTTAGTGGTGGCAAGTCAAAAATCTTTATGTTACAAGCACGAGAAGAATGGCATTGCTAAGCCAAGACTCGACACTCTAAACTCTAGATAAATTGAAACAAACAAACATAAATTTAAAGATAGATGTAGGATGGTGGCCCCTTTTTTTTTGAACACTCTATTTTTTTTTCATACACTTTTACTCTACCATTCTCTACGATAACATCAAAATAATAGGGATTTATAGGCACATCCCTACACTTGGGTTTTTTTTATTACTCTAACACTAATTTGACCCGAATTGAAAAGACCAAAACACTTGGAGTACATTATTACGTAAATAAAAGGAATTTGAATTTAACGTTCCTTCCCGTCACTTCATAAAATTTAACTTTTCCCATGAGTCCCAATCGTCCCAAAACTGTGTACAAAGGATATGACTCGACTTAGCAACTTATGCAAGTAACTAGATAATTGAATTAAGGGTTTAGTATGATAACAATAATGCACTAAAAGTGAGTGCATACAAGGTAAGCTAAAGCGATTTGGGTGTACATTTGGGGGTGGATTGTAAACAATGCTCTTCATTGATATTCCGGAAAACCGAAACATCACGAGAACCGCGAAAAGGATAGGCTCTGAGGGGTTAACTAGGGGTATCGTGTACTAAAGATGAGTACAATGCAAGGGTGTGGGGGAATTACTCAACCGATATGGAAGAAGTAATTATAATACGGGTATCAAACAAGGGTTATCCTAATGCCTCTTATCATTTAGTTATTCCTAACTACACGAGTGTAGTCTCACTAGCGATCTCGGAATGCATCACAAAACAAGTTCTAGAATCTATTATACTACCGGTACACTCTCGAAGCATTAAAGTAGAATGATTTAATTCCTACAAATCTAAGGGCGATCCTCACATTTTGGGTGGAATTTAAGTGGTAAAGGGTTTTGTGCTAGTCATATAACTTCCTATCCATGAGACGCTTTATTAAGATTAATGGCCCACTCCTACATGTCATGAAAAATTTTAAATTTGGTGCCAAAATTACCCTAACCGATATTTCTTATGGTTTATTACACAAATGAAATTGGACAAGGCAAATAGTCAAGGATAAGCATAGTTTCAAAGTTCCCATTTTATTTTCCCTCCCTACACTTAAACTGAACATTGTCCCCAATGTTCCCCGAAAGTATCAAAGTTATGACAATGGAAGGTAATTATAAAAAAGAAGAAACTAATACTCCCCTGATTAGCTCGGTAGGATCCGTGTGAAGTAGTGGTTAAATTCTTCTCCAAGAAGAACGTATGCGTGAAAAGCTCCTTCCAATCTTATGTATATTCTTCTTGATAAATAAAACCTGCACACTTGAAGAAAACAAACGAAACCTTCGCGTAAAATCGGCGGTAACAATATATATATGACCCTACTAAACTAGGATATATATAATGCTTGTGGACTTGATGTTAACAGATTTTCTGGAAAATTAAGACCTGGAAAATTCCAAAAATTTATAAGTAGCACAGAAAACGAGAAAAAGTTAGAAGCTGTTTCTACTCCTCCTGATGCCGTCAGGTTGCGATCCTAACGCCGTCAGGTTATCCTGACAGAAACTGGTCTGCGATTTTCTGGAAAATTTATATCTTTAGAATCTGGAAAAATTTCCTGCAAAACATCCGTTATGACTCGATACAAGCATTTGACTCAAACAAACACACATGTATATCTTTTTAATAATCGTAATTCTCATGTTCACGTTCTTTTTGAAAATGTGTGTAATCCTCCCTACACTTATCCCTTTTGTAAAATACCTTTATATGTAATTAAGACGAGGTTAAAGACAAAATAAAGCATTTTTACAAATTCAAACATGAGAATAAACAATCAATAAAAGATATACGACAGAAAAACAAGCAAACAATTAAGCATGGGTTGCCTCCCACGAAGCGCTTTTCTTTATTTATGTGTCTTGTAGCTAGACTCGAAGTCGTGCCCCTACGTGACTTCATTACCGTGACCATTTTCACTTACTAATCCTTTATCAAAAGGTTGTATACGTTGTATGCTTACCGTGGACTCCTTCCCAACTTCGTCTATTATGATAACGGTTTTATTTTTTAGATCAATTTCTTTCACCGTATAAGGTCTAAACCATCTTGGCTTGTTTCTACCTCTTAATGCTTTTATTCTTGACTTGTACAAAGCACTTTCTCTCCCTTTAAAAATTCCTTAGGGTTCTTTTGAGTTTGTGGTATTGAGGTAGGATTATTTCCTAACTTTTTATCGCGTTTCCACAATGTTGCATGTAGTCCTTGAACCATGAAATCTCTAAGCCCTTTTTCCCATTCGTTAATTTTCTTCCTGACCATATTGTTAGGGACTTGTAGATTCCCATCAGTAATCTTTTCCATAATCTTTAAAGGATATCTTGGAACAATAGGTATCCTAGCGTATCCCTTTCCACTCTTGAGTATCATGATGCCCTCGCCGCATTTGATGGTTGCTTTGGCAGTGGCCAGAAAAGGTGTTCCAAGAATGAGTGGCATATTTCTATCTTCCTCAATGTCTATAATCACGAAGTCCACCAGATAGACAATATTGGCCACCGCTATTAAGACATCCTCCGCTATTCCTATGGGGTAGACATATGTGTGATTTGCTAAGGAAAGTCTAAGATTGGTCTTGGCTGGCTTCTCCTTAGTCAACTTATTATAGACTGATAGCGGCATTATGTTTACATCAGATCCTTGATCATCTAAAGCATTTATATTATCAATGTCACCTATGCTACATGGTATCACAAAGTTCCCCGTGGTTTCTCGTTTTTTAGTTACTGGTTTTTTTAGAACCAACTCATACATAGGTCCTATAGGCATGGTGTCATACTCTTTTTCTGTTATTTCTCCTTCTAGGGCTTTCCTAAGAACCTCATTGTACCTAAAGTTGTTCACTTGGTTAACAATCATTTTCTTATTAATCTCGTGCTTAAGGTAGTACTCAATGGTCTCGGGTTCATCATTGGTTTCAACCTCCTCCTTCCTCTTACTACTCTTGCTTTTCTCAGTTTCCTTTTCCTCAACTGTTCCATATTCATCAGGCACAATGGAAATGGCGTTAACAAACGAAGTGGGGGGAGGGTGATCATTGCTTCTCACTAGCACCTTTTTGGGAACTTTTGTCTTAGTATACTCTTATACCAAGTTCATCATCTCCGTCATCTTTGCCTGCATCTCCTCCCTTTGCCTATAAACCTCCTCTTCAAATTTTGCTAATCTTTCCGTATGAGCTGCTATGTACTCTCTCACTTTTTCATTAAAGCTCGGTGAGAGTGGTATTGGAGAAATAGAACGGAAGCACCTTTCGGAATTGAGATTTTGCTCACGGCTTGGTGATTCAGAGAAGGGTGTTGGGTGGTTGGTGG
Source organism: Chrysanthemum seticuspe (assembly GCA_019973895.1). Taxonomy (NCBI): domain Eukaryota; kingdom Viridiplantae; phylum Streptophyta; class Magnoliopsida; order Asterales; family Asteraceae; genus Chrysanthemum; species Chrysanthemum seticuspe. The sequence continues at coordinate 147,786,434 of BPTQ01000004.1, forward strand.
AGTTAGCGGAATTAACCATTTCTTGAGGGGTTCGTTCAGGAGCTCTCCTTTGCCTCTCAATTAGATAATCGATCCTTCTCTCAAGAGCACTCATTTGCTCTTCAGTGACGTTGGATGACTCATGAGAAATCGATATGGCATTAACCACTTTAACGGGGGTTTCATGGGATTCACTCCAATTTTCGTAGCTTTAATCGGCAAGCTCTTCTATAATATCCCATGATTCTTCAGCGTTGAAGTTGCTAAGCCTTCCACCGGCGGCTCGATCAATGGATCACCTTGTGATGAAATCGGTATGGTCATAGAAGATTTAGATTTGAAGCCAAAGATCAATGCCATGATGAGGGACTCTATGGAGTAGGTCTTTGAATCGGGCCCATGCCTCATAGAGAGACTCGCCTTGAAGTTGTTGGAACGTCAAGATGTCTCGTCTAAGCTTAGTAGTTCTCCTCGGTGGGAAAAATTGGTCAAGGAAACGACCGGTGAGATCATCCCAACTTGAGATGGAGCCGGCGGGAAGTCGCTCAAGCCAATTACTAGCTTGGTCCCGTAGAGAGAATTGGAAGAGACGCAAGCGCGTGGTCTCCCGAGTAGTAGCATCGAGGTCGATGGAATCGACGATTTTAAGGAAATCCTTAATATGCTGATTAGGATCTTCGGAACGAAGTCCATGGAATGCACATCCGTTTTGCACCAACCGGATGGTGTCGGATCGAAGGGCCGTAGTTTGGGCTTGGTCGGGAAGCTCAATGGTGTTTCTATAGCCTAGGTGGCTTGGTCTTGAGTATTCACCAAGAGTACGGCCTCTTGGCGGGTCATTTGGTGGTGGGTTGATGAGTGGTGGTTGATCATCACCTTCCATGATGAAAAGTGATGGGGTTACGAACAAAGGTCACAAAGAAAGGGGATAGACTACGAGGAAGCTAAAAATGGTAAAAAAATCTTACTTGATAGGAATCAAGCAAGGGAACCTAAACGGGGTGGAAATCTAACTAGCTATTCTATTCCCCGGCAGCGGCGCTAAAAACTTGATACGCGTACAACGCGCGTTCGGGGTCAAAGGAACTTCCTTTTCGTCGAGCAAGTTTTTCAACACCCTAGGCAGTGAACCTAATCGTTGTAGTGTAGTATTAGGGTAAGCCTCGGGAATTGATATCATTCTCTAGGGGAATAGGAATGCTAGTGAGAAATTACTATGCTAAGGTTGGGGTTGAGGAAGATTATTTTTTTTATCTTTTATATATTTTTTAGAAAATTGAAAGGTACGAATCTCGTGGTATTGGATTTGGGGGGTGGTATTTCTACCGATTACTCTACTATTTAGTTATCTAATTAACTAAGCTAAGGTGAGGGTAGTCTATGTCTATTGTTGTGTGCTCGTATGATGATTAAAAATGTGTTTACCTAGATGCTACTACTCCCTAGTTATCTCCTATTGATGGTTGAATTGCCACGTCCTTATTCTTTACGTGTTGTGTCTTCTAAGGTCAAAGGGTATGCTTTTTTCCCTAACTCTTTGAGACTACCTTAAGGTTATTGCCTACGAAATCTCTAGGATTCATAAACTAACTCTAAGGTTATCTTTGGATGTTTAGCCTACAATAATTCTAGGTGATTATAAACTAATGTTCACAAAGATTACTCAAGCATTAAAAACACAACGAATGACCTATCGCAATACTAGGTCAATCACAATTAAGATAAGAGACAACCAATCAATATTCAATACCTAGGTTTCATAGATCTAAGCAAACACACAAGTAAATTAGTCGGACATGGAAAACATGCAAGCATACACACAAACAATTGAAGACATAATTAAATTAATGAAGTAAATCACTTATCTTGTTATAAAATAGGGTATGGAACCCTAAGATACTGCCCAAGATAGCCAAAGTTTGGTTTAGGTTTTACTCAACAAAACTACCTCTCTAAAATTCTGAAAATTCGAATTCTATATATAGAGTTACAATATGCGACGGCGTCACTCTTTATTTGTGATGTCGTCGGATCGCCGCCATTAGGTTTTCGTCTTGGCCACGTCAACTTTGTGACGGCGTCACCTTATGGTTGTGACGCCGTCGGCTTCATCTTCTGACGCCGTCGGGATCCGAATCTAGGCCGTCTGAGTTGTGATGCCCTACTCTTTAAAACCTGATGTCGTCAAGTGCAAAATCATGGAGCATGTCGCGACGGTGTCACCATTTGGCTGTGACGCCGTCACCTTCACTTCCAGCAGCTTGAGTGTCTTGATTCTTGACTTTAGCCATTTTCTTCATATATTCGAGCCTTTTCGTCCGAATAAGTGTCATTCCAGCAATTTGCTTTCAAGAGACCTAAAAAATAAAAAGGAACGAAATTAAGCAGTAACGGATATAAAAGTGATCGATTAAGGGCTTAAATGACCCCTCAAAAGTGTACCTTTTAAATCCTTATCAATAGTCTATCCCAGTTGAAGAGTAAAATTTTTTATAGTCCAACGGTTGTTGTTTCTCCCTATTTAGGACTCAAAATTTGATGAGAAACTCCCTGAGGGGTCTTGGTCTGTTCTCATCAGTGGAGGGTGTCGGGTCAAAGGCCACAGCAGTTGCCCAAAACTCCTTGAGGTAGTTTTGGTATAATATATAGGGTGAACTTACAAAGGCCTTTTTCAGTGGGCAGTTGAACAAAAACTTCATGATTCCCTTATAGGCCGGGACATCAATAAGGTATTCAAAATTTCCTATAACATTGTTAGTTTTAAATTCTACATTTGCTAGACCACCTACCCAATGTGGTGCAAACATAAGGCTTTGAATTCTTGCCATTTTTGAATATGAAAAGTATATTTTTTTTGTTTTGACAAGAAGATCAAAGAGGTTTTTCCCAGATGTTTTTTTGAAGAGGGATCAAGATTTGCGATAAAAACTTTTTAATGTATAGCAAAGATGAAAAGTTTTTATATCAACAGATCAACACACACAGTTTTTTTGAGTTTTGAAGAAAGATTTTGACAAGGTTTGTTTGCAAAAAAATTGTGTGTGTGTGTTTTTAGGTTTAAGAAGAGGGAATTTATAGAGTGGTGAAAAGGGTTAATTTTGAACATGTAAAAATTTTGAAAACTATTTTTTACAAATGCTTGATATTCCACCTTAAATGCAACCACTCAAGTACCCGTAGTTTTTTGTGTGTTTCTAGGTGAAACAGTTGCACAACACAGTAAAAGTGCTATTGTAGAGGTGATGTCACCAATAAAATGTCCTTAGGATATTTGATGTGTGTATAGACAATTAATGCCAAGTGGGATAAGGTGAGGGATGTAGGGGCCCATGACATGGATGACATAAGGGTCAAGGAACATATATTCCTATATTATATTGACTTGTTTACCAACATAATACATTAAGTGACTGAATACTTAGAGTATTTAGTTACTCATTTAATGTGTTCTACATCTAATGTCAGGGATCTGAATGAGATTTATTCATTCAATGATATTGATTTAGGTGTTTATTTTGTTCAGGGACCATTATTCAGTGAATATGTACACTATGTGGAACATGATCAATCAGTGGACTGTTAATCAATGTTCAACATCCCAAGTTCTACTTTCAGTCTTGTGAAAGGGGGTTCATCCAGGGTTTTTGTGAAGATATCAGCTAACTCATATTCAGTGGGGATGAAGTGTAATTCAATATCACCTTTTTTGACATGGTCCCTGATGAAATGATACCTAATGTCAATGTGTTTGGTTCGTTGACGAAGTACAGGGTTGTTGGAGATGGAAATTGCACTTGTGTTATTACAAAAGATGGGTACCATCTTGTAATGGATGTCATAGTCACTGAGTTTAACTTTCATCCATAGTACATTTGCACAACAGCCTGCAGCAACTACCTATTCAACTTTTACTGATGACATAGCCATTGACTGTTGTTTCTTAGTGCTCCAACACACTAATTTTCCTCCAAGAAATTGGCAAGAGCCTGAGGTGCTTTTTCTATCCATGTTACAGCCTGCATAGTCTGAGTCTGAGTATCCTTTAAAGTCAAATCCTGAACACTTGGGATAGTAGAGCCCAAGGTTTGGTATACCTTTCAGGTACCTGAGGATTCTCTTGGCTGGAGTGAGATGAGACTCTATTGGACCAGACTGATATCTAGCACATAGGCAGTGAGATGCATCAGTGAGCCAATTACTCCACGAAACAAGGTTTCATTTACTGACTTTCCTGCAAGGTCATGCCCTAAGTTGTTTGGAGGAACCTTGGGAGTTTTAACTGAGGAGCAATCAGAGATCTCATATTTATTTAAGAGATTTCTAGTATACTTCTCCTGACTGATGGAGATTCATTTGTCAGTTTGTTTGATTTGAAGTCCAAGGAAGTATTTGAGTTCTCCCATCATGATCATTTCAAATTCCTTTGTCATCAATTTCTCAAACTGTTTACAAAGTTTGTAATTTGTTAAGCCTCAACATACACTTGGACTAGTATCACATCTCCTTTAGTCCTACAGATAAACAAGGTGTTGTCTATCTTTCCTCTGACAAACTTATTTTGAATGAGAAAGGCTGAGAGAGTTCAGGCTCTTGGAGCTTGCTTCAGTCCATAGAGGGCTTTGTCAAGCTTGCAGACATGGTCAAAAAAACTTACTGCTTTTAAATCTAGGGGGTTGTTGAACATAAACTTCTTCCTGAAGTTTACCATTGAGAAATGCACCTTTGACATCCATTTGGTATACTTTGAAGCTCATGTATGTTGCATATGCCAGGAAGATCCTGATGGCTTCCATTCTAGCAACAAGAGCAAATGTTTCTTCATAGTCAATTCCTTCTTGTTGATTGTATCATTTGGCAACAAGTCTAACTTTGTTCTTAATGACTATTCCATTCTTATCAGTCTTGTTCTTGAAGACCCATTTCATGCCAATGACTAGAACATCCTTGGGACATTTGACTAGAGTCATAACTTTGTTTCTGTCAAATTGTTCTAGTTCAGCTTGCATGGCTTGTACCCAACTTGGGTGTTTCAGGGCTTCTTTGACTGACTTTGGTTCAACATCAGAGAGAAAGTCAACAAACAAACACTCATCGGCTGAGGCAACAGTTAACTTAGCAGCCATGCTTCTAGTGAGCATGCCTTCAGTTGACTCTCCAATGATGTTAACAAGTTCAATGTCCTGAGACCTAATCCATTTATCTTGGGGTATGGGATATGAGCTTGTTGAGGTTTCAAAGATTTGAGGAACAACTTCAGTAGCTGGAGATTCATTGATGGTAGCCTGAGATTCAACAGGGTATTAGGTTTCAGCTTGTTCAGTTTGAACAAAGGGAATATCAGGTTCTTGAACATTTTGTTTAGTATGATCATTCCCATTGGGAACTTGTTGAGTATCAATGAATTCACTGATAGTTGGTTGGGGAAGGTTGTGAGGAATGATGTAATAAGAAACATCAGCATCAGCCTGATACTATGTAGATGAGTTGCTTTCAGGATGATATTCATAAGGAGGATATCTTGATGAGTCATCAATTTCTATTTCTTCCATAGAGGTGTTTGAGTAACTGATTGCCTCAGTACTTTCATCAAAGGTTATATGAAAGGTTTCCTCAACTTGTTGTCTTTTGGTGTTGAACACCCTGAATGCTTTAGACATTAGTGAGTAACCTAAGAAATAACCATCATCAGCTTTGGCATCAAATTTGCCCAAATGGTCCTTGTGATTGTGATTGAACACAGGACATCCAAATACATGGAAATAGCTGATGTCAGGGAGTCTTCCTTTGAAGATCTCATAGGGTGTTTTGTTATGTCTTTTGACAATTACTGACTATTTTGTGTATAATAGGCAGTTTTGACTGCTTCAGTCCAGAAATGCTTAGACAGTAATGAACCATTTAACATGGTTCTTGCAGCCTCAATGAGTGTTTTGTTCTTCCTTTCAGCTACCCCATTTTGTTCAGGGGTATAGGGAGATGAGAAATTTTGGATATTCCTTTTTCATCACAGAAACACTCAAGCTCATGATTTCTGAATTTAGTACCATTGTCAGTATGAATTTGTTTGACATGGATGTCATTTTTATTCTTAATCTTCCTGATGAAGGACATGATTGTTTCAGCTGCCTGACTCTTTTTAGTGAGGAAGTATACCCATGTATATTTTGAAAATTCATCAACAATGACCAGGGTGTACTTCTCATGTTGAATAGATCTTGGACTGACAGGTCCATGTGTAGGAGATGAAGCCAGCTTTTGATTAAGAGATTTTGTTTAGTTTTAAATGAAGCTCTGTGATGTTTTCCTTTTTCACAGGCTGAGCAGGGTTTATCCTTTGAAAATAAAAGGGATGGTAGGCCAAAGAATTTTTTCTGTTTGGCAAGGTTGTTTATGTTTTTGAAGTTTAAATGACACAGTCTTTTGTGCCAAAGCCAATTCATGGTTTCAGTGGCTTTAGTAAAGAGACAAGATCCATTTTGGATCAAGGTTGACATGTCCAAAACATAAACATCCTCTCTTATAGGGGCTATAAGAACAACTTCTTTATTAGCATTAAAGATTGTGTCTTGCTTATCATCAAACTGAACAATATACTTAGCATCAAATAGTTGACTGACACTTATAAGATTGTATTTAAGACCATTTACATAGGATATTCTGGAAAAACTATTCCACTACAGTTTACTGAATCGTAACCTTCAGTGGTACATGATAAATTATCAGCAAATACTACTTTGGGTCCTGGCTATTCTACATATTTGTGCAGATAGTCTCTCACACCAGTCATACTCATTAAGCATCCACTGTCTAGATGTCAAACAGGCTCCCTGGCATGTCTCTGCACAAATAGTAAACAAAGTTAGTTTTTCTTGTGGACACAGTTTCTTGTGGGTTTGGCCTTGTAGGTCTTTTTAAATCTCTCAACAGATTCATGGTCAGTGATTGAGTAGACAGTGCTTCCACATGCTTTGAATTTGGTGTTAGAAGACTCATTAGACTGAGAGGATTCAATTGTGGATCCTCTTCTGGCATGAATGATCATGTCATGTCCTAAGGTGTCATGTGAAGGATCACCACAAATGTCACAACAGAGATACAAAATACAATAATCAGTGTGATGGTCATTGAATCCACAGTGTGTGCAGGGTGGAAAAGGCTTAGCCTTTTGTAAGTGCTTGCTTGTTTACAGAAGCATACTGAAGGGGTTGAATCTTGTATTTTGCATGATCATTTAGAGATGCAGTGTATGATTTGTGATATGCGGTTCTGTGATCTTCTTTATTGCGTATCATGTAAAACAGAATCCTATAACATCATCAGTTGTGTGATTTGTATAATTGCATATTTCACATTTCATTGTGGGTTTTAATATTGTTTTAGGTTTGCATTGCTTGAGGAAGCTGGTTTGGATTCCTTAATCTTAGATTGAGGAAATTGTTCAATGGATTCTAATTTCTCACTTAGCTTCCTGACAAGTTCAGCTAACTGATCAACTTTGAGAACAGTGTCGTTGGTTCTTTCATTTGAAGGGATCGAAGGTTTGGAAGATTCAGTAGGAACTGAGTCTTTGTTTTGGTTACTGGATGGTCTTTTCAGGATGGTTCTTCCAAGTCCTGATCTCTCTTTAGGAGAGGTGTGAGGTCTGAATTGGGTGAGGCTCCCTGAAGGACTTTTAATGGAGGCAAAGGGGCATGAGATTCTGATTCAGACTCATTGATGAACTCAGTTTGACTGGGTTCATCAGTGACTCCAAGCATTTCTTTGATAGCCTGACTTTCAGGTTCCAAGATTTATCCAGTGTTAAAGTTAGGAAACTTATTGTCTGGGTTGACTCTCTCAACCCAGTCACTGGATTTTGGTTTTAATTCTTTTTCAAAGGAAATGCTAGCAGGAGTGAAAAATTTTTCACTTTGATTGTTACTAGTGGACTCAGTGAGTTGATCTTCTCATAGGACTCTGTTTTTAGTACTAGGGACAAGATTGATAGTCTCATAAACTCAAGGTTTTTTGGTTGTCCAACTTTCAATAATGAGCTTTTCTTTTTTAAGTTCCTCTTGAAGAGCATGATTTTGTTTTACAAGTTCAGTGTTTTGAATTTAAAGTGTGACTGCTTCAAGATTATTTTGTTTTAAAGCAAGAAGTTCATCTCTACACTTGTTTAATTCAAAAGTGAGTTTGTTGTATTTAGAAAACAGATTTAATCTTTGTTCTTCAACAAACTTAAGATCCACATTAAGGTAACTTAAATAAGATTTCCAATTAGAATCATCATCCATAGATAGTAAAATATTTACCTTTCTCATGGTGATGTTGACCCACTCTCCATTTCTAGCATGACTCTTCCCAACAATCAACTTTTCTCCTTCAGCAAGTGCCATCAGTGCACTTACTCTAACTTCATCATTATAGGAAATATCTTCTTCATCCCAGTCAAAGGTTCAATAACAAGACCTTGTTCTTTCCCTAATAGAGTTTATAGCTTTGTGTGGACTGAAGGGTTGATGGTGCAGCCTCAAAGAGTGCAAGTTTAGCCTTTGCTTTTCTATACTTAGCTTCAAAGTATTTTTGATCTTTGTGATCAGTTTTGTTTTCATAATGATTATAAGACTGAAGCAGTTTAGGTTGAAACATACTAGTTCCTAAGGAACTGTTTCCAGAAATTTATATGAAGGTTATGAAGTGGTTTTAGAAAAACAGTCTTTTGCAAAATGACCCTTTTTGCCATACTTAAAATATTCAGTGCTTTCATTTGCTTTAGAACCAGAAAAGTTTGACTTATTTCTTTTGATAAAACGTTTTGAGTTTTCAAGGATTGCCTTTTATTGAAATTCAGTATGTAAATCATTTAGGTACTTCTCACTGGTTATTTCATCAGCCTCATCATCAGAGTTTTCTTGAAAATCCTGCACAACACCATTTGAATAAAATGCAGTTAATATGGGTGTAATGGTCAGGGCCTTTTCTGTTTCTTGAGCCCTTTTTAAATCATGGTATCTCCTAGAGATTAAGTAGTCTTCATAGACAAACTTCCCATATATTTTAGGGAGCTCATGATTTTGAATGTGATTAGCATTCCTAAGACCCTGAGAGAAGCTTAACCACTTCTCAGGGAGACTGTTGACAAAGCCAACATTCATCTCATGCTTAGACAGGGTGACACCATCATTGGACAGCTCATTGAGCAGTGTCTTATAACGGGTATAGGTTTCTAAGAGACTTTTAGAATCTTTGGCTCTGAAAGTGCTACACTCAAGTTTCAGGTCCATTATCTTGTTTTCCTTGGTATATGAGGGACCCTCATAGCTATGAACCAAGTCAGTCCAAGTTTGTTTGGCTATTGTACAGTTAATGACTGATTCCATTATATCGTCAGGGAGACGTGATATAATGATGCTTTCGAGGCGTTGGTCCTGATTGACCACCCTTCTCTCATCAGGAGTCCACTGAGCTTCAGGCTTGGGTAAACCTTTAGCAGTTTTGGGGACAAATGGACCATCTTTAATACATTTAATGTAGTATGGTTCTATTCTTGTTAAGTAGCAAAGCATGCGCTTTTTTCACTTATTGAATTTTCCAACTTTCAGTCGGAGAGCAACAGCTGAATAGCTTCCTCCTTTTTTTTTCGACTAGTTGGGTCACATCACTATTAGCCATGGTAGGATATTGATTTTAAAACTTTAGACTTTGTAATTAAAAGTTTTATAAACCAGAGGCTCTGATACCACTTGTTGTTCTTGTTAACTTTATTAGAATTAACCACAAAGTTAATCTACCAAAGCATCATGACTTAGCAATGTTGTTTGAAAAACAGTTTTAACAAGTTAAAATGTAAAGTAAATTAGACAAGAGTTTTTCAACGTTTATATTCTTATTAAAAGTTGATTAAAGAATATATTACCCAAGTGTTTGCGGAACAACACTTGGGATTGAATGATAATGTATGGTGTACTCCTCACTAAACGTAAGCTAAGCTTAAGTACAACTATGCTAACCAACTGAGCTAACCTCAGGGACTTAGTTGTATTTGGAGGAGTAAAAGGACTTGTGAATGTCTAAGCATCTAGTGCACAAGCTTAACCTTTCACTCCACCTTATGACTGCTATTTATACAATTATGAAATACAACCGTTATCCTAAAAGACAAGATTGACATAAACCTCAGATGACAAAATACCTTACGTATTTTGTCTTTGTTACAACAAGTTATTTCTAGTAAGAGACAGGTTCACTTTTCTAGTGTCAGTGTTGACACATTCTTGGTCTTTTATCCATTCAGGGTAAGTTGACCTTTGCAGATAAGGACACTTTTATCCTTCAAACTTATCCCGCTTTATCCCGTCTTTATTTCAGTCTTCAAGTCTTCAGTCTTCATAGTTGGTGAGGAGTCTAGGGATTCAGTGAGTTATTGTGATTACTTACTGAATCCATCATCTTCTTCTTTGGCTCAGGTATCATTCAGAATCATTCGCTGAGTCCCGTCTCACTAAATGAAAAACCCTTCTTAGGCTTGTCCTGAGCTTCTTAAAGATGACTCATTGAACAACTGTTCATTCAGTGACTTGTGCATGTTTAAAATTATTAAACACTTATGTTATTTTATCTTCAAATCCTTGTTTCATAAAGTTTGGGAATTCACTAATCCACAGGTGAGTTTATCTTTTTTGTTTTAATTAAAAAATAAATTGTCATGATTGATTCATTGGATCTTTAGAGAATGTTGGATCTATATTAAACTTTCTTTCCAAACCAATTATGCTTTATATTTTAACACACACTAACGTTCTAAATGCAACAAATTAGCCCATAAACTCAAAAAACTCTATTTTTACTAGGGGTGTGCATGGTTCGGTTTGGGTCGGTTTTTGGCTAAAACCGAAACCGAACCACAATGTTCGGTTTTTGTAGAATCCAAAACAGAAACCGTTCAGTTTTTGGCAGTTCGGTTTTTTCGGTTTGTTATCGGTTTCGGTTCGGTTTTTCGGTTTTTTCGGTTTCTAACCGTTAATATTTGGGTATGGCCAAATTATACCAACAAACTAGGTTTACGTACAAAATTAGTTATTATTCTTTACTTTTTTTCAATCTAAGCATAATAATGTTTATTGCATAATTCTACAATTACAAACATATAAATGAGACATTCACATACAAGTGAACATACACGTAATCATTCGAATACTTATTGATTTATTCACACAAAACACGCGATACAACAAACACACATATAAATATAAACATTAAAGATAAATATATTATAAATCCACTCACAAGATGAATATTAAATTATAAATTTAATTTATTTAGTTATTTAATCATATTATATTAATTAGATATTAGATATTATTATATAATAAAACCGGTTCGGTTCGGTTCGGTTTTTGCGGTTTGGTTTTTGGACGAAAACCGAAACCGAACCGCATTTTTCGGTTTCTGAAAAAAGTAAAAACCGAACCGTCGGTTTTTAGTTTCGGTCGGTTTTTTGGGTTCGTTTTTTTCGGTTTTCGGTTGGGTTTCGGTTTTTTCGGTTTGTTTTGCTCACCTCTAATTTTTACTCATTTACATTTTTTTTTTTTATTTTTGTTGCCACCTTCGTAAAAGCAGATTTGTTTTAAAAGTTTATTTTGTAATTACAAAAATCCGCTCCAATGTGCGAGCAAAAAGTTTCTTGTTTGAAAATAAATGGCATCCGAAACTTGAACCATTAATTAACTACCATTCAATATAAAGCTAGAGGCTGTTTTGCACTTGCACGATCAACTTCTATTGACATAATTGAAAGTCCACCTATTAATGCCACTAGTACACTTTGGGGACTATGGGTATGTTTGGCAAAACTAGTTGTAAGTTGTATGCTGTAAACTGTAAGCTGTAAGTTGTAAACTGCAAAGCTGTTAACATGAGCTACAAGCTGTATTCTTTTTTCAATAAACTGTTTGGTAAATTAGCTGTTAAATATAATTATAAGATGTAAAATGACATAAAAGGACAAATCTATAATTGTAAATAAATGTTTGAATGGTATATCAGTAATTTAAAGTTTTAACAGCTTCAAGACATTTAAAAAGCTTCATGAATCAGCTTTTCATTTTGAAGCTATTTGTTTGAACTAAAAGCTTGTAGTTAATGCATCCAAACGAAGCTACTTAGTTTATAGGAGATTATTTTGTAACAAAAAGCTAACAGGTCCTCCAAAAAGCCTTTGCCAAACAGGCGCTATATTCTTGAAACATAAAAGAATGGGAGCTTTTTTAATGAGTACAGATTGTAGGCTCATGCTTGATTCAAGTGCTACAAACTAGTAGTGGTTTGTGATCAAAAACGGCTTAAACGTCAGCAAAACTCCAATTCCCTCGATTACATTCAATATGAAAAATATCATATGGGCGCCTGCAATTAGATAAATGACTAAAATTAATTAATCTTTAAAGGGATGTCTTTTTATGCAATATTTCTTTACATGTTGTAAAGAGGGGTATCGATATTCGAATCACAGCAATGTAGCCGTAGTGCTTTCCAAAATGAATTTTAACGCCTTCAATAATGTTGTTTATAGATGTGAAAGAAGGATAAAAGTTTCCAAACTCTGAGATGACTATTGACATATAGAAAAGATCCATAAACGTGAAAGAAAGTTTTATATGTTTGCAGTCAAAGGTTTCACTCGACTTTGCATTCCTGTTTGAAGAAATAGAAAATTAGAATAAAACTTACCTGGAAGAATTGCTGCATTTAGTCTCTTCTGGCACCAGGACAAACTACAAAATTATAAGACAGATAAATGAGACTTGATGTGATAAACATTGGTTAAATTAACTTTATTCACATGCATTTGGAAAGTAATATACACAAATGAGTACTCACAGTGCTCCTCCACATGCGGGACCAATTGCTTTGCAGATTGACTGCAAAGTCATGGCAATACCATTGGCCGCACCTCTTTGGCGTTGATCCTGCCATCCATATATGTGTGTATAGATTATACAAGTAATTATATACCTAAACGACTTAATAACGAGAAGGGACCAATCTTACCACAGCTTTATTTTGCAGCATGAACGTACTAGTTATGATGGACACCTGATAAAAATGAGAAACTAATTTAAGTCCTTTATATGATGTGAGGATCAGTTACAAGTCAGATAAACATTTGAATACTCTTATCTTAGTTATTTATGCCATTTGGTAACACCAACTACAGTCATTCTACCTTCGTCGATTATATTTATTAGAACCTGCCTACTATAATAGAGATCAAAATGAGTAGGTTGAGCGGGTTGGGTACAAGGTCAAAAGGGGTAATATTTGGGCAAGTCAAAAAGCTTTGGATTGACCTGTGAACACTTCTTTTGTATATTTTTCCATGTACCACAAATTTGATTACATAAACTATATATAAAAATTTGTGATAAAAAACAAATTATAACGTTATAAACATTCAAGTATCCATAGCATGACTTTTAATCCATTCGATGTGATTACCCTAAAACTAGATTTTTTATATTTAAACATTTAAACCGCATCAATATAACATAGCTCATTGACTCAATTTCAGTTGAATGGTTCAAATTAACCATTTCCATGAGTACTAGTATCATGAAAACAAAAGTGAGCTCTCAAATATGTAAATGTGTGCCTCTTTCAATTGAATAATGAATTTAACAATAGCAGTTAATCAAGCCAAGTACATGAAGAAGACGACACTTGGACCCGGAAGAACTTACCGATAAAACGTTCTTCGCAACCGATGCACAATTTAATGTAAAGGCAAGCATGAAGCCAGATAACAATGCTATGTAGGGATAACTTGTGAGTATCGGTATAGACAAAACCTACACATGAAATATATAATTGTGTTAACCCAAGAACCAATAGATGTATCTAATACCTCCTTCCTCCTCTATAGTTGATTATTTTGACTTTGAATGTTAATGAACTACTTCTGTTTAGTTATTATTAATGTCAATATGTTTATCTTTTTCAAGCAAAATCTACATGTACACCATTAAGTAGTATGCTTCTCATACACAAGGAAGAATCCGTGCTAAAACAGTAGAAGAATAACTGAGGATTACTATTTTGTTGTATTAAAACATAATATCAAAGTTAAGGAAAGATAACTATTAAAGATAAGAGGAAATGGTAGAATTGCTTACTCCACAGATGCGTGCTACAACGATGGGGCCAAATATCCTCTCCATAATTGGATATAATGAGGTCTGGAAAAGGAGAAGGCCAATTCCTAAATAAAGACTATTGTGATTAACAACCAACCATGTGTGAGAAGAAAATTGTTCATTCAAACAATTAGAACTTCCAAAAGAAGGAATTGATTGATATATTCCTCGAAATAAATGAAAAACAAATGCAGATGATACATAACTAAGATCAACTAACCACTATGATTCAAAATAATTACTACTCGGACCAACTTTAAAAGAGTTGGCACATATGTTCTCACCTGTGGTGGAAAGGATGGTGCCAACATTCTCAGTAGAATAGTTGAGGCCTCCCAAACTAGTAGGGCTCACAGCCCACAATGAGAAAATCTGTAAATGATAAAACGCTACACAATGTTATCATTTATAATGGATGGTCATGAATTTGCTATAATTTCAGAGTTTAGAAAGCATGGTAACATGAATGAGAAAATAGGTATTCAGAAATTTTCTCTGAGTTGATGCTTCTTTTGATTTTATATTTTGGCACTTTTGTAAAAATGATCGATCTGTTCCAGCTAATTGTTAAGCAGAATGATTTATTTGCAAAAGTGGACTTGCTAGGTACTTAGTAATCAGATATTCAGTCTACCTCGGTGTAAGCCATGTCATGAAGCGAAAAAATGCAATAGACAATAATAGAGGACATTAATGGCCAGTTCTTGAGGAGGCTTATTAGATTAGAGTCTTTTCCTTCGCTTGTCTTTTCTTCAACATCAGGAACATTGGAAGTAGACTCCAACTCATCTTTCTTATGGAAATGCAATGTTTCCTGTAATTTGCAAAGTTAATAATTTTCATCTTAAGGAAAATGAAAATAATAATAATAATAATAATAAATAAATAAAAAATGATGTGCTACAAGGAAGACCAGACAAATTAAGGTTGATTTTTAACTTTGTATCTATATGTGTTGAGGAACAGAAATGCAACTAGATTATTTTAATATGGGATATTAACTTAATGTCAATAGTATATTATTCTATATAATGATTGTTAATGATATTCAAATTATTACTGGTTATAATTTTCTTTGTCATACATACCAAAATCGAGCCGCACTTATGGGGTCATTTACTTGTATTTTTTAGACTTATTCAATTAAGATTGAGAAAATCTCAAATGTGAATTTTAGTGCTTATGCCAACATATAAAACTGTGGACTGCAAATCAGAATGCACTGGTTAGAATGTCAAAATATGATGTACAAGCCATCCATACTTTGGTAAGTTAAAGGTAAATCTCATATAATTCCTATGAATATTAATCTTTAGCTTTCGGCAATGCGTATATTAGTTTGGTCATTAACTCCTATCCAGGCACTCGTTTTTATCTTCAAATAATTCATATGAAAAGCATTTTTTTGCTCCAGTAATAAATCATATCTAGTAAGTTCTTTGTAATACAAAGAACAGGATTCGTTACATAGAAAATGGCGACATACAAGACGAATCAGATATTCATCATTGAAATGAATATCATGTTAGGATGCATTCATTTCTAATAGAACTTTTGAAAGAAAATGGTTATTGCATAAGATACTTTACCGGAAGCCAAAATGCACCGATGGTCACAAAAAGTGCGAAAATGGAGATACAGAGGCAAGGCAATAAGTATGGAAATCTGCATCAAAAGTTGTGAGTGCAATTTGTTGTCAGTCAAAATAGATCAAACTGCATAATAACAACAATAAGGATAATTTTTTTTGAAGGGGTGCCATTACCTCCCAAATAAAGAATTCGGAGACACTAGACCTGGAAACTTCTCTGCTGGCTATTAGAACAAACACAAAAAACTAAAAAGTTAAAATGGAAAATATAAGCTGATCATTACAACTGACCAGATTTATTGCAATAAACCAATATCACCAAAACAGCCCAAACTATTTCCCCTATTCTCATGAGTCATTTATACACAAACATATCTATTTATGCATGCAACATTTCATGAGTATTTTGCACACACCCACATAATCGCGAGTTTATTTTAAGATAGTGACAGACTTTGAAATCCATGCTTGACTCTGATAACGAAATTGTGACTCATCAGTTAGGATGTAGTTTTTAGATCTAAATGCCCTTCTGCCAATAAATTTTCAGGATGTTATCTGCACCCAAGATATTTGCAAGCACATATAGCACAGCAAGATGCGGGTGAAGATATATACCTGTGCAAGGTAACCTCCCAAAGCTGGACCAATGATCAGTCCTATGCCCCATGATGTACTAATCTGAAATATATCACTAATATATCAGTTTCGAGATAATAAAAAATGTCATAGCATGCATGATCTCTATCCCCATTCACCCCTAAGATTGTACATTGTGGTTAAATAGTTGTATATTTTGATAAATGGGTGAATTAAATTGTGTATTAATTGTATGTGTTGAATAATGATTTTTTTAGTTTTATTTGTGCTCCAAATACTTATAAATTATGCTTTCTTACTTGTATTTGCTTAAAAATATTGTACTTGTACATTGTGCTTAGATAATTGTATATATTGATGAAAGGGTGTTTTAAATTGGGTATTAATTGTATGTAAGAAATAGTGTTTTTGTAGTTTGATTTGTGCATTACATACTTGTAAATTATGTTTTTTTACTTGTATTTGCTTAAAATCTATTTTAGAAAGTCTTAAAAATTAAATATGATGGAAGTGTCTAAATGCTTTATAAGTAGTATTGATAAAGAAAAATGAAGAACGGAATTGAGAAACTATGTCAAGATATTAAAACTGTGTCATAATATGTATGAAATAGACCAATGATCAGCCCTGTATACTCATCAACTTGACGTATTATATGACATGAGAAGGAAATGAAAAGAGGCAAATTGCTTACAGCCGACAATCCTATGGCTTGATGTTCATCCCGGAAAAGTTCACATGCATATGCCTGTTCACAGAAGTAATTTGATCAACACAATCTGAAATGGATAAAAAAAGTAAAATGATCTTATCATAGAATGAAATAAGCAATCAAGGTTGCTCAAACATCATAGAGAATACAGCAAAGAAGCTAAACTGTACTGATTAACAAACTCTAAACACCGCATCGATGAGAGTACTAAAAGACTTAAGTTAAGGAATACCTTAATCGGTCCAAGTAGCCCATTTAAAAAGCCAAGAAGAAATCTTGTAATGATAGCCATCCAATAGTTTACGCTAAATCCAAAAAGTGTGTTGAAAACAACCCTGAACAAGGTAACATTCAAAAGATTCATGAAAAATAAGCATTTACAATAGTACCCAAACAGTTTAAGTCAGGTAGTAACTAGTAAGATACACTGTTGTAGTTCCCAGGAGAATAACTGGTTTTCGACCATATCGATCGGCTACCACTCCCCAAAATATGGATGTCAAAGCCCTTCCAATCATATACGCGGACCCTTCATAAGAGTAGGGAACATATGGTTACTTATGCAATTTCGGTAGAGGTGTGAAATTATCACTAAAGATTGCTTACCAACAAAGCCCGCATAGTAACTAATGTCCTCCTCTTTCTCAGCGATGTTGAAATCTCTTACCTGCAATCGCAACCAATATGATTCAAGAACTTCAAATGACAAAAAATGGCAAATGGTAACAAAGCAAAAGTGAAAACTTACCATAAAATAAAGAAACGGAAAGAGAGATGATATTGGCAATGCTGAGAAGAAAAAAAATAATACGTGTCAAACATGAACATTCAATGTACGGTTTACAAGATTCAACTTTGTTTAATTTACAAAATTTTGCATCTTTGTTTTTCCCAGATTTAGTACTAATATCTAATACATCAATTACTTGTGAAAATGGAGTAAAGGAAAATAAAAGTCTTAACGAATTCCCAAGAATCCTTCGAACTCTTGAGATAGTTAATAACCAATGATGCCTTATGCCACACTACACAAAACCTGAATATACCCCTGAAGCTTGTATGCTTCAAATGCAACAAATGCTATGCAATCATGGGAAGACCAACAGGGTTCGCCAAAAATAATTCTTTAGTGGTTTATAATGCAAATAAATAAGTCTTCATTCTGTTGTATCTCATTACAAAATTGTAAATGCAAATGGGCCCTGTACATAATGAACAAGTAACTAATACGAAACTAGAGCTTTTTACCAACACAGAGCACCAGATAACCCGGTTTTCAGCTCTTTATACCGATCAACCTTACACCTAGGACATCTTTCATAGGAGTAATATACTTTGTTCAATAGTGACTTGGTACATAAGTGATTGGCGCCCATTTTTTAAAACAAGCTGAAATGCTAAAATTCACAGACAGGACGGGTATTCGGGATTGCTTTTGCAAGAAAAATTTTAAGGGATACTCTGTTTAGGCCATGCATATCTTATACTCCTTGGATAACATGAAAAATCCTTTTACCCGTATGCAAGACAGTTTTCACGTTGGTCCAAACACTATTTATTTTTATTCCTGAACGCACTAATCAGGAAATTACTACTACGTATTTTCTATTGGGTACTTTAGCTACGAAATCTAGATAGTCACATTTTAAAGGGTCGGTTATTATTGGTAACCTAAAGTGGTAATACCCTCTCTAAAATATTTATATATATATATATATATATATATATATATATGTTTTATAATTTTGTTTTTATTATAAACCTGCTAAATAAAAAAATGAGACAGAAAATATAAAATTTACGGAGTAATAAGTTAAAAATAGTAAAATACAAAAAGCACGAAGAAGAAAATTATAAACAACTATCTTGTTGTGTTAATAAAATGGGTAAAATTGCCGAAAATAAAGTGCGAAACATAAAAATATAAAGTTTGAGAAGTATGAAATAGTAAAAAAAAAAAAAAACATGTATAAAACAAAATTGTTAAAAAAATTGTCGTATTAATAAAGCGGACATCAATGATGGAATTGATATAAAGGTACTAATAATACAATCCTTTGTTAGATAGTGCACAATAAAATATTGGACCGTATCTAACGCCGTGTTATATCATCTTCTTATTTTACGCGTCTCCCAAATTTTGAAAGATCTTTGGGATATATGTGATACATAAACAAAGAATTTTTATTTTCTTTTGAAGTCATTCACATTGTCAAAGATAGTACATTACGTTCTACGTTTAGTAAATATTTCATGAATTATTTGGTAAAAAGTTCATGTATGTTCGTTTGTGAACAATATTTTACGTTCGTTTAGTCAAATGAACGAACATGGTCAAAAGTCACGTCCATTTATTTATATTCGTGAACGTCTGATTATGTGTTTATTAACGTTCGTTTATGTTTATTGATCTGTTTATATTTGTATATCATATCTTTTAATTGTCTACTTTTAAAACTGTTTTGTTTAAACAAAACAACACTTATAAAGCAAAATAGTATATATAATTTAATAAAGTTTAGTATACATAATTTTTGATAAAGTTTATGTTTGTTTTTCTACGTTCATCTATGTTCGATCGTTTATGTTCGTTTAGTGTCTTAATGAATGAACATAAACGAACATGAACAAATCATTTCTTAATAAACGAACATGAACAAGAAAATTCGTTCGTTTAAGCGTTCGTATCTGTTTATTTGTCCGGTTAAAATTAAATGAACGAACTTAGAACAAGACTTCGTTCGTGTTCGTCCGGTTCGTTTGCAACCTTCCTTGCTCCCTTCTGAAATTATTGTTCGCCAAAAAAAAATAAACGATTTTAAAAAATTGCATTTATTAGTGTTTTGAAACAAAAGCAACAAAAATAACATTTCTACCTTTTAACAATCAATTAATACTTTAATTTAATTTTGTAAATAATAATTTTGATTAAAAGTAGTAATACATAAACATAAAAAAATTAAAATTTTAGCAGTGCACAATTTTTTATAACAACTTAAAAGTAACAGATGAAAAATAATATTCGGACTGAAGAGGAAGTATTTATTTCGAAAAGAGGAGTCACATGTGAATTATGTATGATAACTCTGCTGCAACAAGAAAAAATATGTATGATAACTTTTTGGATTTAAAGTTGAAACCAAACCTAAAAAAGTTCCTATTTGCTTTGGTCATGTTTTAATCAGGTCTAACTGGGTTGGGTTTGATTTAACTTTTAAAAATGTCCAAACCAAGAATACCGATGGCACTGGTTACTCGGTTAATTTCCTAACCGTACGAAAGCCATAAACCTTATCATATCACTAGATGTTTATGTCTTGACCTGTTACCCTTTACACTACTCACTTGATTGCCTAACTACGTCGGGTTAGTTGTGGTTATTTTTTATCCAACTTTTCCGTTCTAAAAAAAAAAAAAGTTGTCAAACATTGAATAGGGTGTTCTTACCGACAGAGAGCGCTACAATCCCCAAACTTAACAATTCCTTTATCGGCCACCCAGTTTGTAGCTCTTTTTCTGATCAAGGTAACACCCGGGACAATTTTCATAACATGATTTTCTCAAAAGTGGCTTCTTAAACTCATTGCCACCCATTTAATTCTCTATAGAGCACCAGAAGATACACAAATCTGCCTCACATCCAAAAACACAGTATATTCTTCAAAGTAGGGATGATACTAGTACTATCAAACAGGCGTGACCGTTTAGGATCTACAGTTGTACACGACTTATTAATCAAACATCCGTGATCGCTTAAGCTATTAAAGTAACTATCATCAACAAGGACAAACAAAAGAGAATATATAATGAAACACGGTTACTCATATTGAGTAACGATTCTAAGTTTGTATACCCGGTTTGATGTTTGATTGATAGCAATTTAATTTATCAAACTATTGGTGTATAATTAAAGACCCCAAACTGATAATGAAATGATTAATTATATCGTATAAATAAGCATCGGTTGGTCCGTGTACTGCTACCATATAAATTGGCTGTATTATTATCGTTTTCATGTGTCTTATTTTCCAAGGAATCTAAGTGGGAGGCATGACAGTCGACAATAATTTAACACATATAAAGTTTTCAATTTATGATTTATCGAGTCGTGAATAGCGTGAAATTGAATAGACTCTTGAACAAAAATGCTGTTACTTTTTTCATGCAAACACGTGTTTTTGCATCTTGGAGGTTCTAACGTGTCAAGTTAAATATAAAATGGTGGTGGTAGGGTAACAACGACTCTTAACAATTATTATACTTATATATACTAATACTAATACAACTATATATTTACTTCAAGAAATTTTCATTTTAGTGATAGAATAAAGTTTTTCTAAACGTAAAAATTATCACGTGTTTCTCCTACACATAAACAATGCTCAATGAGCATTCCTTACTATTCCTTATCTCGTTAATGTTGCTTGGTATATACTACGAGTATAAATTAACTTCTCGATACATATTATAAGAGTAGTGATTGGGAGGCAAGATATGCTTAAACTCATGCCTAAACTTGTGTGGCATCATCCTGATGGTTACAGTCATGAGACCCACTTTTTCACAAACCATCAAAATCATAGCACGTATGTTTAGGCATGTCTTTAGACACATAATTATTTCCTTTATACTAATTTAGAAATCAAGTACTGGTAAATATATAAATTGTTATAAACATATCCTAGTAACACAATGTGATGAAGCTATCATGATCACGTGTAAAGCGTTTTGTTAGTAACCGCTAGCATAACTAGATTCAAAATTATACTCACATTAAAAAATAGTGGTTGCAGACTAATGAGTTTTAAGTAAAGTGACATACATGTATGAGAACCGAATTCATGTCATCGAAAATAAAATATCAAAAAGGAAGTATTCATATATTAAAAAATAATAATAATTAATAAAAAATAAAAAAAATAAACTTGACCCGCGGTTTTTAAGAAAATCGATAAATGGATCCTTCATTTATTTATTTATTATTTGTTTTTTGAAAAATTAATAGCTAGATAGCAGTTAAGAAAAAAATATAAAAGTGGCTAATTAATATTGATTACCCCCAAAATTTTAAGTAATGGGTTATGGTCCAAAATAAATATCAAATGAGAATTAAAATTAAAATGAGAATGGTGAGAAGAAAATCACAACCGCACATTTTAGATGCACCTAAAGAAATAGATGCATCTCCCTTTGAATTTCTCCACTTCATTTGAAATATGTAGCTCAAATTTCTTCTCATTCTTTTTATTTCAATTTCTCTTCTCACTAGATCTCTTCCCTATGGTCCAATACTAAGAGCTTTGAGTGTGGGTTTTGCCACAATTCGCCAAAATGACATGGCAACTTAGCCATAGTCAGCCACCACACCGCATCATCTACTCATCCTTCGTCACTTTCTTTCTCGTCGTAAGCAAGTTTTCTGACAAAAGGTATAATTTTTTTTTTTTTTTTTATTATTATTATTATTTTTTAATGTTCGTGTGTGTGAATAAGTGTGTATGTGGCCCCAAACGAGTAAGTTAAGGTTAGTTGTGATAAGGAGTAGTTGTAAAGGGAGGTTTGTTAAAGTGATGTGGCACTTCGTAGACCCTAAATGAGGAGTTTTGGTGTATCACCACACCTAAAGCTCTAAGAAATGATTCATTACAATATAGTTAACCAACCATCATTTTTTATTATCTTTACCATTACGTACCTCTCGTATCCCTGAACCAAACACCCTTTTAGTGTTGTGTGATTTCTTTTTATTCTTTTCCTGAATTGGATCCTTTTGTTACAAACGTAGCACCCGAGACAAGTTCACTTAATATTTTTAGTTTGTTCAAAAGTAGGTTGTAAACTTATTGTATACCCAGTTAAGAAACACTACAAATTAACTGCTAAAGTTGATTCTTTTCAAGTTAATATGTCATATAGATCTCTCGTGTTAGGATCTATGCAAGTGATCAATGAAAAAAAAGATAAGTTATTTGGACCTCTTATTTTACAAATAATGCTCTCTATTTATTATTATTATTATTATTATATATATATATATATATATATATATATATATATATATATATATATATATATATATATATATATATATTTTAAATCAACACTTTATTAAAAACTCATAGGATTTACAAAAAATTAGTGGGAAGCCGAGAAACCAACTGGGCCCCCACACCTCTAGCAATAGCAAAACCAATCCTATTAAAAATATGAACCGCAACACGTGGCCCAATGTCTTGAGTCGTAGAGAATCGTCGAATACGCTTTAGTAAGGTTATTATTATTATTATTATTATTATTATTATTATTTTTATTATTAATTTTTATAACTTTGTTTATATTATAATAATGTGAAACAGAAAGTGCGAAACAAAAAAAGTAAAATTTAACAAGACAAAATTACGGCTAAGAAACAATACAAATTAATTGTTAAAGTTGATCCTTTTAGTTAATACTGCCATATAGATCTCTCGGGTTAGGATATATGCAAGTGATGAATGAAAAAAAAAGATAAGTTATTTGGACCTCTTATTTTACAAGCAATGATCTTTATTTTATTTTTTTATTATTACTTTTTTATTTATTATTTTATTTTTATAATTTTATTTATATTATAACAAGAGTAAACTACACCATTCGTCCTTGTGGTATACGTTGACCATCAAGTTTCGTCCTTTGACCAAAGAAATTGCACCGTTGGTCCTTAACTGCGAAACGTTAGTCATCGTTGGTCCCTCACCCTAACTGGTTGGACTAACGAGCGTTAAGCCTTGTTAAGTGGAGGGTATTTTTGTCTTTTCCCACCCACACCACTTGAAACCCATCCACTTTAAGTTTCTGTATATTTTTTGTGATGATTATTTTTTGTATGTTTATCTTATCTACTCTCTAGCACCTCCCTTTTACTCCCTCTCCTCCTTCTCTCTTAATAATCATCACAGCCCACCACCTCACCACCAACCGCCACAGCTGCCACCACCCACCTCCTGCTGCCATCACCATCAAGAGGAGCCAAGGGTGTGTTTGATTAAGGTTTTTGATAAGGGTCGCGTTAGGTTTGTGACTGGGGTTTGTTTGGTTCGAGTTAGCCACCACAGCCACCACCATCACCACGCCGCCTCCCTCATCATCATCAAGACTGTCTCATATGTGGTAAAGATTAACAGAAAGGTGTTTGTTTGATTGATTTGGGTCTCGGGTCGGATGTAAACCCGTGTAGGGTTTCGAATCAGTCGACCGTTTATGGATTTGCTTATGGTTAAGTTTCTTTTAGTTTGGCTTATGAAATTATGTGATAAGTTATTATATGGTTTGGCTGTAAGGGTTTGATTGACCACGGATGACTGTGAAACTTGAGGGATATTTTCAGGCTGCTGATGTAGTGGTTGTGATGGTGGTGGCGGTGGTGGTTTCCGGTAGAAAGAACGGCGGCGAACGGTGGAGATGATGGGATGGTCATTTAAGCCTTTTTTGTTCTTTGACTATGTTTTTAATTAGTTTTTTTAAAGGTGAAGAGGATGTGGGATTTATATTCAAAATCAACTCATTTATAACATGAGTGTGTTTAGTTGGATAATTTGTTTTGACTTTTTGTGTTCTTGATTTTGAATCTGAGTTGTAACCGACGCACGATTATTTATGTGGGTTCACTACTTTTTAGGATTTGGTATTTGTGCATTCTAGTATATGGTGGTGGTCATGGTTAATTCTTGAGGAAGATGGTGGGTAGATGGAAAAAGAAACACTCTTTAAATTTTGAAGTAGATATTGGAGTGAGATGATAATAGTGAATCTGTAATAATAAAGATAGAGTAAAGAAAAGAAGAAAGATTCATATCATATGAGATAAAGAAAGAAGATAGAAGTGTGAAATGACAAATATACCCTTCACTTAACAAGGTTTAACGCCCGTTAGTCCAACCAGTTAGGGTGAGGGACCAACGATGACTAACGTTTCGCAGTTAAGGACCAACGGTGCAATTTTTTTGGTCAAAGGACGAAACTTGATGGTCAACGTATACCACAAGGACGAATGGTGTAGTTTACTCTTATAACAATGTGAAACAGAAAGTACGAAACAAAAAAAGCAAAATTAACAAGTCAAAATTACTGTATACCCAATTAAGAAACACTACAAATTAATTGCTAAAGTTGATCCTTTTTAAGTTAGTATTGTCATATAGATCTCTCGGGTTAGGATCTATGCAAGTGATCAATTTATTTGGACCTTTTATTTTACGAGTAATGATGTCTATTTTTTATTTTTATTATTTTTTTTTATTTTTTTTTTTTTAAGTTTATTATTCTTTTATATTATAACAATGTGAAACAAAAAGTGCGAAAAAAAGGTAAAATTTAACGAGTTAAAATTATTAAATTTGTAAAAAATTGTGTTGTATTGTAAACAAACAGTAAAAAAAAAGGTAAAGATTATTACAAAACATATATACCATTCAAGTATTAATAACACAATAGAAAAAGATAAAACAAAAGTTGTCTAGTGTTATCAAATGACATCATTGCAGCTAATGAAGACATGAGTACAATGAAATTCTAATTCACGACAACTATTTTCATATTGATTAAATGATTGGTGATGTAGTCCCCACTCAAACTACCATGATATTAGGGTGTGTTTGATATCTTGAAATGAGAATGGGGAAATGATATTTCATTTTGTTCAAGTGTTTGTTTAATAGGTAAATTTATCAAATATTGAAATGAATAATTGAAATATTCTATATTTCATATACTTTAAATAGGCTGGGTATAGATCTTTATAAGTAGGGGTCCACTACTACTATCAAACTCATACCTATTATTATTCATAGCAGCATACCAAACGCACCCTTAAAGTAAATTGGAGGTGATTTGCACTCTCATATTTTTTTATTTAAACACTCAACTGTCCAAGCAGTTAAAGGACATTATAAGCATTGTACAAGTATGTAATGCATACAATTGAGTGTCCTAATCAAAAGTGTGAGTGCGCAAATCAATTCTCATAGTAAATGGTTAGGTTAGTCACAGTGGTGACCAGACACGATCATGTCACATCAACTTTCTTTCTCCAACGATCCGATGACGATCAAGTTGCTACAGTGTCGACCAAGTTATTTTTTTATTTTTTTTAATTTCTTTTTATTCAAAATTTTTAAACAACAAATTTAAACTTCATTAATAATAAAAATATTACATAAATTATACAATACGATACTTGAGAGAATTGTTGTTTGAATTTGTGAATGAAATGAGGAAATAAGTGGCGTATTTATAATGTTGTAAAAGTGGTAAAGTTAAAAAAAAAAAAAAATTAGTGTGTTTTAACTTGGACGTAGAAACGACCTAGTTCGTCCAAAATGAAACCCACGACCGAGCATGACCGAGGTGGACGACCGATCCACTGTGACTGGCCTAAGAGAATCCACAATGAGGATAACGATGATGGACGCTTTAAAATGTTTATAAATAAGTCATGTCATCAAATTACAAATCTTCTTAAATCTATATATATTATGCATAAACCTTTTATTAAAGGTTTATACTTTGTCTTCATTATTTATTTTAAATAGTTTTGAACCACTCGATAATCTTGTAATCATCTAAGCGTGAAACTTGTATTCATTATAGTTTAAAACTTTTAGAACTATTCATCTTCTTGTAAACCAATCATTTTGGATTCTTTAAGTTTTTTTGCATGGTTAGGATGTTTATATCTTCTCTAAAGTGATTTCAATACCATTATTTTTCTTTTTACTTTTTTTAATTTTATTTCTATTATAAAACTATTAAACAAAAAATATAAAGTTTGATAAGAAACAAAACATAAACTCATAAAAAATAAAAAAAACATAAATTGATACTAAAAAAATTGTCTTACACTATTTATAAATAGAGTAAAAAGTGAGACTGTAAAAATAAAAGTTGAGTTAGAAATCATGCATAACAACACACTTTTTGCAATAGTTGGTTTGCAATTGACAAATAATATTAGCTGCGTATATCCTCCAAAAAAATTACATTTTTCTTTCATTTGGTTTACCCTAAATCACACTCGTCATCCTTATTCAATTTTACATACATAAGGAATCCTTAATTTCAAACTTTTTGCACTGATAGTCTTTATTTTAAACAACTATCCATGTAATAATGATAAAGACTACAAGTGTAATAAAAACTATAGATTATTACATAAATGATCCTTATTTTACAAAATATGAACTATAGGTGCAACTAGTTTGAAAATTATATATCGTTGATGTAAAATAAGAACGACGAGTATGATTTATAGTAAGCCACAAGAACAAAACATGTAACTTTTTCTATCATTTATTAAGTGGGAAATACAGTAGAAACTCTATAATATAATACACTTGGGACTACCAAAATTTATTAATTAAAAGAGTTATTAATTAATCGATAAATTAATAATTATTAATTTATATATTAATTAATATTTTATTAATTTATAGTAGAATACTTAGTTTACAAACACCTTTCAAGCTTCCACTTAATTATTGTATACAATGCATGTACAGTATTGAAAGCGTTATTGAAATTAATAAAGATGATATCGATGAAGAAGATGATGAAAGTTCTACAATGGAGCCCCCTTCGCGAAACGAAGCTATTAAAGCGGCAATCACATTGAACAATTTCTTGTTGAGCTATGAGAAAACAACACCAGAAGTTCTTACCATGCTAAGGAAAATTAGAGACGAGATTCAAGGGGAAATTGATTTCAACAAAAAACAAAAGACAATTTAGTCATTTTTCAAGAAACCTTCATAAATCATTCATGTAATATGCTATATATAAGGAATTATTAATTTATATTTTATATGGGGTCTAAAGAAATTATCAAAAATGTATTATCTTATAATTTTAGCGAATTATTAATTTAGCACCCTATCCCCGAGTCGGGACCGGCAAAAAATATTATCTTAAAGAGTTTATTAAATAATCGAGTATTAATTTATCGAGTTTCTACTGTATAATATTCGACAATGAATAAACAAATAATGCATCTGCATATCACTCAAACAAAAAATTCATTATACGCATAAATTTATTCTTTGCGTTTACATAAATTACGAATTCAATATTGAATTTCTTCGTACTTAGTATATATTTATTATATATGTCTACAAGTTTATTACATTTATAAACATGAATATATACACAAAATAATAAAATTTGACATCATGCTTGTGTAGAAAAATGTCCGTAATTATAAGTGTGTAAAGAGATAAACTTGCTCACGCTTAAAAATGTGAAGTCAATTTAGGACAATCAATTTTTGAGGAAGGGTGAAAATATTTGTGACGCCTAAATTTAGTTGAAATTAATTTTAACGAATGAATAATCATAATTGGTTGTCGTATAAATTTCTTTTAATAAATGAGTGACTTATATTATAAAAACTGACTAATTAAGTTGATTCGAGATACGTTTGTTGAGTTTATGATATATAAAATACAATAAAACATAAAGACATCAAGAGTACACAGCGGAAGACTTAAGATCATAACAAATAAATTAATTAACTGAAAGTATGCGTAACGTACCTCTTGCGAATCTCAAATCCCTCGAGCAAAGCAAAACAACCCTCGAGCAAAGCAAAACAAAGAAGTACTTATTGGTGTAAGAATAATGTCTTACAACCACGTTCTTGTACACACGTACTATTAGCGATTCGATGCGAATGCTAGTTCTTGATCACAATAGAATAACCAAACATCTTAGTTATGCTCAAGGTCACTCGTAAATCCCTTACAATGGGGATTCACTCGTCGACCAAGACAAAAGGGAAGAAAAGAAGAAGTTTGGCCCTCTATTGAAATCTGGTGTACCAAAGGATGAATACAAGGGAATGTATTTATAGCCTTATGGTAGATGTCAAGTTTACTATGGTTTCCGATGTGGGATTCCATAGTTTCGGCCAAAAACAAGCCCAAAAGAGTGTTCCTTAAACCTTCTCTTGGCTCGTTAACTTTTCTTCATATCCCGTTGACATTTAACGACCGATAGTCACTACCGATAAGTACATATCGCTCGTTAAGTCGTTTATTGTGAATTTAATAATTAAACATAATATTTTATATTAATTATTTAAACATCGAGTCTCATACGTAAAGTGTGCAATCCCGTGGTCACGAGTTCGAATCCGGACATTTACGTATTTGTAAATATATACATTTCCAACAACGTTATCTATACTAAAATATTGTCTAGAAATGCAAAGGTTGTTCTTCCATATGTAAACTAAATAATGAATTTCACAAATTATATGTAGAGCAGTGTAGGTAAAGACAACGTCAATACAGAACTAACTATATATAGCGAGTGACACAAGAAGAATGTGAATATATCTTTGTTTCCCATTTCCGCATGGCTCATAATATAGTCAATAGTAATTTTGGATACTGCATAACTAAGAGTGCCTAAAGATGAGTTCCGTATACAAAACTTCTCGGTTAGACTGCGTATATATAAGTTAAAGACTTGTTCTCCTCAAATAACTTAAATAGGAAAAACTCACCATTTTTACGATCATCGTGGCTTTAAACTTGTTGTGTATAATGATATGATTTTTTTTTTCTTTTTATTGTTATGGTGTCATAATCCATCCAATCCAAAATTTCCTCTCTTGCCATTTACATATATGGGATTTACCTTAATCATTACTTAGCATTCTTTAAATTAGGGGATTTAATTTCGTTTGCCGTTTTCATTTCTAGATGGGTGTTGATACTCCAACCATAATTTTTGATTCAAATATCATTTTATATAAGTTATAAAGTTCACTGTATAACACTGTAATGCACAACTATTATATATGCATAAAGAAAATGGTGAGAGTATCACCTCCCTTGCTAGATATATAGTATAGTTGTGACTTTATCTATATAGTATCGGCAACCTCAAGTAGTCTCAAAGCTCATCAAATATTTAGAATAGTTATGACTTTATCTAGATTTCAATTGCTATTGTTAGTTGAGAGGTGATTTGCACATTTTAAATTTAATTGATATTTTTTAAATCTTTAATATACTAATACAGTAAGCATCTTCTAATATATGTACAACCTTCATTGTTTTAACACTTTCCCCTAAATTAGCTAAATTATTTATTAATTACTTAATCGGTTATGTATTCAACTTAGGGCCTGTTTGTTTGAAAGTGTTGGATTGAAGGAGTGAAATCAAACCACAATTTAGTTGTTTGTTTGATCGTGAGTCCCACTATTTGGGGGATCAATTATTTAAATGATTTCTTTAGATTGATAGTAGGCAATATTGAGTGGTATCACTTGATACCACAAATCTTAATCTAAATCCAAATTTAAATATTATATCCACCTAGGGGTGTTCATTGGTTCGGTTATCGGGTTATTCGGTTTGTTCGGTTAATTTTTTTTCTAGGTATAACCGAGAACCGAACCGAACTTAAATTGATTAAACCGAACCGAAAACCGAACCGAATAACCAAAAACCGAACACACATAACCGAAAACCGAACCGAATAACCCGAATTACATAAATTTAATTATTTATCAATTTATTTATATATGTTTTTAGCAAAAAAAAAATTTTCAAGCTCAAAAAATGTTATATATATAGTATAAAAGAGTTTTAATATTTTTTTATATATAATTTATATAAAAATATATAAATTTATTTGAATTCGGTTTTCGGTTTGGATTGCTAAAACCATAACCGAACCGAAAATCGAATATTTAATTCGATTTGGTTTGGTTTTAACAATTTCGGTTCGGTTATTTTCAGTTCAGTTCGGTTTCGATTTTCGGTTTATTTATATATTACCCGACCCATAAACACCCGTAAATCCACCCACGAACCAACGGGCCCTTAGAAGTTATGTTTGACTTCGAAACCAATGGTCTGTAGTCTGTACACACATATGCATGTACCTACATTATCTAATAATTAATGCATGTTTAATATCCCTTTCAAATATACCAATTTTGATTGTCATACTTTATTATATAATATAAGTAGTTAAAAGCAAAATGAAAGTCTAGTACAAACGAACAATTATTTAATGCAGTGAATTAAAATGTTTCAATCAAAAGTACTTTTTTGGTCTCAAAATTATTGTCAGATGATAAGAATTAAAAAGTTTAATAAAAATACAACCATTATAATTCTCAATCATTCAAATAAAATATTTATTTATTATTTATTTTTCTTATTAAAAATAAAAAGTAAACAATTAAATTGAAATATTCATAAAAAAAAAAATATAGACAATAAACATGAGACGGAAAGAGTACATGTTCGCAAATCAATTTCCTTTCAAATATCATCCCAACACAGTAAATTAAACTCTCTTTTGTGCACATTATCGAAATATCAAAAATTGTGCTTATGCATTTGGCAATCATTTTATTTCTTTTACCTCTGGTAAAGAAAGGAGTAAAACACTTTGTTTCTAGAATCTTATATAAATATTCTACGTTAAGCTGAAACCAAAAAAACTGGTAATTAACAGTCATACAGTATCACTTACAAGAAGTGTTATTATATATACACAAAATTTTATTAGTTTCTGAAAAGTTACACAGTAGATGCTAAAAACTTGCTTCCCTTAAAGTAACTTTAATGATCAAAAGTATATATGGTAACATTTAATTTAAAGAAGTTTGATGATTGTCAACTAAATTTAAGTATTTACTTTATGTCTTTTTATTTACCTTTTACAGCTACAGAGACATGGAATTTTAATATATATACACAAATGATAAAAGAAATATAACTTACCAACACATAAGACGACGACCCAAATAAAAATGAGCTCCTTGAGGGGGAAACCAGTTTTCATACGTTTATCACGATCTACTTTGCAACCAGGGCAGTTGTCGTGGTATACCGGCTCCAAAAGCTCTTCCTTTAGCTCACTTTTATTTGACATTTTCGAATCCAAATTCAACTCTAGTTTCAGGCTTTTGGCTTCTAAACCTGACTTTTTTCTCCAAGTTCAGTTCCTCCCGGGTGGAGGAAAGAGTTGGAGGAGAGTTTGAGTTTGAGTTTGAGTTTGTCAAGATGACAATAAAACTCCAAAGTTCGCTGAATGATAGATATACAAGAGTTACTTACACAATGGTCCATGGCTTATTGCTAGATCTACATCTTTTGTCCTTAGAAAGTTACATATTTTGTCATTATATAAAGAGTTAATTACATAATTGGTCCTTGTGGTTTGTCGGATCTTGCAGAAAATGTTTCTGTATTTTTTTTTGACGAGTCATGTCCTCGTGGTATGCAAAAGTTACGGGTTTGGTCCTTTGACCAATAATTCTGTTAGTTGACCGTTAACTTGAAGGATATTTTTGACTTTCCACATGTTTTGGCAAACCACAAGAACGATTTATGTAACTAACACAAAAAAAAAAAGAAAAAAGAAAAAAAAAAAGAAAAAAACTTTAAAAAAAAACGAAAAATTGTTTAAAAAAAACGTTTAAACAAAATATTTATTACACTTAAATTTGTGCTTATGTATAATGTGAGGGCCTAAGAAAACATTTTTTTTTTTAAATTATTATACTTAAATTTTGGGTTTATGTACAACAGAGTTGAGATCCTTATAGAACCTCCATTTACCATAGAACCAATCAGCGCATCTCAACCATCTAATAGAATTAGATCCAAAGGCTGATATGAAATCTCTTATTACAATTAGAAGGACAAAATAGTCATCTATATAAGCTAAAAAAAAAACCACCTTCATTATTTGCCAAAAGATTTTCGGCAAAAAATACACACACACATACCACCATCAACGACCTAAACCAATCCACCATGACTGATCCACCACCATCACTGTTCCACCACCATCACCGATCCACCATCATCACCGTCAAATCCGTCTTCATCACCATCAAATCCGTCGCCGACGTCGCTCCGCCGTTGTACACCCGATTACATTCTGATTTAACGTCGCCGTGTGGTGGATTTACTCTTTGTTCAAGTTATGGATGTATATAACATGTGGTGGATGTATATAACGTGTTGTGGATCTAAAAATCGTGTTGTGGATCTGAAAATCGTTTTGTGGGTCTGAAAATCGTGATGAAGATGTTGATGATTTAGATGCACACCATGTGTTTGATGAAATGCGTCTGTGAAGAATCATATGTGATTCTGTTAAGAATCATATATGATTCTGAAGAATCACATATAATTCTTCAAATATGTATGATTCTGAAATCTTACATGATTCTACTAGTACAATCATATATGATTGTAGTACAATCATATATGATTGTAGTACAATCATATGTGACTCTAAATAAAGAAGAAAAGAATCATATATGATTCTAGTGGAATCATATATGATTGTAGAAAAATGTGTTAGTTTTTATGTTTTATCTGTTTCTATAATAAAGATGAAAAGAATCATATATGATTCTTAGAGGTGGCAAAATGGTTGGGTTAGGTTGGGTTGAGTCTTGGGTCTTAGATGGGTATGGGTCTAGATGGGTATGGGTCTAGATGAGTCTTTTGGAAGGATGAGTCTAGATGAGTTTGGGTCAAACGAGTCTTGACTCGGGTCGGGTCGGGTTTTAATGGGTATTTCAGTTTTTTTTTGTTTTTTTTTTTAATTATGGAAGATAATAATTCAATTACCGTAAAAAAAGACAAATAGTATTCAAAATCCGTTTTTACACATTTTCGTCCGTTTTTATATGTTTTCGCTAATTTTTATACGTTCTCGGTTTGAGTTTTTGTCTTTGTCGGTTTTCGGGTCGTGTAGGTTTTTGTCGGTTCGTGTCGGGTTTGACCCATGCAAAAGATAATAATTCTTTCGTAAAGACAATATCTTTAAGAAATTTAGTTGACTCATTTTGCCATCATTAATAAGAAATTTAGTTGCAAACATGATCTGCAAGACTCATTCTTAATCAGGTTGTATTCAATTTACTTGGTAACCAATACAAAACATAACAGAAAACACAAAAATATCAGAACCATGATATCATTAAAAACCATACAGACAACTTTTATTACCACAAAACATGAATTCTTTCGTAAAGACGATATCTTTAGCAAGATCAACCATCATTCGAGATTCTTTATCTGCAAGACGAAAGATTCTGAAACGAATAGCCCATCGTCACCAAAAGAACCATCACCCGAAGTGGAATGATCACTGCAATCAACTGTGCAAGCAAAAAGTTTACCTGCAAAAAAGCAAAGAAAAAAAGACACTAAAGTTAGTATACAATTGCAGAAAAACTATGTGGGTTATATATTTTTAATGTGCCTATATCAACAAAGTGCTCATTTTTAAACAATGGCTTCAAAAAGTGTGTACTGTCAAAGCTCTATAATATAATCCTAAATGCAAACTTGATCTTTCGAATATTAATTACTAAATATCGATCCAAAATTTCTCTACTGTTCTGCAGGTATCTTGGATCTTACACCTACATAACTAAGACCTTTGAATATTGATTACCTAAATAGGCAAATATTATCTGGATTAAGTCCTTGTATACCTACTAATTTTCAATACAAGTTGGCCTCAAACACTCAACAAGGCAATCTCTTATTTCGACTGGCAAAGATCAACAATCAGTGACAGACTGCAACATAGTTTTTGTGATCGTATTGCTTACTCGGTTTCCAATCAGCCATGTCAAAGACTCAAAAAGGACTAACCATGTTCCTAAAAATAGACCATCACTGCTTAAAATTTGAAACTACTGCCCTATTCGAGAAAAACAACTCCATAAATGCAGACAAACAGAACCACTATAATCTCATTACAATCTCATCGGGAAATTCATGTTCAATCTGGCAACATGATGAAATTACATACTCATCACTTCATAGTACTCAATAAACATAATTAAATCCCAAGCAAACCAATCGGCTTGATCTCTAAGTTTTGATATCAATCAAACAGTTAACGCAATCCTGGTGGCCTAATAGCATGTTTGTTGTTCCTCAAAACACTACTCGTACTGCATTTCATTTACTGTGATCAGCTTAATATTGGTAGCTTAAAGATACTAATGCAACTAAAAATAAGGTTGATCAAACTGAAAATACAAAGTTGGAAATTACATCATCTCTAAGTTACTCCAAGATTAGCGTTTTACTATACCAATTCTATGCAGCTACAATGAAAGAGACCTAGACTTATTCATATGCACTGTAAAGCCTACGTAACCCTGCCTTAACATTTGCTACTTTCTCTATTAGCTCATCACCCTCCATACCAAACTCTGATAAGTAAAACTCGACAATATGCAACTTATACCGTGGATCCAAAATGGCCCCAAATGACAAAACCATGCTATATGTTTCCCAATATTTATCAAATTTTGTTTTCATGTTTTGTGCTATTCCACTTATAATATCATCAGCATTCCACAAGTGACGTTGAATAACCTTCTGAATTTTGTAAATATTGTGAAAATAAAGATTCGATGTAGAATATAAAGAACCTGAAAATAGCTTTGTAATGTCATAAAAAGGCTTCAAAAACTTGGCAATTGCTTCTATCCTTGTCCATTCCTCCGGTGTTGGACATGTCTTAAAACTTGTATCCATTGTTTTCAATAGAACATATGCACGACGATACACCAATGCACAATCAAGCATCAAATATGTGTAGTTCCATCTTGTCGCACATGCTTACTACATTGCAGGTTGAGTTGTGCAATACATTCAGCAAACTTTATCTTTCTACTCACACTTCCTCTCACATATTTCACCGATTCTCGAACCTTTTCAGTCGCTTCTTCAATGACTTTCAAGCCGGATTGTACAATTAAGTTTAATACATGTGCACAACAACGTACATGTATAAATTCTCCATCACAAAGTAACGCGTCATTTAAACTCAACTGATCTTTCAAACAATCTACTAAACCGTTATTATTTGTTGCATTATCTAACGTGATGGTAAAAACTTTTTTTTTCAATTCCCCATTCTCTTAAAAAAGTCATCATAGATACCGCCAAAAGAGATCCTGTGTGAGGAGGGGGAATCACCCTAAAGTTCAAGACCTTTTTTCTTAAAACCCAAGTGTCGTCAATGTAATGAGCAGTCAATGTCATGTAACCGTCGCTAATAATGAGGGTCCACAAATCAGATGTTAAACAGATTCTACCTTTAATTTTCTCGAACTCCTCTCTAACCTTAAGCTTTTCTCTTTCATAGATACTCACAACAACCTTCTTTATTGTGTTTCTTGTGACAACTCGCAATTTCATGTCATTTCTCAAGTTTCACAATTTCAACATTTATCGTAAACTAGGTTTACGTGTTCCAAATTCGCGTAACCTTTATGGTTTAACGGCGAATTCATGATCATATCATCACGAATATTTTATATGGACTAAGTTTAGTCTACATTTCATTAACATCATTTGCATCATGTTAGTTCATTCATGACATTGCATTTCACATTAAACGCGTAAATTTTATATTAAATAAACGTTATCGCGTAAGTTATTATTTTGAACATTTAATCCGTTACTTCTAAAAATGATCCCGACATATTTTTATACTTACATTTAGTTATAAAAACAATATTTTGAGTTTAACTAGTGTTCTAAATTTATTTTGTATATAAATCGTTAAATTCATATTATTACGACGCTTTTCTTAAAAACTATACGATAATTATTACTTCACTCAAATTTCACAAGGAATGTATTTTTATAATTTTTATGATATCATTATACTCTACTTTGATCTATTAAAAATTTCTTTCACCTAAAATTTCCTTAAATACACTAATGTATACAAAACCTTACAAGTTATTATTATTTACACTTTACTTACATTCTTTTAACAAATCTTACACATTATTAAAGAAGAAAAAAAAAATATACTTTGACAAATGCTTCCCCCCTTGGCCGACCAAGGGGGGGTTGCAATTAATATTTGGTGAAAAATTTTCCTTGATTGTATATATATACACTCCAAAGACCTTTATTCATTCATTCCTCAAATAATTCTACAAGTTAGTCAAAAGCTTCTTTCTCTTGTTCTTCATCTAAAAACCGGTTCTATAATGTGTACAAGGGATCATCAAGTTTTTTTTTTTCAAGATCAAGTTAAACAATCTAGAATCACACTCTTATTAAGGTTTTGAAATAAAAACCTAGGGTGTTTAGGTTAAACCTTTGTTCTTTGCACCTCATCATAGTAGCTTGTAAGCATATTTCTTTCATTTTATATCTTTCACTTTCATTTCATATTTATTTCTACATATTTGGAGCAAACATGCAAGACTTGTGTTGTTTATACCATTTTTTCATGATTTTTAGAGTTATATATATATAAAGGTCATCCTATAATTATTCCCTTGTTATAAATTGGTCTTGATGATGTTTAGGAACCCATGACACCCTAAGAAGGTGTATGGTAGGATTAGATTAGCTTTGGAGTTGATTTGAAGGGATTGGAATAGGTTTAGTACGAGAAAAACTATTTTCGACAAGTATTAAAAGTGGTCTGTCCTTATTTTGTTTTTCTGGAAAATCCGACAGTAGGCACGAATTTTTGGCTTTGATATTTAGAAAATATACTTTAAAACGAATCCGTGGCCGCTTGAACGGATAAAAACGGAGTTATAACGAAGAAGTTATGAATTTTTCAAGTTTGACGTCGAAATATATGTTTTCTGAAAATTTCAGCAATGTATTATTGTTTTGTACGAGTCAAAAACGAGTCCTAAGCTTTACAAATTATTTCGACTTATCAAAAATATATTAGTATACTTTAATACGAAGCTAAGGACATATAATACGTAGAAAACGGATTTATAACGACAAAAATATGCACGTTTTCATAAAATTGCCGTAACTATTATTATTAGAAAAACTATATTATTTTTACGAGATAAGTGTTACGGTAACTAAAATGACCATATTGAAGGCTGATTTTAACGATGATGTGGAACTTTTTGTAACGAGATGTTTTCTAATAAAATTAAGATCATCAAGCATATTTTTCAAAACGACCAACCGTTTGTATAGCGGAGTTTTAATAAATTAATTACGGTTGCTCAAACTTTGCCGAAACTCACTTTTTACACAACACTTGGACAAAATCACCATCTTTAACCTCTATTATCTTTATATTCGAGACCTCTATGACGAAAACTCAGGTAATAAAACTTCTAGATTTTGATACAAACTTTCCAAAACCGTCGAGTTCGTTTCCTAACGCTCGACGTACACCATTTTACGACTAGTTTTTCGAAGCCATTTTTGTCACTTTCATGAAATTTCCGACGACCTCATTTTACGACGAAAAGTTAAAATTTCACTATAAATCATTACAAAACTATTGTAGGATGACATTTTGACGTAAATACTTGTAAAGTGATTTAAGAATGGTCAAGACGTCAAAAGAGTATTTTTCGACGATAAGTATTATTTTCAAAACTCGCCAATGGTATAAATAACATACGAAATGCATGCATAACATTACATCATAACTCATTACATATCATATCATTCGTAATAGGTCCATATTAAAGTATCACGCTATACCTCAGTGTACTCACTCTTGTCATCATACCAGTTTATCAAGTGAGTTTCATAGCCCCTACTTTTACTTGCTTTCATAACTGTTTTGGGGGAGATACATGCTCAACTATTTTTATAACTATCATGATTATTTGAAACTACATGTTTAACTGAACTGAATGTTTAGTCATATCCTATATCATAAATCATGGAACTGAATGTCTTGGGATTATCCTGGAACTGAATGTCTTGGGATTATCATTGAGCTGAATGTCTTGGGATTATCATTGAGCTGAATGTCTTGGGATTATTATTGAGCTGAATGTCTTGGGATTATCATTGAGCTGAATGTCTTGGGATTATCATTGAGCTGAATGTCTTGGGAACATCATTGAGCTGGATGTCTTGGGATTTTCATTGAACTGAATGTCTTGGTATAATTATGTCAAGTAAACATTGATACATTAAGTCATGCACTATTATATGAATTCATTTGACATCATGCGCTTGAACATAAACTATATACATTTTTTCAATGGGTTGTGAATACACAGGTTGCAAGTTTTGTATGGGCGGAACTTGGAACTGAGTGGATTTACGATGCCTTTGCTGCATAAACGATTTTGAAAGGCTTTACATTTCAACACAAACTCTATGAACTCACTCAACCTTTGTGTTGACACTTTTAGCATGTTTTTATCTCAGGTATCTAAGGCATACACTTCATGGCATGCATGTGGACACATCTTAGAGTCGCGGTGACGACGCGTCTCACTTGGGTTTTACGCACATTAAAACATCGTTTGAATTGTAACAAACTTATTTCCGCACAAGTTGATTTTCATTTGGGACCTATACTTTGTAAACTCTGATTGTTTTATTAAATCAAACGATGTGTTTTCCAAACGACACTTTAGGTCGTTCAATATATCTGTAACTGTGATGCTATGACAGTCAATCCCCAGGAATTCCATTTCGCTGCAAAATAGGTAATTTGGGGGTGTGACAGATTGGTATCAGAGCTTCAGTTATAGAGAACTAGGTTGCATCATTGACCCTAGACTATAACTACATTATCATAGCATCTCATCATTTCATCATAAGTGCATGTTCACTTTACATGCGGTTTATACGTACATTTTTCGAGTTATTTACTTTCATTTCATATCGATTGTCACATGGATGCCTTTAAATGCCCATTCCATTATTCTTTCTTCAGACTCCAATGTGGAGAATGCCCTGTCATTCCCTATCACAAAATTTTTTTTTCACCAAGTTGACTTAACACCTAACATCATATGAGTCGATTAGTCCAAGCATTGCATAGTTACTCCTAAATTATACATAGCCTGATCACCTATGTCTAATTCAGGAAGAATCATGCAATGAAGGGAGTAGTAGGCTTATATGTGTAAGCAATTCTATGAACGAGCCAAATTTTCAAAAGAACCGTTACTCGAACCGATTTAGCCTAATCTCATGACAGTTCTTGTTTGATGAGTTGTGAGATTAAGTAAAAATCGGTTACCAATAAGTCTTTTGAGGGTTTTGCTCGAGAATGGGAAGACTTGCCTCATCAAACCCTAACCTTGAGAGACCAACACGAACTGAATTCAGGGACTGAATTCCTTTTTGGATGGGCGAATGTGACAACTCGCAATTTCATGTCATTTCTCAAGTTTCACAATTTCAACATTTATCGTAAACTAGGTTTACGTGTTCCAAATTCGCGTAACCTTTATGGTTTAACGGCGAATTCATGATCATATCATCACAAATATTTTATATGGACTAAGTTTAGTCTACATTTCATTAACATCATTTGCATCATGTTAGTTCATTCATGACATTGCATTTCACATTAAACGCGTAAATTTTATATTAAATAAACGTTATCGCGTAAGTTATTATTTTGAACATTTAATCCGTTACTTCTAAAAATGATCCCGACATATTTTTATACTTACATTTAGTTATAAAAACAATATTTTGAGTTTAACTAGTGTTCTAAATTTATTTTGTATATAAATCGTTAAATTCATATTATTACGACGCTTTTCTTAAAAACTATACGATAATTATTACTTCACTCAAATTTCACAAGGAGAGTATTTTTATAATTTTTATGATATCATTATACTCTACTTTGATCTATTAAAAATTTCTTTCACCTAAAATTTTCTTAAATACACTAATGTATACAAAACCTTACAAGTTATTATTATTTACACTTTACTTACATTCTTTTAACAAATCTTACACATTATTAAAGAAGAAAAAAAAAATATACTTTGACAAATGCTTCCCCCCTTGGCCGACCAAGGGGGGGTTGCAATTAATATTTGGTGAAAATTTTTCCTTGATTGTATATATATACACTCCAAAGACCTTTACTCATTCATTCCTCAAATAATTCTACAAGTTAGTCAAAAGCTTCTTTCTCTTGTTCTTCATCTAAAAACCGGTTCTATAATGTGTACAAGGGATCATCAAGTTTTTTTTTTTTCAAGATCAAGTTAAACAATCTAGAATCACACTCCTATTAAGGTTTTGAAATAAAAACCTAGGGTGTTTAGGTTAAATCTTTGTTCTTTGCACCTCATCATAGTAGCTTGTAAGCATATTTCTTTCATTTTATATCTTTCACTTTCATTTCATATTTATTTCTACATATTTGGAGCAAACATGCAAGACTTGTGTTGTTTATACCATTTTTTCATGATTTTTAGAGTTATATATATATATAAAGGTCATCCTATAATTATTCCCTTGTTATAAATTGGTCTTGATGATGTTTAGGAACCCATGACACCCTAAGAAGGTGTATGGTAGGATTAGATTAGCTTTGGAGTTGATTTGAAGGGATTGGAATAGGTTTAGTACGAGAAAAACTATTTTCGACAAGTATTAAAAGTGGTCTGTCCTTATTTTGTTTTTCTGGAAAATCCGACAGTAGGCACGAATTTTTGGCTTTGATATTTAGAAAATATACTTTAAAACGAATCCGTGGCCGCTTGAACGGATAAAAACGGAGTTATAACGAAGAAGTTATGAATTTTTCAAGTTTGACGTCGAAATATATGTTTTCTGAAAATTTCAGCAATGTATTATTGTTTTGTACGAGTCAAAAACGAGTCCTAAGCTTTACAAATTATTTCGACTTATCAGAAATATATTAGTATACTTTAATACGAAGCTAAGGACATATAATACGTAGAAAACGGATTTATAACGACAAAAATATGCACGTTTTCATAAAATTGCCGTAACTATTATTATTAGAAAAACTATATTATTTTTACGAGATAAGTGTTACGGTAACTAAAATGACCATATTGAAGGCTGATTTTAACGATGATGTGGAACTTTTTGTAACGAGATGTTTTCTAATAAAATTAAGATCATCAAGCATATTTTTCAAAACGACCAACCGTTTGTATAGCGGAGTTTTAATAAATTAATTACGGTTGCTCAAACTTTGCCGAAACTCACTTTTTACACAACACTTGGACAAAATCACCATCTTTAACCTCTATTATCTTTATATTCGAGACCTCTATGACGAAAACTCAGGTAATAAAACTTCTAGATTTTGATACAAACTTTCCAAAACCGTCGAGTTCGTTTCCTAACGCTCGACGTACACCATTTTACGACTAGTTTTTCGAAGCCATTTTTGTCACTTTCATGAAATTTCCGACGACCTCATTTTACGACGAAAAGTTAAAATTTCACTATAAATCATTACAAAACTATTGTAGGATGACATTTTGACGTAAATACTTGTAAAGTGATTTAAGAATGGTCAAGACGTCAAAAGAGTATTTTTCGACGATAAGTATTATTTTCAAAACTCGCCAATGGTATAAATAACATACGAAATGCATGCATAACATTACATCATAACTCATTACATATCATATCATTCGTAATAGGTCCATATTAAAGTATCACGCTATACCTCAGTGTACTCACTCTTGTCATCATACCAGTTTATCAAGTGAGTTTCATAGCCCCTACTTTTACTTGCTTTCATAACTGTTTTAGGGGAGATACATGCTCAATTATTTTTATTTACTTTCATAGTTACTCTAAACATTTAAGGATTACTGTGAGTTTCCATAGCCCCATTTTCAATGTTTTAATGCTTTTATTAAACTCTTTGGGGGAGATACATGCTCAACTATTTTTATAACTATCATGATTATTTGAAACTACATGTTTAACTGAACTGAATGTTTAGTCATATCCTATATCATAAATCATGGAACTGAATGTCTTGGGATTATCCTGGAACTGAATGTCTTGGGATTATCATTGAGCTGAATGTCTTGGGATTATCATTGAGCTGAATGTCTTGGGATTATTATTGAGCTGAATGTCTTGGGATTATCATTGAGCTGAATGTCTTGGGATTATCATTGAGCTGAATGTCTTGGGAACATCATTGAGCTGGATGTCTTGGGATTTTCATTGAACTGAATGTCTTGGTATAATTATGTCAAGTAAACATTGATACATTAAGTCATGCACTATTATATGAATTCATTTGACATCATGCGCTTGAACATAAACTATATACATTTTGGCAATGGGTTGTGAATACACAGGTTGCAAGTTTTGTATGGGCGGAACTTGGAACTGAGTGGATTTACGATGCCTTTGCTGCATAAACGATTTTGAAAGGCTTTACATTTCAACACAAACTCTATGAACTCACTCAACCTTTGTGTTGACACTTTTAGCATGTTTTTATCTCAGGTATCTAAGGCATACACTTCATGGCATGCATGTGGACACATCTTAGAGTCGCGGTGACGACGCGTCTCACTTGGGTTTTACGCACATTAAAACATCGTTTGAATTGTAACAAACTTATTTCCGCACAAGTTGATTTTCATTTGGGACCTATACTTTGTAAACTCTGATTGTTTTATTAAATCAAACGATGTGTTTTCCAAACGACACTTTAGGTCGTTCAATATATCTGTAACTGTGATGCTATGACAGTCAATCCCCAGGAATTCCATTCCGCTGCAAAACAGGTAATTTGGGGGTGTGACATTTCTACATACTGGTTTTGCATCCGGGTGTAAAAACTTGTGCAAGTCTCTTGTTCCCTCGTGCTCAACATGGCTAAACGGATAGTTATGTTTAATAACATAAATTGCTAGTTTCTCTCTATATTTAGCTTGATTTAAGCTAATACGTTTCGATGGTGGGGCATCCCTCTCCGCCTTGTTGGACAAGTCTACCTTAAAACATTTATTTATATGACGCTGAATATTAGATGTTCCATGTACTTTTAACACCTTATTACAAGAATTACAAGTCGCCCTTCTAACCCCATCAGGTTCTTCTATTGGTATTACTGTAAAATAATCCCACACCTTCGAAAATAGATTACTCGTTGTTGATGAACTAACATCTTCCAAATCGTCACCCGCATGCATATTTTGTTGAGCGTTTTCTACTTTTCTCACATATTAGCCTAATCAATACCAAAAAAGTTCAAATAAGTAAGGAAATAAGCAGATGCAAGAAGAATGTATGCTATAGCAGCAGCTAAAGGGGGACAGAAAGCATTTGTGCAGGCCAAATTAAGCTACAAAAACAAGCATCTAAGGGGATTTAAAGGCAAAAAAGTTAAGAATTATACTATGGGCTATTTAGGGAACCAAAAATTAAGCATTGAACATAAGAGAATAAGCAAAAAATTAACTGAAAAGGAAGCTATATGGACATATTTGGGACAACACTAGG
The DNA here is from genome assembly GCA_019973895.1 of Chrysanthemum seticuspe. Classification (NCBI taxonomy): domain Eukaryota; kingdom Viridiplantae; phylum Streptophyta; class Magnoliopsida; order Asterales; family Asteraceae; genus Chrysanthemum; species Chrysanthemum seticuspe. The sequence goes on from BPTQ01000004.1 coordinate 147,830,765, forward strand.
TATGCAGACAGAATAAGGGATCAGATTAGGTTACTTTAGACAACAAATTAAGCTATCTAAAAGCACCTATGTAACACCCCCAATTTCGTGATACGTAGCGGAATTCAAACTGGGTGTTACTTCATGGCACAACAGTCATAACAATAGAAAACGAACTCTAATGGAGTTGTTTTAAAAAGGATTTATCATTCGATTTATATAAATATCAGAGTTTACAAAAATGAGGTCCCAGTTGGTTCCATTGTTTACAAAATACATTAAATAGGTTTTCGAATGATAATAAAATTTATAGCCTTCTTGAGTATCCGTGCTCCTCCGTGCCAGCCTCGTACAATATGGACCTGAAATACATGCTTAAAACTGTCAACACAAAGGTTGAGTGAAATTCATAGAGTTTGTTTGATGGTTGAACACATTATGTTTGTAGTGTGAGTTATAAATTCACACCAATGGTTTGAAAACCAAAACAGTTATTATTAGACTAAGCATCATGCAATCAAGGCGTTAACGTGTTCCAAAATTAATTGGAGAAAATGTCGGTGCGTGCCCTATCAGGTAAAATTGCCCTTTTTACCAATGTTACTCAAATATAGTGCGTTTGTTTGCCTACCCGGTCAACACAAACGGGATTCGTCAATCCCAATAGATCTATTCACAATATTCACGCCCACTCTCACTAGTGATTAATGATTCATGATCAAGGGACTTAAGTTTGGCAAATGCGGTAACTTAGTACTAATAAAACAATCAGATAAGTATACATTTTGAAAGCAATGTGTTCGGTTTAAAATAAAGCATGTATCTCCCCCAAGGGTTTGTAAAACAATTAAGTAATAGAAAATGGGGCTATGAACTCACCTCAGAGTAAATGATATCAAATGTATAATGAGAATGATGGATATGTCGTGAGAACTTCTACGAGCAACCTAGAATAGGATGTTGCGACTTAGGTTTGAAATAATGATGTGAAAGAAATAACAAGCCTATATACGTCTCTATGTTGATCATGATGTAGTACATGGTATTTGTGTATGTCGTTTATAGAAATGGTCTAGTTGTGAAAACTTGTACAGTTTATATATCGTACTACCGTTCGGGCCATCATAATTCAGAGGTCATGCAGTAAACGTTCGAGGAGCTAGGACACTTTAAATCGTAAATCCAGCAACTCGTCGATACGTTTTACTCAAATGAAACCCCTCACATGAAGCTCCCTAGTATTGTAGCACTTAGTAGATACAACATATGTTTTGAGTGAAGATTGTTATATCATAAAGTTTATCATATTTTTAGTAAATATCTATTTTTTACAAGTTCTCATTATTTACTAGTGATTATAACTTATTAACATGTTCAAGAATGAAGTTTTGGTAAAAATCGTCGGAAAAGGTAAAATGGTCATTTTTCCGTTACTTGTGAAAACACTATTTAAAAGATTAAATGAAGTTTTGTTAAGTTAATATGTAACTAGCTATGAAAATAACTTGGTTTTGCTTTTAGTTGTGACAAAAGTATAGTCTTGAAACTACATATAAGGCAGTTTCAGTTTTTGAAAGAATATGGCATGTTTAAGTGTTTTCAAGGTCCGAGCTTCCTTGGTATTGAAGGAAAACGGCGTTCCGGACAACTTTCGTGCTTTAACTTTTTGATGATTCGGAACAGAAGTACCACTTTTAACACGGACAGGCCCTTAACAGCAAGCTATTTGGCAGTTTCAGCGTTTTGGTTTTGCTAACTTCTTTTGGCTATAACTTTTGACTCGTTTGTCCGTTTCGGGTGATTCAAGTTGCTATGTTTACCTTTTTATCTTGTCTACCATAGTATGTAAGTTAGAAAGTCCATATGTGACTAGTTTTATTGGTTTCAAACGTGTAGAATATGACTAGTTTACTAGTTTGTTACTTTTATGACAATATGTAAATTAAAACATGTGATTGAGTATATGTACATCATAAATCAACATAGTAACTATATATATAGCATGAAATAGTTAAGATTATGAATAATAAAGATGAGATGGTGGTGGTGATAAGTTGCTTACAACGTTTGGCTTTCACTTAAGAAAGGAGTAACTTAGTAAGGATAGGACTTTGATTGATCACTTAAGACTTTGGATTGAGCTAGCTTTCTACACCTTGGCACCCTTGCAATCTTGAAGAGTTGGTGATGAAATACTAAGTGACTTGAGTGGATTTAAACTCAAGAAGATCACTTAAACTTGCTAGAGATTTGATGTAGTAACTTACTACTTGAAACTTCTTTGCATAAACTTGGAGTTTAAGAACAAATTATGGAAGATATGGTGGTTTTATGCTATGAACAACCCAATTCAGTTTATGAGGGTGTTTAGGATGTATTTCACTTGCTATTTATAGGAGGGTAAGTTTGGTTAACCATATATTAGGTTAAATATTAACCATGGTTAAGTTAGGACACATGTAATGATCTAAATGAACCATGGTTAGGATGATGCCACCAAAATGATGAATCCCCCCCCCCCCCTTAGGTCAGCCAAATGAAGATAAGATGACTTAGGTGGATAGTTTTGGTATTATCTTGGTTACAGAGTGAGTTTTGGTTCCGTTAATCGCTAACTGTAAGCCGTTAAGCCATAAAACGTAAAACCGGGTATCGTAAAAATATGAAACTTATAGGAATGATTAAACTCATCATTATACTCCATCTAAAAATATAAAATGAGTGATAAGTCTTATTGGGTGCAAAAACGCTGCCTAACGCTGGAAACGCGGGTCAAAAAAGCGTAATTCGCAGTTTATCAGAAAAGAGAGATTTCAGGGAAATGACCGTGAATTTATTTAAAGTAGACTAAAATTAGTCTATAAGTGGTATGAGATGTCAAAATGTGGTTTTCGTTATACGTGGGATAACTTAACAGTTATACGTGAAGTTTAAAAGTTACGAGATTTAAGCAAAAATGTAGAACGTACAAGCTTAATTTCTTTATGGTCAAAGGAGGAGGGAAATTGATGAGTGTCTAAATACTCATCATTTTTGTATAATCTAAACTGCAGAATCATCTGAAAACACTCAGAAACACATCAAAATGATCAAATTATCACAAATCAGTGTTTTATGTGTTTTAAATGCAAAAATATCAAAATCAGATGAAAAATGTATCAAGTTTGCAAAATTGGCAGTTTTAGTCCCCCAAGTTTTAAAAGTTGTCAAATCTAGTCCCTGGAATATCAAAAATGTGGAAATTTATCATTCAAGGTCCTTAAAGTATTCTAAGCTGTAAAAAATGATCCTTGAATGATTCTTTGGTCAATTGGCAAGAAAGGTCCCTAAACTTTGGAAAATTTGCAAAATTAGTCCTTGGACCTTTTAAAATGGTATTTATGCAAAAAGGGTCCTTGTATTATCAAAGTTGTCAAGTTTGGTCCTTGTGAGAAGTTTGAAAAAGTTGCAAGATCAGTCCTTGAGGTTTGGATGAATTACACTTTTGGTCCTTGTTGTTATAACTAAACCAAACGGATCCTATTTAATATCTAAGCCCAAATCCAACACAAGCCCAAACCCTTTGACCCCCCTTTGCCTTTGAGCCCCAGTCCACAACCATTGTGAACCCCAGCCACCCCATTTTGACCTCCCCGTGTATTATTAAGCATCGGTCAAACAAAGTCAAACCCAAGAGAAAACGCGCCCAATACCACTTCCACTGTAGCATTGTCTCTCCCAAACCAGATATTCAAAACCAGTCCTGGTTTTCACCATTTTTTCTTCAACCCCCCCCCCATACTATGTCCCCTCCTCCTCCACTAACACCAAAAACTTTAATTGATTGCAACCAAATCCATTAAATGATCAAACCTGCTCAAAGGAAAATTTTGGCGCCGCTGCCGGGGAGGCTTTAGCGTGTGTTTAGCCATTTTCAGATCCATTGTTGCACATACCCACCATTTGTAAAAAGTTTTTGTAAAATTATAAGAAAATCAAAAAGTTCATTAACACTTTTCCTAAAGTGTTAAAAACACCAAAAAAAATATAAAACAACAAAACAATCGGAACGTTTTCTATTTTGTATTCTCTTTTAAGGTGATTCTTGAAGAGATACGATTTGGTTAAACGGGACGATAACAAAAATATTGTCCAAAAGTTTTTAAACCCATCTGCACAAATCTAACCTACGTCTTTTCAGTGGTACTTAATATATACATAAAAATCAACCACCGCAAATCAAGGCAGTGCACTACCTAACTGGGGGTGCGACCATTAATAAGTTCCCGAACATCAGATTTAAAACTTGCCTTTGTGTCACTTGTGATTTGGTGTACCTTTTTCAAAGAAGCCATTTCATTTGTGATTATTGGTTAAGTTCACTTGTGTTTTGCCTCATTTGTTTTGAAAATTGATTTTTATACATAGTGCATGCGCACTCGTTCTTCCAGTTCTACAAGTCCACTTTCTGAACTTGGAAAGATTCCTCGTAGACGTAGAGGACGTTCAGCTCCTTCAGCCGTGACTGAGGAACGTCTACCACCACCACCTCCTGTCGAAATGGCAGAAGACAAACCTATGAATGAGCTTCTCCAAGCACCCATCGAGGGTTACGGAGATGCCATTGTTGTCCCAGCCATTGTGGCTGATACCTTCGAGCTCAAAACCGGGTTGCTTAATCTAGTAACCCAAAGCCAATTCTATGGTTTTGAGCGGGACGATCCTCATGCACACATTCGATGGTTTAACAAGATAGCATCTACCATCAAGTACAAGAATGTCCCACACGAAGCTATCAAGCTTCTTCTGTTCCCATTTTCTCTAGAGGGACAAGCCCGGAATTGGCTTGAGAAACAACCCCCTCGTTCTATAGAGACATGGGAAAATCTTGTCACCAAATTCGTTAACGAGTTCTATCCTCCATCCCGAACCACAAGTCTTAAGAATGAGATAATGAAATTTTCTCAGAGATTTGATGAATCATTCGGGGATGCATGGGATCGTTACAAAGAGTTGCTTCGCAAGTGTCCGCATCATGGTTTTACCGAGTTAATGCAAATGGATACTTTCTACAATGGTCTCAATCAGGCCAATCAAGACTCTTTGAATGCCTCCGCGGGAGGTAATTTCCTGAGCAAGACCACAAAAGAGGCCTTGCAAATCATTGAGAACAAATCTCAGGTCCGTCCTTTCAGAGCAAAGACATATCAGTCTCATGCTGGACCTTCTTCTTCTTCATCCCCCTTGAGTACATCTAGCACCGATGCTAAGATTGATAAACTCACAGACATTGTTCAGGCTTTGGTTCTTGCTAACCAGAAGAAAGTCTCCTTCACTCAGACACCAACACATGCTGAAGTGAAGAAAGTTGAGAGTTGTGTCACTTGTGGTGGTCCTCATGCTTACTACAATTGTACTGCCACCGATGGTAGTCCTTTCGAGGCCAATGCTCTAGCCGGTAGTTCACAGCAAGGAGGTACTCAATACCGTCCTCAAAATGAACCACACTACCGTGCTAACACTAATCAGGCACCACCCGGTTTTAACCAAAATCACAACATGCAAAACCGGAATCAGAACCAACCAAGAATGAACCAAGGTTATCAAAACCAAGGTAATTTCTATCCTGGACCCAATCAAGGTTTCCAACATCAAGGAAACCTTCATCAAAACAATTTCAATCGAGGGAATCAATTTCATGGGAATATGAATCCTAATCAAGGGAATTTTGGCTATAATCAAAACATACGGCCTCAAATTATCCCTCCAGCTCCTCCCGTCATTACTCCTCCAGTACCATCATCTGATGAGTTACTGAAGCAGTTCATGAAATCCCAAGATGAAATGAACAGGTTGTTGGTCAGTCAGATTGCTGATCTGAAGAAGTCTTTAAATGATCGACCCTCGGGCTCAGGTACTTTACCGAGCAACACGATCGCTAACCCGAGGGGCGATGCCAAGGCGATCACAACCCGAAGTGGTGTTTCATACACTGGACCTGCTGTTCCTACTACCTCTTCTTCTTCTCCTCTCCCTAAGGTAGTGGAAAGTGAACCGAGGACACACAATGGACCTACGACTCCAATGCCTCCTCCACCAGTGCCAATGAGTCAAGTTACCAAGGATACTACGGACAAAGTGCATAATTCAAGCCCACGAAGTACAGCACACGTCCTACCTTCGGTAGTCCAACCTCAATTTGTCCAGAAACCCCAGTCTAATCCAGGAGTTGTTTTTGAACCTCCTATAGATCCTATTGAGAAACAGAAATCCAAATCATCTATTCCTTACCCATCACGTTTGAATGAGCAAAAGCTCCGCGAGAAAGCTAGTCATCAAATGGATAAATTTTTCCAAATTTTCCAAGAGTTACATTTTGACATAAGCTTTGCGGATGCTATCATGCTGATGCCCAAGTTTGCATCGACTCTCAAACACATGTTAAGCAATAAGGAAAAGCTGTTTGAAATGGCTAAGACTCCTCTTAACGAGAACTGCTCTGCAGTTATCCTGAAGAAGCTTCCTGAAAAGCTCGGAGATCCTGGGAAATTTCTCCTACCTTGTGTATTCCCAGGAATGGTTGAATGCTTTGCCCTAGCAGATCTTGGTGCAAGCATTAATCTTATGCCATATTCAGTGTGGAAGAAACTTTCTCTTCCGGAACTCACTCCTACATGCATGACTCTCGAGCTTGCAGATCGTTCCATATCCCGTCCTCTTGGCATTGCTGAGGACGTATTTGTGAAAGTAGGAAAGTTCCATTTCCCAGCTGAGTTCGTGGTTGTTGATTTTGATGCCGATCATCGGGTTCCTCTCATTGTTGGTCGAGGATTCCTGAGAACGGGCCGTGCTCTCATAGATGTATTTGAGCAAGAAATCACATTGCGTGTTGGTAATGAAGCTGTCACCTTCAACCTTGACCAAACTTCGAGGTACTCCGCAAACTATGATTCTGAATCGGTTAACCGAATAGATATCATTGATGTTGCTTCTGACGAGTACTCTCAAGAAGTTCTTGGTTATTCTCATAATTCTGTGAGTGGGGATTCCACCACATCTTCTCAACCTATCATAGCCAATTCTACTCCTTCTCTCACTCCGTTTGAGGGAAGCGACTTCATCTTAGATGAGATTGAAGCATATTTGGCTAGTGATTCTGTTCCATGGGAAATTGATCACGCTCCTATTGATATTGAGGGGGACATACTTCTTATTGAGAAGTTGCTCAATGATGATCCATCATCAACCCCTCACCCTAGTGATTCAATCCCAGTTGAGATTAATCAAAATGAGATTAATCTGGAGGGAGATATTCTTCTTGAGAAATTGTTAAATCTGGACACTTCTCTTCCTCTCCCTCCCATCAAACTTCATAACAAGGAAGTCAAGTCAGTTGAGAAAACTGAAGAATTTCCTGAGGTTGAGCTTAAGGACTTACCTCCTCATCTCGAGTATGCATTCCTTGAAGGTGATGATAAATTACCTGTCATTATTTCTCGAGATTTGAGTAAAGATGAAAAAGCTGCTCTCATTAAAATCTTGAAGTCACACAAGCAAGCAATTGCTTGGAAACTCTCCGACATCAAAGGTATCAACCCTGAGTTCTGTACTCATAAAATCTTGATGGAGGATGACTTTAAGCCAGCAGTTCAACATCAGAGACGAGTGAATCCAAAAATCCATGATGTTATCAAACAAGAGGTTATCAAACTTCTTGATGCAGGATTGATTTACCCGATCTCAGATAGTCCTTGGGTCAGCCCAATTCATTGTGTTCCGAAAAAGGGTGGCATTACTGTTATCACAAATGAAGATAACGAGTTAATCCCAACTCGATTGGTTACGGGATGGCGTGTTTGCATTGACTATCGTAAGTTGAATGACGCCACCCGTAAAGACCATTTTCCTCTACCCTTCATGGACCAGATGCTTGAGAGATTAGCAGGGAACGAATACTATTGTTTCCTTGATGGTTTCTCGGGTTACTTTCAGATCCCTATTGATCCACAGGATCAAGAGAAGACCACATTCACTTGCCCATACGGAACTTTTGCCTACAAGCGTATGCCTTTTGGCTTATGTAATGCTCCTGGCACGTTCCAACGATGTATGATGGCCATTTTCCACGACATGATCGGGGAAACGATGGAGGTGTTTATGGATGACTTCTCGGTCATTGGGGATTCATTTCAATCATGTCTCTCCCATTTAGATAAAATGCTTCAAAGGTGTGAAGACACCAATCTTTGTCTAAACTGGGAGAAAAGTCACTTTATGGTCAAAGAAGGCATAGTCCTTGGCCATAAGATTTCAAAGAATGGGATTGAGGTAGATAGAGCAAAAGTTGATGTTATTGCTAAGCTGCCTCATCCTACTACCGTCAAAGGTATTAGGAGTTTTTTAGGTCATGCCGGTTTCTATCGTAGATTCATTCAAGATTTTTCTAAAATCGCCCGGCCTATGACCCATCTTCTTGAAAAGGATGCTCCTTTTATCTTCTCACCCGAGTGCATCATAGCTTTTGAAACATTGAAGAAAAAGCTTACTGAAGCACCCATTCTCGTTGCTCCTGACTGGGACTTGCCTTTTGAGCTCATGTGCGATGCAAGTGATTTTGCTATCGGCGCAGTCCTAGGGCAACGAAGAAACAAGCATTTTCAGCCTATTCACTACGCAAGTAAGACTATGACTGAAGCTCAAACTCATTACACCACCACAGAAAAAGAACTATTAGCCGTGGTGTATGCTTTTGAGAAGTTTCGGCCGTATTTAATCCTGACCAAATGTGTAGTGTATACGGATCACTCGGCTCTTAAATATCTCTTTGCAAAACAAGATGCAAAGCCGAGATTACTTCGTTGGATTCTCCTCCTCCAAGAATTTGATATCATTATACGTGATAAAAAAGGAGCTGAGAATCTAGCTGCTGATCATCTGTCCAGATTAGAAAACCCTCACCAAGATGTTTTTGAGAAAAAGGAAATAAATGAAACATTTCCTCTCGAGACACTCAATGCGGTTTCTTTTCGTGGAAATTCTACCACCCCATGGTTTGCTGACTTTGCAAATTACCATGCGGGTAACTTCATTGTGAAAGGGATGTCGACCCAGCAGAAGAACAAATTCTTCAAAGATGTTAAACATTATTTCTGGGACGACCCTTTCTTGTTCAAAATCTGTGCGGATCAAGTCATCCGACGGTGTGTTTATGGACAGGAAGCTATTGACATTCTCACAGCTTGCCATGCTGGACCCACCGGGGGCCATCATAGTCCAAACTACACCGCCAAAAAGGTGTTTGATTCCGGGTTCTATTGGCCCACAATCTATAAGGATGCCCACGATTATGTCAAAACCTGTGACGCTTGTCAACGTCATGGAAATATATCTCAAAGGAATGAAATGCCACAAAATGCCATTCAAGTTTGTGAGATATTTGACATATGGGGTATTGATTTTATGGGGCCATTTCCATCTTCTCGTGGTAACAAGTACATACTCGTGGCTGTTGACTATCTGTCAAAATGGGTTGAAGCAAAAGCTTTACCCACCAATGATGCCCGAGTTGTTGTGAAGTTTTTGAAATCTCTGTTTGCCAGGTTTGGAACTCCGAGAGCGATAATCAGTGATCGTGGTACACATTTTTGTAATGACCAATTTGAAAGAGTCATGCAAAAATATGGTGTTACCCACCGTCTCTCTACTGCGTACCACCCCAAACAAGTGGGCAGGTGGAAGTTTCAAACCGGGGTATTAAAAGGATTCTTGAAAGGACAGTAGGCGAAAATCGTGCATCCTGGTCGGATAAGCTTGATGACGCACTCTGGGCCTTCCGTACAGCTTACAAAACACCCATCGGGTGTACTCCATACAAGCTAGTGTACGGAAAGGCATGTCATCTTCCGATCGAGTTAGAGCACAAGGCATACTGGGCCTTGAAGCATGCAAACTTCGATATATAGACAGCCGGTGATCACAGAAAAGTTCAAATGAATGAACTAAATGAACTTCGTGATCAAGCTTACGAGAACTCTTTGATCTACAAGCAAAAGACAAAGAAGATCCATGACTCCAAGATCAAGAACCGCGTTTTCAACGTTGGTGATCGAGTCCTTCTTTTTAACTCTAGATTGAAGATTTTCTCGGGAAAGCTCAAGTCCCGTTGGTCTGGTCCATTCACCATTGCTAAGATTTATCCTTATGGTACCGTTGAGTTATCTCAACCCGATGGTCCTAATTTTAAAGTGAATGGTCATCGAGTGAAGCACTACTTTGGAGAGGACATTCCCCCTGTGGTTGTCCCGGATCTACAAACATTCCCCATGAACCAATGAATGCGGGGATCGAGTCAAGCTAATGACTCGGTAATCAAAAACATTAGCACACACCATATGGGTTTTCACCCATAATTCTGTCTTCTTACCCCCTTTCTACCACCCTAGTGTGGGGGAGTCTCCCCACGCTGTTGTATATTCTCAATCTTCACAAAAAAAAAAAAAAAAAAAAAAAAAAAAAAAAAAAAATCTTTCTAAATAATGGCCGTAATATTTCCCTTTTACGTTCTTTGTTTCGGCATAACCGCCGGTACTTTGAATATTGAGGGCAATATTCATTTCTAAGTGTGGGGGGGAATTCTCACGAATTTCATATATTATCTACCCAATTCCCCCGTTTTTGGCCAAAATTTTTTTTGGAGTAAGTGTTTTACACTTACTCATCTTGGTTATCAGTCCGCCATGTTTGATAAACTAAAGGATTGGCTAATCCAGGAGCAAACGGCTCTTGGTAAAGATTTCTCAAATTCGTTTATATGGCTTGCAATTTGCCCAAAATTGTATGGTTCTCAACTCACCATATCCTAAAAAGTGAAGAGTTGGCTAGCCCGCAAGGTTATGGCTTGTGGTAAAGGCAGTGGAAAATCCATAATTGGTATTCAGCTCACCAAAGATAATTCTGATAATTTATCTAAGAGTTGGCTAGTCCAGAAGGGTACGGCTTCTGGTAAAGACACATCAAATCCGTTATATATATGGTTTATGATTTGCCAATAAATCATTTGGTTATCGTTGTACCAAGGTTCTTACTTGAATCAAAACAATTGGCTACTCCAGAAGTGATGGCTTTTGGTAAAGAGTTTTTCAAATCCATCAAAGTTTTCTCAAATCATTGCTAGGGACTAGCAATATCTCAGTGTTGGGGAATGATGAGTGTCTAAATACTCATCATTTTTGTATAATCTAAACTGCAGAATCATCTGAAAACACTCAGAAACACATCAAAATGATCAAATTATCACAAATCAGTGTTTTATGTGTTTTAAATGCAAAAATATCAAAATCAGATGAAAAATGTATCAAGTTTGCAAAATTGGCAGTTTTAGTCCCCCAAGTTTTAAAAGTTGTCAAATCTAGTCCCTGGAATATCAAAAATGTGGAAATTTATCATTCAAGGTCCTTAAAGTATTCTAAGCTGTAAAAAATGATCCTTGAATGATTCTTTGGTCAATTGGCAAGAAAGGTCCCTAAACTTTGGAAAATTTGCAAAATTAGTCCTTGGACCTTTTAAAATGGTATTTATGCAAAAAGGGTCCTTGTATTATCAAAGTTGTCAAGTTTGGTCCTTGTGAGAAGTTTGAAAAAGTTGCAAGATCAGTCCTTGAGGTTTGGATGAATTACACTTTTGGTCCTTGTTGTTATAACTAAACCAAACGGATCCTATTTAATATCTAAGCCCAAATCCAACACAAGCCCAAACCCTTTGACCCCCCTTTGCCTTTGAGCCCCAGTCCACAACCATTGTGAACCCCAGCCACCCCATTTTGACCTCCCCGTGTAATATTAAGCATCGGTCAAACAAAGTCAAACCCAAGAGAAAACGCGCCCAATACCACTTCCACTGTAGCATTGTCTCTCCCAAACCAGATATTCAAAACCAGTCCTGGTTTTCACCATTTTTTCTTCAACCCCCCCCCCATACTATGTCCCCTCCTCCTCCACTAACACCAAAAACTTTAATTGATTGCAACCAAATCCATTAAATGATCAAACCTGCTCAAAGGAAAATTTGGCGCCAAAATCACAAGTGGATGGTTCTGATGAGTTTGAGTGATCCAAGGGCTCAGATTTGGTGGGAAAGATTCAGAAGATATCAAGGAGTGCTAAAAAGTCATTATAAAGGAGAGTGATGCAATGTATCTTGGTATCTAGTGTAATCTTAATTTTCTTTAGTCGTTTTTTTTATCTAAGCTTTCTAAGTGTATGATTTCAATTCCAAGTACTCTGTCTAAGTTTCTTAAGTGTAATTGAATCCTTTTCAATAATAAATTTCAAGTTTTCAGTATCAATTTCAGTTTATGCATTTTTCATTCAAAAATCTCAATTTATGCTAATGTTGTTGTTTGTTGTTTATATGGACTGAGTTAGATCACTTAAGCTCCTAGAAAGCTTAATCAAGCTTTTAGATACACTTAAAATCAGTTTAGAGTCAAAAACAGAAAATCACCAAAAATCCAAATTAAATACTTGAAAAATCAAAAATCACTTGGAGATGATGTACACAGCTGGAGCAGGGTAAATCATGGATGGCCTTGGGTTAGTAGCTTAGTGGTAAGCTTATAGGGGTGTTCATTGGTCCTTGATCTCAGTTTGCAGTTGGAAATCCATTTGTAAGCTTTTTGACCAAATTGGCATTTTACTGTTACAGTTGTTAATTAGTTTACATTTCTGTTTCTTTATGTTCATTAGGCATAGTTAAGTTGAATTAATCATTAAAATCAGTAGATTGTTCTTTCAAATTTGTGTTTTGTGAAAATTCCATTTTGACAGTTAAAGTAGCAAAGTCTTAATTCTTGTGTTTCATGTTGTTAAAACTGTTTGTTCATGTTTATTTAATCTCACTTAATGATAATATAGAGTCTACAATTAAGTTTATGGTTTACAATTGTGATTTGGTTTGAAAAACATCAAAACAGTCAAGTGAAATGGTGTTTGGTTAACTGTGTTATTGGGTGTGTTTGTTGTTACTTAATGTTGTTCTGAGTCACATACACCTTTAATAACTCATACAAGTCATAAAATCAAGTCCTTGTTAGCAAAAAGTCAAAATCTCATTGGATCACATCTTTATGGATAACTGTTGGATTTTTAGGATATAAAATCTTGATTTTGTGTTTAAAAGTTGTTAATCTTGCTCTAATTAGTCTTAACATACTTCAAAACAACATATTCAGTGATTAGTATTGAATCAAAGTTCATCTAAGTCAAACTTTTGGTTTTGAACAAAAGTCAAAATTTCACTTGGGTCGTTTTTGAATAAAAAAAGATAATTTCATTGTGTGTTTATTAATAGGATCCAGCTTATAATCTTTTGGATTTTTAAAGTCTAGTTGCTAAAGAAAAATACAAAAATGCTAGTTCTTTATTTCTCAGCTCTTTAAGTGCTTATTTTACTGTTTTTTGTGGACACCTGTCTGAGATAAGTGCCCTGTGCACAGTTGATAGATCCAACTTGATAAGCTCACATAGAGCTTATTAGTTGTTCAAATCTTGTGTTCTCTGGTTCTTTGGAAAGCCAACCTGGCCATCTTGAAGTATCAAGTTTGGTTTTTCACTTTGGAACTTGTTTGCTAGGGCTGCAACAAGCCTCAAGCTTGTCCCATTTCTGTTTTAATCAAAAGTGCTTATTTGCTTGCTTATAGCTTATCAGTGTGCTTTTATGTCTCTTTTAGCTTTATTTTAGTTCATCTAGTTAGTTTACATCTACTTTAAGCTTTTGTTTCAGCTGGTTAGCTTGTTTGAGCTTATTTCACCCAATAAGCTCATAAGCATAACTGTTGGGCTTTTAAGCCATCAAAACTGCTTATTGGTGATTTGTAAAATTTTTGTCTTTGTTAAAGTTTCATTATATCAGTATTAAAGTAGTTTTCAAAAAGAAAATCCAGAAAAAGTCCAATTAAAAATCAGTGATAGTGTTTATTTAAGATTTTCTAGCTTTTTGATTTTTCTTTTCATCTTATTAATAAGCAAATCTTGTTTTTCTATTTTTCTTAGGTTTCTGTCATCATATAGGATTTTTAGAAAAAGTTTCAGATTTTTCTCTATCTTTTTAGTATTTATTATAATTTTAAATAGTTAAAAATAGTAATTAATTAGTAATAAATAATTAAAAAGCCTAAAAAATATATTTTCTGTTTTAAAATTAGTTTTATCATATTTTAGATTTTTCCAAGTTAAAATTTTATTTTTCCAAGTTCATTTTATATTTTCTAGTATTTAAGTGTATTTTAAATAGTTATTAATTAGTAATAATTAGATAAAAAGTGTGAAAAATATATTTTTAGTTTTAAAATTAGTTTTATAGTATTTTAGATTTTTCAGAATCATAAGTTTATTTTTCTAGCCTTATTTTGTATTTTCTTCTAATTTAGAGTATTTATTAAATAGTTAAAATAGTTTTTAATTAATAATAATTAATTAAATAGTGTTAAAAATAATTATCTTTTTCTAATAATTTTCTTTTATTTTTAGGATTCCAAAAATGTCATTTTTATATTTTTAGGTCTTTTATTTCTCAGATTCACTTTTTATTTTGTGCGTATACGTAGTTTTTAAAACTTACGTTTACGTTTCTTTGATCTGATTGTTGTGCTTTCCAAATCTGTACTCCATTCCATTCCAATCAATCAGTAGTGTAATATTTCTAATCATAACCTTTACAGATCACTATCCTTAGTGATCACTCCATTATCTGAATCAGTTTTACACACCATTGAGTCTCCGTGGGACATAACGACCCGGGAATTCACTATATTCTCTGATCTTCATTGTATTTGTGCTTAAGCTGTTTTAAGTCTGTTACGGTTAGCCATTCACAAGTGGCTAGCTTGTGTGATTAGACTTGACTGGTTTAGCACAGATCAGAAATATGTTTGACTTTTCCAAAAATGTAAAAGTTTCTAAACATCTTAGAAAATACCGTGTAGGAATGGTTAAGTCTGGGTCTACGTAGATTTGTTTAAAACGTAAGTTTAGTTTGGTACGGCTCAGGGTTTATTTGGTAACATTTAAAAGAAATCTTAAAAATTCTCTAATTAATTATGAGTGATCTGAAAATTAATCTGATGTGAGGAAAATTGTCCGAGTTGATTTTCGTTATGCGTGAGATGTTGAAATGGTGTTCCGACCAAAATGAAACTTTAAAACGATATTTTCTTAATAACTTTTGCGAAAATGATCTAACGATTGTCGAACTCTCAGGTCATTACTAAAATAATTTATCTTATGAGAATGTGAAATAAAAATTTTACGGGATGAATAGTGAAAGTGAATAGTAATTTCTTGAGATGAATAGTAAAAATTTGAGAATGGATAGAAATCCTGAAAATGCGAATTGTTACAACCTATATGGCAAATAAAGTTCAAACAAACAAACTTGGATGTAAAGAAAGCAAGAAAAACCACTTTAAACTTACTTTAAATCTAATTAAGACCTGAAAATTACCTATGGAATAGGCTGATTTGGGACAGAACTGGACAGTGGACAGATTGAATTCAACATTTGAAAACTAAAAACTACCTTTGAATCAGACCCAACCATTTCTGGTTATCATGTACAGTACTTAGCACAACTGAACTAGGTTCTCGCTAAGGCAATGAGAGAAATCATACGCTCACACACAGACAAATCAAAAGCCCCGCTTAACGCACTTAACCTAGGTTTATGCTACGACTAGACAAATCATATCCTCAAACACAACCAAATAAAAGCCATGTAAACAGTATGCAGTTAAATAACTAATAAAACCCATCATTTAAAAACAACAAAAGAAAAATATAACAAACCCATTTGTTCACTTAGGCATTTTATCAAACACCTTATGTGCATCAACTACTAATAAGGTATAAGATGAAACAATAGATAATTAGTACATCAAAATGTAAAATAATTAAAAGGGTATTACCTTAAAAACAAATTAATTGAATCTGAGATAGTAAAATTGTGATATGAGATTGGAATTAGATTTTTTTAAGAATTAAGACTTCTTCTTCTGAGAACTGGAGAGTCGTGGAGAGTGGAATTAAGACTTCTTCTGAGATAGTAGAAAACTAGAAATGAAATGAGATTGGAATTAGACGTTTTTTAAGAATTACCCACGTGGTTATAATACTTTACCCATCTATACCCATCTAATTATTTTGATAAAGTCCAATTAAACTCATTTGTACCCATCTATTTATTTTAACAAAGCCCAATTAAACCCATCTAATTTTATAACAAAACCCAAATTGACCCACATTTAACCAATGGGTAAAAAATTGCCACCTCTAATGATTCTAGTAGAATCATATATGATTTTGAAATGCGTCTGTTTCTGTAATAAAGAAGAAAAGAATCACATATATGATTGTAGTAGAATCATATGTGATTCTTATAAAATCATATGTGATTCTGTTAATTGTAATGTAAATCATGTGTGATTCTGTTACTAATTAAATATTTGTATTTTAGCTAACTATAGGTCTTGCTTAAAAGATTTGAAGAAAAGCCTAAGCCGAAAGTTGAGTCTAAGCCTATTCAGAGAAAAAAGGAAGTTATTCAACGAGAAGATTCTGAAACTGATTAATGTAAGAAGGTGTTAAAGAAATTCAAGGGGGGAGATGATTAGGTGTTATGTACGAGTGATGATTTATGTAAATTTCTTGATTAAGTGTTATGTACGAGTGGTGATTTATGTAAATTTCTTCATATTATTGAGTTTAGATGTCGATGGTATTCTTTTGGTAATTATTGATGGTCGTAGTAGTGAACGTAAGAATCATATATGATTTCAGTAAGAATCATATATGATTCTACTAGAATCATATATGATTCTACAAGAGTCATATATGATTCTACTATAATTGTTGTTCAACTGTTCACAAAATGTACAAAACGCAGATGAGATAAGAGCATGACCAACTAGTTCTTCGCTTTTGACTATGCTGCTTCTGCACCATTATTATTTTCAAAGCAACGTAGATACGTAGAACCTATAAAGAATAACTTTTTACATATAGATAAGAAACATTATGAGTAAATAGTAGATTTCTTTGGAGAAAATTGCTTAAACCACAGCTTCACAAAATCATCATCAAGAGGTCTACTAGAATCATATATGATTTCAGTAAAGAATCATATATGATTCTACAATAATTGTTGTTCAAGTATTCACAAAAATGTACAAAATGCATAAGAGATAAAGAGCATCAGCAACTAGTTCCACTGCAAGCATTAGCCTTCCCAGTCTTCTTAGAACGCTCAGTGATGTACGCTTTGTATGGTTTGTTTTGGTTCAGAACATAATAGTACGCTTTTAGGAGGAATCGAGGTTCAACATATCACACAAGTGCGCTTCCCCTGACCAACCCATTTCTCAAAGCACTTCAAGCAGAAGTTGTGACCACAGGGAGTCTGCAACATAAAACATATGATAATCTTTCAGTCTACAACATAAACATATGATAAATATTCTACTAACTTACATTATTAGAATCATATATGATTTTAGTTAGAATCATATATGATTCTGAGTGAATCATATATGATTCTTACTAAAATCATGCACATATTATTAGGAAACAGTGAGCAACAAGGTAAAAAACAATGGTGAACTAAGCTACTGTTACACCCAAAAATTACCAAAAACACTTTTACTTTCTAATGGTCGAAAGGCAATGGCCCAGCAGTAAATGCACTTTTATTCCCATCATAAGCCAATCCTTGATTACCCAAATGAGAAGCCTTGCACTTGTCGATTAAGCATTTCATTATATCTTTGCATTTTGCTTTGGAGGTCACTTCCGGAGTAATGGTCACCTACATATTTAAAACCCATTATCAAATGCTAACATAATAAAATTATTTTCTATACTATATCATAAAGTATAATAATGTAGAAGAATCATATATGATTCTTTTCAAAATCACGTATGATTCTTCAGAATCATATATGATTCTTCAGAATCACATATGATTCTTCACAGACGCATTTCATCAAACACATGGTGTGCATCTAAATCATCAACATCTTCATCATGATTTTCAGATCCACAACACGATTTTCAGGTTAAAATCAATTAATTAAACTTACACCACTACACCATTTATGCATACACAACAGGCATGTTCAATTTGATTCTATTAATCGGTTGTGACAATCATCACCACCATCTTCAACCCCAAACACCACCTTCATCAACCCTAACACCACCTTCATCAGCCCCATCTCCACTATCTCCATCTGGTTTCAATCCGTCGCTGTCAAGAACACTTCGCCGACAGTGCCAACCCGATTGATGGTGATTAATCGGTTATTTGAGAGGTTGGGTGATTAATGAGGCGGTGATAGTGACAGTTATGAGAAAGAAGAGGTGCGTATAAAATGAGAAAAAAGATGGTGTGACTTTTTCGCCCCTGTAAATGATAAAGAAGATGGGATCTCAACCATGGATGGTAAAATAGATGGACGGAAGAGATTGAAAGTTGGTATCTATGGTAAAAAAATAGATCTACAAAGAACTTTTGCCATGTACAACATGAGGGCCTAAATTTTTTTTTATTAACACTTAAAAAAACGTTAAAAAGAAGTTTATTATACTTAAATTTTTGGCTTAAAAATTTAAGTATAATCAACTTTTTAAAAAATGAAAAATAAAAAAAATTAGGCCCTCACAACGTGAGGGCTTAAATTTTTTTTTGGCTAATGTACAACGTGAGGGTTAAATTTTTTTATTAATACTTAAATTTTTTTTTAATGCGTATTTTGTACGATTTTTGTATATTTTCATCCATTTTTATACGTTTTCGTCTGTTTTATAAGTTTTATACGTTTTTATCAATTTTTATACGCTTCTTATACGTTTTTACACCCTTTCGTTTTTTTATTAAATAGGTTTTTAAGTATTAATTAAAAATTTTAAGCGTATAAAAAAAACTTTTTTTTAATGCGTATAATTTTTTTTAAGCATATAAAAACTGTTTAATAATTTTTTTTAAGTTTTAATAAAATTTTTAGGCCCTCACATTATAAATAAGCCCAAATTTAAGTATATGAAATATTTTTTTTAAATGTTTTTTTTTTTTTTTTTTTTTTTTTTGTTAGTTACATAAATCGTCCTTGTGGTTTGCCAAAACATGTGAAAAGTCAAAAATACCTTTCAAGTTAACGGTCAACTAAAAGAATTATTGGTCAAAGGACCAAACTCGTAACTTTTGCATACCACGAGGACATGACCCGTCAAAAAAAACACAGGGACATTTTCTGCAAGATCCGACAAACCACAAGGACCAATTAGGTAATTAACTCTTATATAAAAAAGGGACAAGATATTCCCACTCTTCCTAGTTTTTTATGCTCACCCTCCCTACTTTTTATGGAGTACCTTTTTTTACCTTTTATTTATTTATTTATTTATTTATTTTTTTGTAATGTTGTTTTTGTTTATATTATATTCGTCTAATGTGTGTTGTTTTTAATTAAACAGCAACAATAGCACGTTAAACATTAACACATTAAACAATTACAACAACAAATATTATTATTATTCAATTAAACAACAACATTAACACATTATTTAAAAACAACAACACCTACTACATATGAAGATTATTTATGTTATCTAAAAGATCATGGAGCATTGCACCCGACCGACATGCGTGATCCTCAGGATTCCTTGCCAATTTCAGTGATGCCTCCAGCGTCTTTATTCTTGTCATCAACATCTTGTTTTGAGACAATAACATCTTGTTTCTTGTTTCAAGCTGGTCAATCTTATTATCTTTAGCAACGCAGTTTGAGCACTGCGTTGAAGAAGAGGCTTGCCTAAAGTACTTGTTTTGAAAAGTAGCCTTCCACATAAAGTATCCACACCCATAGTCATTTATTCCTGCCTCTTACATGTTAAGAAAATTATTAGAAATGTATTCTTAACAAACAAATTATTTACATATTTACAATATTAAGCAAACATATAATTATTTACCACTGAATAAGACATGCATAATACAGTTGCCCATTATTAGCTTCTGTACAGAATGTCCTTTCTATAATTAATCCTCTCCGACAGCGACACAAGAAAGAATTTTTTTTGTTCCACCTGGCCAAAGAATTTGCATAATAATTTACAACATAAATCAGTAATGTTATTATTAATTTAAATAAACTTTCAGTCATTTACTATGTTTTGTCGGTGTCATAATACAAACAGTTATTTACAACATAAATCAGTAATCATTCACTATGTTTTGTCCGTATAATTATTTACAACATAAATCAGTAACTTATTTACTATGTTTCTCTTTGTCTAATCCCAGTATACATCAGTAGTCGATCAGAATATAAAGTTGCTCATTCGGCTGCATTGTCAAGTCTGTACGCCCCCCATTGTGGGTGAGTATCCGGAAGTGGTGAATTTCCATCTAGCGTTAGATAAATGAAGTGAGCACAAACATCTTCCCCCACACGGGCAATCACAAGGGGGTTAATTCCTTGTGATAAATTTGGACCGGAAAAGAGTGGAAAACACGTATAACTTTGTCGTTGGGATATGAATACAACATGCCGGTTAATCAGTGAAGTAATAACCAACCCCATGTTTGGCATAGTCATCCACTTATCCTGCGGTGCAAATCCATCACCGAACCAATCTGTTGATCTCCGAATTTGGTTAAAGTTATCTTGCAACCACATACTTATGTAATAGCCACTCTGTTTGTCTAACTCGTTCTGTAACCAACGTCGAATATTGCGCCACATATCTTCGTGGAGGCCAATACCGTGGGAAACGCACCGAAACCCACAATTTCCATCACCTCACACATTATAAATACTTATGATGTATTAATGGAATAACTCTGGAATCCGGTACATCATATAATCGCTAACTTCATCTCCAACATATAACCTGTGTCTTATACTTTGTTGAACTCTGGGACCCATGTAAGAACTATGTCTCGCAGGTTCTTTCTTAAAGTCCCGGACTTTTGTAAATCTTGAATTTGTGCTTCTTCGATGATCTACGGTTGGTACTTCATTCAAGTCTGGGACTTTTGTAGCCTTGGACTTTTTGTCCTTTTCGCTCGGACGTCCACGGGTACTTTTGTGAACAACATGTTCAAGTATGTCAACAGATTCAGGTTGGTATATCCCTCTCACCTTCTTTAACATATTTTTCTTGACAAACGATGACGCTTTGCTAAAAACTGTAAAACCCTGAAAATAGGATCCAGCAGAAGCATACGAACCTTTGGGTGCTACTATCTTGGTATCATCACATAAGGTACACATAATGGTTTGTATCCCATTTATTTAGAATAAAATACATTATTGAAAACGTTAAGTTTTCATTATAAGAAAATAGTGCGGAAATAGGCCCAAAAGATGTTTAAAACGGTCCCGATTATTCATCAGAGTCGCCTATGACCATGCCCCTTGCCAAGCGTCTTCCAATAGTGAGCTATCGCCTTATGTTGGATCAGTCCCAGATAGATCTCACGAGCCTTTAGGAAACAAATAGTAAACCTGTGTAATCACAAGCAAACTATAGAGAACCTCTGATAAACTTATGTCCATGCGGAATATGAACACAAGAGTTAAAGAAGACAATAAAACTAAACTCTTGATCCTCTATGGATCTATATTAAAATACTAAGAATGTGTTTTCAAAAAGCGTACATAAACCCTAGCCGCATGTTTCTTTTATACTATGAGAAACCCTAATTCTGCAGCTTACAAAACACGTAAAAGATATGCATTATCTCTTCCTAAAATAACTCATGCATATCCTAACTAATTACTAATAATACGGATACTACTATCCGCAGAAACAAACCTATCAGCAGTAACTGCACTATCAGCAAAAACTGTTCTATCAGTAGAAACAAAATAAACTATTAGCAGGAACCTGATCAGCAGGAACCATATTCTTACAAGAATTCCTAACAATCCTACCCTAAACTTGAATTTGACTGGGTTAACTTCAAGTTTCCAGATAGATCTTTGTACAACACGAGGATTGAGCCTTTCAACAACTGAAGCAATGAAAGTAACCAGCAGCAACTCCTAGAACTACCAGAAACCAGCAATGAAGTCCATGAATCCATCAGCAGCTCCTATGTTAGCAGCATAAGAATCCAGTAGCAACAGTAACCTGAGTAGATTTGATAAGCCTTTACCAAGTAGCTACTCACTCTTGGGCTAGCTGGTTCTTTGGTGGAAGCATGACATCACCCTGGTGAACCAATAACCAGTCCAACACTTAGAACGAGAATCAATGGTGTGTTGGAAAACCCTAATGGTTTTTGGCAAACCATCACAGCCATCAACGGATTTGAGTTGTCTTTACCTGAAGCCGTTAGCTCAGGACTAGCCACGGTATTCCACTGCCTTTACCACAAGCCATGAACATGTGGGCTAGCCAACTCTTCAGCTATGAGGACATGGTGAGTTGAGCACCATACAATTTATTGGCAAATTGTCAACCATCCAACAGATTTGATACCTCTTTACCAGAGCCGTTTGCTCATGGAGTAGCCAATGTTTGGTGTGTGAGACCAGGGTACATTGATAACCCTCTGATTTTTAGTAAGTCAGCAACTATCAACGGATTTGAGGACTCCCACCAGAGCCGTACCCCCATGGTGAGTTAACTCTTTGTCACTGAAGACATGGTGAGTTAAGAACCATAGATGGGACAATACAAAACTGCACAACATGATCCTCAAATAAAAGTTAGTGAATAAGAATATATACAAAGTTTTTTTTTCTTTTTTTTAAACTAAAGAAAAGAAATAATATAAAACAATAATACAAGATACCATTCTCAAGATGAGGCAGTAGCATTGGCAGCATGAATTATGTCCTTAATAAGCTTGACCAACTGCTCTGCATGCAGCATATCATTGCCAAAAGGTTCAGCAGAAAGCACCAGCTTGTGCTTTAACATTTGGGTCATAACCTGCACAGACAAAGGATACTGCAAATCCGAGAACATATATACATAATGACCACATACAGTCTGCAATACATGCACATGTGCCAGAGGATAAAACTCCCAATGCCATACTCTCCAAGTAGCCTGACTATCCCAAACTTGAAACCCTTTACCATCCTGATAGATAGAGTCAAACAACACATGTAGATCACCCAACAAGAAGAGACCAGCACCAGATGCACGATGAGTCTCAAAATACTTAGAAACCAATCCATACAACTTTATGAGATCCTGCCTATCCACTAGATGAAGGATTTCACTCAAAAAGGTAAAATGTTTGAATGGCCCATCTCTCCTATAGATTGTATTCACCATACCACCCATAAACTCCGTAAGTTCCCATCTATCTAAAAGGGACCACACAACTAGTTCCTTATCAGAATCATCAGGATCAACAACTTTGATGAATGAACTTTCAGAAGCAGTCAAATCAAATACCCTAGAACTCCTCTTCTTAGCCAAACTCTTTCGTCTTCCACCAGGTGTGGAGGAAGGAGAAGAAACACTAGATCTTGGAGCATCTGGAGTAGGGATTACTGGGGTAGTATCTGGTGAATGAGCACCTTCCTTAGTATCAGAAATAGGCTGAGGTGCATCAGTGGAAATGGGTTGATCATCCTCAATAGGAATAGTCTTTCCATCATCAGAAGGAACAGGTATAGCTTCATCAAGGGAAACAAATGGTGCACCCCCAGCAGGAACATGTGCAGGAACAGAAGAAGGATTCCTTGATGTATCTTCAGAAGGAATACTCTGAGGTTGTTCAGCATGTGTAGTTGTTTCTGCTGGTGTCTCCAAAGGGGTGGAAACTGGTGGTGGATTCCTAACAGTTTGATCTTGTTTAGTTGGAATCTCCTCATTCAGCACTGTGGAATCCTTAGGAGTCTCTTCAGGATGAATAGAAGCATCTTCAGTTATGAGCAAAATGTCATCAGAAGTAGCAGTATATTTCAACCTCTTAGTCTCAGACCCTTCCAAGGCAGAATCATGTCTCTTCAACCTTGTATATGGATTGATGCCATCCCTATTCAACTGATTGAGAATTCTCTCATATACAACCTTTAATTGTTCATCCTTCAGTGTCTTGATGTAACATATTAGATTTCACAAACATGTTATATCATAACATAAGTAGGCATATAGTTTAAGAGTTTAGAGAAAGAAAGTGGGATATTCTAGTGAGATAAAACAAATGGAAGGTTAGATTCCCAAATGAGCATCCAACCCTCTCCCTTGTGGGGAGAGGGCTATTTATACGAATGACTACGCCCTCCTTCGGGCTGTGGATCAGGCATACAGTGGGTAAAGACCCGTCCTTCTTCCACGGTGTTACTTACACTACTGCTAATCTAACTAATAAACTATTACGTCTATGAGCTATAATATGCTAAACATACGTTGGGGTGACCGACACTTCCTCATGGATTTTCTAAATCCTAACAATCTCCCCCTAAGGGAGGTCACCCCAATAATTACATTGAAAGAGTCTTAGCAATTAATTTAAAATCTTTGATGCTTTGGCTTGTAGACCTTGTAGTTGCAAAGCTTAATCATCGTGTAATAGTAGTGATTCCGTGACTTGGAGTGGATCATAGATATGTGATCAGGAACTTTCTTTGAGATCATTTGCAAGTTAAAATCTCTAAATTATCCATTGTTGTGTTGCTATCATGTGAGTTTGTGACTTTTGGGACCGACATGCTCACATTGTGGATCATGATATCTTCTCATCAGAGTTGCGGAAGCTTTCGTTGATTCATGATATTTGCAGCAGCGTAGCAGAAGCATGGAGTGAAAATATCAGAGTCGTTGATGAAGATATGCACTTATCATGAATTCTTTAGATATGAATGTGATGTGTGAGCATGCGGCTATAGATTGACATCTCAATTCTGATCAGCTGCAAACATTGGGTGTACCTGCATACAACAGTTAGCAATAAAGCACACGAGAGTGTCTTTAATCACTTTCGTTGAATTGAGGTACATGGCCCACGGTTCCCCGTTGATCAGTACAAGTACTGCCTGTGATCAGGTATAATTATGAAGAATCTCCTTGACAGGGTTTCGCAGCTGCTCTAGCTGTTCTCAAACCGGAACGTCTCAAAGAAGACAACACAAAGTGAGTGAACCAGCAAATTGAGGTTTGCTGATTAAGGAAATTGATTTGAAAAACAATCGTGTATTGCTTATCAGAAAGCATTTTTGCAATACACCGAAGGTTTTATATTGGAAATCAATTTTCAATCACAAATACCTTTTGATTTTGAAGACATACTACACAATCGACGTGCTAAATAAAAGACTTTTTGTGAACATCGACTGGTTTTTCAGAGATATCCGTCAATCCATTTCTTGGACCAAGGTTGATTCAATAATGAATCACCCCATCATTTCAATCCAGTTGTCATAAGTTTGATCTATTGGATAGATCTCACATGTCACCTACCAAAAGCTTGTTTGATGTTGGCTCTAGAAGGTTTTCCATCTTCATTGTGAATATGTAAACATATCACTCAGATGTTCTGGCAATACCACAAGGATAATGCGTAGGACTCTTAAGATATATTCTTACTTTTCACATTGTGTGAAACAGTGAGTCTTCAAGGATAATGTGTCCTAATGAGATTTATTGATGATCTCGTGGCTCTAGACTCAATAGTGCACATTTGGTTCCTATGCCGGAGACTAGGGAGAGGGTCTCCTTCTTCAATATCAACAATCTTTAAGAGAAAGTTGATAGATAATGTGGGTTCCCCGTGAGAATGAAACAAGCCCTTTTAAGAGGAACTTGAGTAGCTTGGGAAGTTAGGAGCAGTGCGTCACTGGGTCCATGACATCTTGTCTTCAATACCGGCGTTACCTTGGTAACCACCAGTAACATATGTATTGAACCCGGTTTCTGCCCTAAGGTTGAATTATTGGAGGACTATTTCTTTTCACCCTTTTCACATTCAATTCTTTTTCATTCTTCAACCCCTTCAGTGCTTACCGAGACTTCATAACTAGAACCTTGTTGGGTTTATTCCAGTTCTAGCTCTATCTCAGGCCGCACTCTTCCCATTTCTCACTTTTCTCCTTTTTTCATCTTACCTAAGGACTTCTACATTATCTAGTGGATTGTCCCTGGGTAGATCCCTCCGGCTCTGGCGGGATCGTGGGAACGAATACCTGACCTAACCATCCTTATATCTCCATGCATAAAATAAATTTGGTCGGTCTTTTTGGTATTGTTCTTCTGCCATTGAACCAATTGAAAACCATTTGAATGATCAATCCAGGTACTTGTGATCTATGATCAAAGCATTTTGTACCTGAATTGTTTTTGATATTTCAAAAACAGCTCCCCCTCAACATGTGCATCGTATGATAGTAATTGCTTTGCACATGGAGGCAAGAGGACTTGGAAATCTCAGATTGAGAATGAAGGATTCACTTCTTTGATCAACATTTTCTAAAACTATCGACATCACTTTCCCGATCAAAATTAGTATTTTAAATACTTTGTTAAAGATAATTTTGGGAAAGGATGTGGTTTTCAAAAAGTTTCTCCCCTTTGATTTGAAGAATTTTAGATACATTATAGAGCTTGTAGGGGGAATATAAAACAGAATTCACGATCGATGAATCCAATGAAACCTTTTGAAGTTCTCCCCCTCAATGTGTGCTTCGATACACGAAAAGGTTTAGCACATGTGAGGAAAGATGCCAATATATTGAGTCTTGAAGATCACATTTTATCAGATTGCATATTTATATCACATTTTCTCCCCCGATCAAAAATTTCAAATCTTTTGAGATTTTGGATCTCAAGTGATTTAAATATGTAAGAAAAATTTTGTTGGAGAAAAATGTGTCCGGTTTTATTTGATCTGAAACAAAACACTCCTAAATTCCCTTTTCAGAACAAAAGGGAAAACTACAAGTCATAACCTATCACTACTATATACATTATAGTTATTGTTGTTCATAATACATTCACTACATTACACATAATATAAACACAACATAGCTACAAAAGGAAGATGTCTTCATTCTGGTCTTTGAAGTAGCTTGTAGTGTCCTTCCTGTATTCTCCCACCCACAAAGGTTTCAAGGCTGCGGTAAATCTTTCTTGTCTTAAGTCTTCGTCCGATAGCAGCAATGAAATCTTCACATCTCTTCACATCTTGTTCAGTCCAGAACCTCGTGTTGTCCCCCGGCTTCAGGTTTAGCTTGAACTCCTTCACCCTTGAATTTAATTCTTCTTCAACAATCTTGAGTGTTCCATCACTGAACTTGTATAGTTCACACAGCCTCATTAGCATTCTTGACCCGTATTTGTTGGTAAAGATAACTGCTCTAGGAGAGTCAATCACTGTGTAGTCGCGTCTGAATTCATGCCCTGTGGCTTCCCATTGAGGTCTCGTTAGATTGACCTGAGTCTGGTAGCTTTCCACACCTAGTTGAAAATCACCAACTCTTTGTCGAATTACTAAGCCCCTTATCCAAAGATTGACTGCAGCAGAGATAGACTTCTTTTCTCGAACCGGTAGATGGTCAAGATGTCCTTGGAGGTTAAGAAGATATAGATCTTCAAAATCACTTGGTAGCAAATGTTTGAAGTCGTTTTCTTCAATAACATGATCTTGCAAGTCTGCTCTTCTAAGAACAACCTTCTTCAGATAATCGTAGTTGTAGATTGAGAAGATTTCCACACTGACCACACTTAGAATAAGCAGCTTGGATCGAACAATTTTGCGTCTCTTTTCTGCACCATGTCTTTCAATTTAGAACTTCTTCTTTTTGAACCACCAATGCGGAATGCCGTATGAGGCAGCAATGTCGTATACTTGTTCTTTGTCAACCCAGAATTGATCAGGTACCATTTGCTCAAGACCTGGATCTAAGTAGGTTGCAACCTTCATCTTGGAAATAGATAAGGCTGGTCTTCTTCCTTCAGTTCCAGTATGTAGGTAGTCCAGGTCTCGGTTGAAGAAGAAATCAGATTGTATAGTCTTCTGTCCGGGTTCACCGCCAAGAGGAAGAGGATGGCTGATGTTAAAACGACTGATATTTTCATCAACTTGATCAGTCAGCATCTTGTGGCACTTTTCCATTTGGAATTTTAGATGAGCCGCATCAGAGTGAAAGGCTTTGACTATCTCGAAAGCTGGCCCCTCAAGATCCTTTGGTTTGAGTGAAGTGATTCCCTGCTTGTCACAGAACCATTTGATGAAGCATCCCATATATCCAGTGATGTGTAGGAGTAACTCATCAGAAGGATCTTCATGATTGGCAAAAATGGTGGTTGCCCAGTTGTTGTCAGGGACAATCAAATCCGACTCCGGTATAGCCCACGAAGGTTCAGGAGTTTGAGGTCTTTTTTTGGTTAACCATCTTTGAGATGTATCCTTGGATGGTGCAGCTCTAGTGGTTTTAATGCGTTTACCCGAAATGTATGCATCAAACCAATCTTCGTCTTCGGACAACTTAGGGATATGCTTGGTGGAAGCATCATCATCTTCAGATTCTGACTCTTGGGCAACGTAAGACTCTTCATTAAGCATTTGCTCTTCTGGAATAGTAGAGAATGTAGGTGTAAACCGGGAATCAAAATTTGTCCATGCAGTAGAGGTCTTCTTAGACCCTTGACCGCCTGATGAGCCAGTTTGTTGTGAAGATTCTGGTGGAGGCGTTGGAGGAGGAGGAGGTGGTGGAGATTTAGGACCTCTATGCAACGATTCCATCAAAACAATCCTTCTTTTCTTCTTTGCCTCTCTTTCTCGAATGTCCTCCAGAAACTGCAAATGATTATCATGCTTTATCGATTCTTCGAGAGCCTCGTATAACTTCTTATAGACCTCATCTAGATGCTCGTTAGTGTCATACATCTTATCTGAAAGAACTGCTCTCATATCCGAAATAGGAAAATCTTTAAACCGTTGAAGTAGTGGAGCTTGCATTGCCCATTCTACGGTATCTTTAACTTCTACTTCAATGGCATTTGCTACTGCAGTATCGAAGTTAAGGTTTTCCAGCTTGGATACACGGCGATCCAGATGCATGACGGATTCAGGCAAATGGTGCTTTTGGAGGACTTCGATTCTTTTAAGTGCTTCTGCGAGTAGTTTCTCTGCAGTCTTAGCTGGAGGTGGTGAAGCTGGTGGTGTGACAGTGTCCCTAACTGTGACAACTTGTGATGGAACGTTAGCAGGTTCGGGTGGTGAAAGTGCGGTTATTTGGGCAGGAGCGGGTGGTGGGAGTGCAATTGATGGAGTTGTGGAAGATGAAGTGACCATTGGTGCTGACATCGGAGGAATGGTTGATGTGTCTTGCTGAATGGTGACCGAGAACATAGACTGAATTTCTTCCTTTTCATCGTTTTGCTTGTCAGACTCAATGTCTGAGGGTCTGTGCTTTAAGAATTTATCACCATAGGTAAAGTCAGGCTCAAGATTCTTTAGTGATGACAGAGATCATGTGGATATGTTTGATTCTTCCAGGCGCACGTGTTCCTCAGATCTTGGCTCAAGAATATCATGGAACCTTTTCAGTAGAAGGTGCTGTTTCCTGAATTTCTGACTGAGTGTCACTAGAAGCAAGGGTTTCCTCCTGTGTGTCAGACACATCCTTTTCCACTCCAGTTTGTTCTTGAGCTGACGATGATTCAACGCTTCTTTTCTTGAGCTCGAATTGATTTGTCATTTTCAGAGTTAGAGTGGAGATGGTTAACAAAATCTGAGCTGCTTGTTCAACATCTTCTCCTGCAATTCCTTTGCCTTTACCTTGTGCAACGGGAGTGGTTTGGCGTGGTGCTGACACAGGTTCTCGTAACACGACCCCTCCCACTGGTTGTCTTTGAGGCATGTTTAGACTTTCCAGGCTCTGTTGGATTCCTTGTTGAAGTGTTGCCTCGTCTTCATCCATCAAACTCATCTCTCTCTCTTAGGAACCTTGGATCCTTCATCTTTACCCTTTCCAGCGTCTCTCCTTCTCCTTTTTTGCTTTTGAGATGAAGAGTCAGCAGATACGGAACTATCAAGTCTCTTCTTCTTCTTGGGAAGACTTGAGTAGGTAGACTCTGATTTTTTGGATTTGGGTTGTGTGGGAGTAGATATAGGTATGTCTTCAGTGGTTGTGCCGGAGGCCTTCTTTAAGTATTTCTTGAAGTAATCTGCCTTCTTGATTCTTTCAGTGAGTAAAGCTTCAGGAATTGGCATGCCAAAGATCACTTTGTCTGTTCCTTTGGCAACATATTTCAGGTTACCAAGCACAAATTCATTACTTGCCTCATGTAGTACCGCTTCTTTTCTTGAATTGAACTGATGTTTCTGCTGCAAGTGTTGGATGATTAACTTTGAGAACCGAATGCTAGGAATCACCCTCTTGTTGTCAGCTTTCCTTCCTTTGACTTGATTCAAGAAATTTTGTCTGTCAGTGATGAATGTGTCCATGGCCAATGAGAATTCTTCCCAAATTCGTTCAGCAAAATCGATATTCCTTCCTTTAACAATTCCCCACACAATTTGTAAGATTGGGGCCCTTACTCTGTCAAACCCTGACATTTTGCCGGTTAAGCATAGGTTGAGGATGGTGGCTATGGCTCTCCATGGTTGATACATATCGTTGGTGATTATTGCTGAAACCTTAGTGAGTTTCATGGGATATCCCAATTCTTCCACAAAATTCATCAGTTCATCCGCAGTTGGTGGTGAAACAAATGGATTAGCCGGGTCTCGTGGAGTGATTCCAAGGGTCTCCTTAAGGGTCTCTGTGTCGATATCATACCACTTGTCATCAAGCTTACAAGAATATTTGGCAGTGATCTTGTCCTAAGTAACGGTTTTCCAGAATTGCTGTATGTATATGGCGGGAATAATGCACCTCATGGTTAGTGCACCAAAGAAGTTGGTGTCCTTCAGAATATCTAAATCAATACGGTAAATAGGGTTTGGTTGGTTTCTGTTCACATCTACGTAGCAGTTGCTTTTAGCGATGTCTACCCATTCATTATGTGGAAGAATTTCCTCCTCGGTAAGTAGTACGGGTGGAGCGTTGGTATCAAGATTTTCAGAAGTTGTTCCTGCCATTTTAAGTCTGTAGATCACACCCCAAAACCAACAACAATATCCGGAAACTTAGTTAGGTTAGATAAAATCACTGGCTCAATCATATAGCACATAGATAAAGCAGGTACACGATCGACACAAAATGATCAAGAAGGTATATTGAGAGAGATAGACTGATGGACTAATCACACAGATATGAACATGTAATAGACAAAATGCAACAGAAAAATCGCATATTTGAAAAGACAAATACCATATAGCACAAATCGCATAAAATCATGAACAAGTCGCATCGGTCAACTAAAGTCAACAAATCGCACATATAAAGATACTAAGGACAAATCGCATTCTGCAACTCACTTAACCTTAACAAATCGCATAAGTAATAGAAGTAACATATTAAGGACAAATCGCATAGGTCAGCGAAAGTCAACAACTCGCATGCGTCAAAACGCATGGGACAAATCGCTCAGAGCAAATCGCATACAGAGTGTAAAGAGACAAATCGCTTTACTTAATTGATACGACAAATCGCATCAAAGTTATAAAGGGACAAATCGCTTAACTCAGTTTGTTTTAAGCAAGTCGCATGTAAACGTTAACACAGACAAGTCGCTCTCAGGAAGCCTGAGACAAATCGCTTCCAAGAATCATATACGAAGGATCAAACAATCACACAGAGAGCACACTCAGTGACAATTAAGCCTAACAAATCTTACCAGAAGGAGGAGCGATTAACCAGCAAAGCAATTCTTATAATACATTAATCACAACCAAGAAAAACACATCAAATCCACTCAAGTGGGGCACGCGTAAAGAAGAAGCAAAACTAATACACAAGATTATAACCATGTAATTATCACATCATAAAACCACATCAACTACTCAAGCAAAAATAATACACTCAAAAAGAATAACATCAAACCTAAAACAAATTTTAATACTCGAGAGAAACGAGAGAAGGGATGGGTGAATCTGCAAGAGAAGGATATTGGTTAGATGCTAATTAGTTGACAAATTAGAGAGATTCAAGTGACCCTTAGATCAGAATCATACCACAAAATACTTAGAAACACAAGTCGCTTCGTAGAATGTATTAGAGAGAGAAAAACGAGTGGAAGTTTGACCAAGATTTTGACAGTTTTGACCACAACACAAATCGCTCACCTATTTATACCATTAATTAACTTTTGACAATTGGCACAAATAGTCCTTGTACTTAATAAGTCGCTTATGGGATAGTAGAAAAGTGACAAATCGCATCACACCAACTTAACACAAGTCACATCAATTGAACAACACACAAATTGCATCACTTACTCAAAGATTGACAAGTCTCATACTAACCATATCATGGACACACCACCTAACACATAGCACATAAGGAACATGATTTGGGACAAAGTTAAGTCACACCAATTGAAATATCATGCAGCAGCAATCCAGAGAGCAGAGGTTACAATATATCATAGAGACTTATCAAATCATAATCATGCAAAGACAATTCTCCCCCTCAATCAATGTCACGAATTAAGAGTGAGTGAACATTGATTGAATTAAGAGTGACTTAAGAGTGAGCTTCCGTTCGAACTTCATCTAAGGACCCGTGTCATTATTGAATCACATTTCTAGGACCGTAGATGTTATCGATACCAAAAGATATATATATATATATATATATATATATATATATATATATATATATATATATATATATATATATATATATATATATATATATATATATATATATATATATATATATATATATATATATATATATATATTTAATGTATAGGAAAATGTAGATTAATTTGTACAAGAATCAATGAGAAACGAGTCCTGAGTAGAGGTGATCAGGAGTCATAGTACAGGGTAAGTCAGTTCTGACAAGCTGCGATTCCCGAATGAGCAGTCTTCAGTTCAGATGGAAACCAGGTCATGATGTTCATGATTGAATTGAGCATTGTTCCTGAAAAAGACTGAGGAGTATCTGCACTAATAGCATATGTAGAATAACATTTGGATGGGTTAGTAGCAGTTATCTCTTGCTCATAGGGTGAATTACAGTCAGGCCTCGGGATGTCATTAGTAGCCAGTGTTCTGACTGGAATCCAATTGGATCCAACCTTCTTAAAGATTTTTCATGTGGGTATCCACTTAAGACATGAGCTAGAAGTGTGATTCCGTGTGGCATCCATAAAAAATCTACCAGTAGGCATCCATTTAAGACTAGAGCAATTGGAGTAAGATTTCTTATTCGCAGTAGAAGATGTGACATTTTCTTTATTCTTGATCTTAGATATTTTGCTGTTAACTGGTTTCTTAGGGAAATTCTCAGGCATTAGATACTTCTTAAGTGCACTAGATGATCTTGGTACATCTCTGATCTTAGAGCTTTGAGCATTAAACTGAGTATTGTCATTTATCTTATTGGAATGAATTAGTGAAGTGACTGGTTTTGACAAAACAGTATTCTCATCAACTTGGGAGGCAAGCTTTGATTTAGAGGGTTTAAATCTTTCTGTCTTAAATGCATTGGGCTGCCTAATTACAGATCATTCTGTGGTATTAAATGAGATCGGCTTCCCCAAGGTTGATGGTTTTGCAGACTTAGTGTTCACTCTACTTCCAATATTTTTCCTATGTTCATTTTTTAAAGCAACGATGGTGAAGCTCTTATCCTGAATTTGGGCTTTGAGGGCAGCAATGTCAGCCAACAGTGAGTTAGTTTGATCTATCTGTTTGGTCCTATTCTCTCAAGAGTTCTTCCTCAAGGATTCATTTTCCCTCAATAGATTGGCCAAACATAAAGCCAATTCATCATTCCTAGATTTAATCACATCACAAACCTCATTGTTAAGATTATTCACCCCCACATTAATAATCATATGCAGGTCTGATATTTGTTTTTTCAAATTACATATGGTTGAGTCTTTGTCTTGAAGCTGAGTTTTTAGCTGGTTAATTTCAAAAAATTCTCGAAATTCTGGGAATTCCGGATTTATGCAAGCTTTTGTAGCAAGACAACTTTATTCCTTTTGTTGTATTGCAATTTCTAAGGAAATGCAATATTTTTCAAGAATTGAGTGTTTGTTTGAAAGTTCGTCAAAAGCCTTTTTATCAACCATATCATTTGTTTTGAAATTATTAGTGTAGGACCGATAAAACTAGTGATTTATGTGGTTCGGGGGGTCGGGGAAGCTCAAAGAATGAATAAGACATGGTATTATTTAGATTGAAGAAAAGGGAAGATGTGTGTGTTTCTAGAGAGAAGAAGAAGAAACCACACACACCTTATTTTACAAAGTGAACTTCCTACCCTCCTAGTTGGGACTAGGAGGTGTATTTATACTAGGACAAGCCTAACTTAGCACAAATGACTAAACTAGTCCTTGTGAATGAGTAAAGAAAGAGACTAATGCAATTCCCGTAATGACTTCACTTTAGCGAGGCTAACAATCTCTCCCCAAGTGATGTCATACGGGAGTTGCTTACAATGTTCCCTACAAGCAAAATTAAATACAACAGATAAGCGCAGTAGCTCCAAGAGTGTCTTCACAGTCTTCGAACTTCATGAATCTTCTCAGCTGCCATCTCTTTACTTGCAGAAGAACAATGCGAGCAAATCTAATTAGGGATAAAATATGACCTTTTTGCTCTCCCCTAATTAGTGCTCTCCCCCAAACTGACAACCTTTCTGATGAATTTCCTGAATTCGAAGAAGTCTTTTGATAATTAAATTAGAACCGTCTTTAGTCTTCTAACACGCAGCGGAAAATGTAGAAAAGACTGTCGACTCGACCTTCTTCAAGATTGTCCATTCGGGGGAATAAGATATCAACATCTTCATCTCACCAAATGCATTCCAGTTATCTTTCATATATCAAATCAACCCATAATGTACACATTTCTCTCCCTTGATGGTTACGATTTATCGGAATCAGCATACAATTGTGTACATGAAGCATTAACCGGAAGTATTCTATCATAAATCATATCAGCCCGTGAGAAGATGTCGATGAACAATACCATTTAAAGTTGTCTAACTCATTTCAACCCCCTGTATCAAAATTCAACGGCTGTCTGTAGTAACCACATATGAAGATAACCCAATATGACGAACTTGAGAAGGAAGTCAAATCTCCCAGACTGATTACTTAAGCTTGTACTATCCTTGTGAAAAAGAACGGTGTACCCAATGTACAAAACCTCTTGGCGTATCCTCAACTACGTGAGACACCGAAGTGATAGCTACTTTGTGGGTTAAGAGAGAAAGAATCACAAAAGTAACTAGATAGCAAGTCTTCATCACACTCAACATATTTGTCCAGACAAGTCATCTTCGCGTAAGGGAAGAAAGAAAGAAGACGAAATAAGTAAACTCGCCCGTCAAACGTCACTTCACACCCAAATAAATAATAAAGAGTCATCTCCGTGGTCACGTTAAAATTCATCGAAAACTTTAGCCGTGAACGTAGTATCCTCGTGAAAAATATACCATACCAAAATACCACTCTTTAATTTATAGCAACAATTTGTATCCAAAAAATTTTTATAACTAAAAAAATTCGGATAACAAAATTTTCACCATTTCATTCAAATAAGTACCATCGTGGCATAATGTATATCAGCCCAACTTGACTTAAAAAATCCGATCCAGTCCAAACGTGAAAAATACTCAGCCCAACATATGATATACTCATGTCCGGCCTATTAAGGAGAGATCCAGCCCACATACAAATCCATAAGTATCCGGTTAAGAAGAAGAAAAAGTCTTACACTTGATATATCACATTTAACCTAAAACGCTTCATAACCCTACATCAAATATGCGCCTACCACCAAGGCTTTTCTCTCACCCAACTCATTTCTCCCATCACAGATTCACAACTCCATCAAATCTCAATCTCAGAATCATCTTTATCAATATCACAGATATCCGAACAAAGAAACACAAACAACACTTCCCTTCTTGTATATCAAGGCGACATCATCAAGATCCTTAGAAAGGGTCTCGGGTAGGTTTTTTCTTTTCTTATTGTTTTGAGCTTATGAGTCTTAACGAAGTAAAGATAAGAGGGATAACATACTTGTTATAATCTCTTATCCTTTATTCGGATAATAGCGAAGCAAAGCTTCAACACGGATCAGTGAAGATGATTGTTTCAGTTACAACAATCTAACAAATCTGAGATCTTTCTTGTTATTTCGTTTTTAAGTGAGTCGTGATAGTTTGAGAGTTGATTGAAGTGGGTTAAGATGTTGAAGTGGTGATAGATTCGTGTTATGGGTTATGATTGAGTCAAGTGGACTGTTTTATTTTCAATATTGTGCTCGTAGACTGATGATGTTCAACTGAGGTCGAGAGTCAGATATGGTATATGGTATAGGTCGTTGTGGTCTTGGTCTACGCGTAACTTTTCTTTTCAGCTTATGCGTAAGCCTACGCGTAACGTTTTCTCAACCCGTTATGCGTAAGCATATTCTTATGCGTAAAGCAAGTTATGCGTAAGTCTGCTTAAGCGTAAGCCTTGGCTTAGGCGTAAACGCATACGCGTAACTTTTTCTTACGCGTAACTTCACAGCTACGCGTATCACCACTGTAGATAATCCTTATGCGTAAAAATAGGGTTTTGACCATCGTTGACTTTTTCCGGCGACTTTTCCGACCACTTTTCCGTTCATCTTCGTATAAACCCAGAAATACTATGTAGAAAAACGCTTCATTATTAACCCGTTTGACCACATATGACCAGTTGACAATAAAACTTTCACGAGATGGACAAAAAGTTATACTAGATCTGATAACGACAAAAAAAGAGATGTCAGTTAACAAAAAATGAAGTGAAGTCATTACGGGAATTGCATTAGTCTCTTTCTTTACTCATTCACAAGGACTAGTTTAGTCATTTGTGCTAAGTTAGGCTTGTCCTAGTATAAATACACCTCCTAGTCCCAACTAGGAGGGTAGGAAGTTCACTTTGTAAAATAAGGTGTGTGTGGTTTCTTCTTCTTCTCTCTAGAAACACACACATCTTCCCTTTTCTTTAATCTAAATAATACCATGTCTTATTCATTCTTTGAGCTTCCCCGACCCCCCGAACCACATAAATCACTAGTTTTATCGGTCCTACAATTGGTATCAATCGCCTAACAATGGTTTAGGAGTGTTTGTGGTTGTTTTGAAGTGTTGGTACTGTTACGCGTAAAGGCTCACGTTTTTCATAGTTGTCAAGCTTAAAGCTTTAATTTTTGCACTTAAAAATTCAAGATTCTTGTGGTTTAAGGTTTATTTGGTGCTAAAGTTTTAGTTTTTTGCAAAAAGTTTGAAGCTTTACGTGTTTTTCTTCATTTTTAAGCTCGTATTTGGTTTATTGGTCATTTCTACTCGTAACTTTTTTAAGCACTTTGGGTGAAAAAGGTCAACATTTTTGTGTTATTGGAGTGTTTTTAAGGCTATCTGTGCAAAAGACATCATTTGAATCGTTGGAAATTTCTTACGAGTAGAAGTCAAAAAGTCAAAACCCTAGTTTTCTACTCGTAACTTTTCTAAGCACTTTGGGTGAAAAAGATCAACATTTTTGGGTTATTCGAGTGTTTTTAAGGCTATCTGTGCAAGAGAAATTGTTTGAATCATTGGAAATTTTTTACGAGTAAGTCAAAACCCTAGTTATACTCGTAAGAAAGTCAACTACTCATAAGTTTTCTACTCGTAACTTTTTGGTGAAGAATCTTCGTGCTATAACGGTTACTCAGTGCTTCCCTCACTTGGATAAGTGTGTGGAACACTTCGACTTGTGGATATCTCTTACGCTGTGACAGTGTAAAGGATTTTTGGTTCTTAACCATAGTTTACGCATAAGCTAAAAGCTTACGAGTAACTCTACGCATAACTTCATAATTACGCGTAAGGTTTACGAGTAACTTTTTGTCTACGCATAAGCTTAAGGTTACGCGTAAGATACTTTCTACGCATAAGATCCTACTCGTAACCACATCCTACTCGTAACTACATCCTACTCGTAACCATATCCTACTCGTAACCATATCCTACTCGTAACTTCTTTGGTCTACGCCTAAGCTCTTTCTACGCCTAAGGTTTAAAAAAAAAAAAAAAAAAGAGTTTTTTGGCGGGAAAACTTGAGTAAAATTTAAATTTTTGAGGAGACTAAACGTTCAATTTTTACGCGAGATTCAAATTTTGGTTTAACTTGAAAATTTTTGGTCAAAAATTCAAATTTTTGGACCCAAATTCAAATTTTTCGGGTCAAATTTTGCGTCAAAATTGTCATAACTCAAATTTTTCATACGACCTTAGAATTGATTTTTATAGTGAATTTCAAATTTTGGGCGAAAATTTTTTAAGAACCGAGTTTACGAGTACGACTTTCAGAATCACCTCAACCAAGCTTAATCTTCATCAACCACAACTCCTTTATCGTTGAATCGATCCTACATCAACTTTATCATATCATACCTTCATCAATGGCTACTCAACAAGACATTCATGCAGCCGGTGCCGAAAACCGACCTCCTATGTTGGCAAAAGGTGGTTATCTTCAATGGACAAGTCGAATGCTCCGTTACATAAAGACCAAACCTAATGGGAAACTCATGATTAAATCCATTCAGGATGGACCCTTCCAGCCTCGACAAGTTCATGTACCTGGAAATGCAGACGCAACACCTCCCATCCCACCATCCTCTCATCTTCAAACTGAATCAGAATACACTGAAGAGGATCAGAAACAAGTCGATGCAGATGACATGGCAATTCATATTATCCAACTGGGTTTACCAATAGACATCTTTGCTGTGGTAGACAGTTGTGAAACTGCTTTCGATATGTGGGAACGTGTTAGACGGCTATGTTATGGAACAGAAATTGGTAAACAAGACATGGAGAACAAGCTGCTAACTGAATGGGAGAAGTTTACATCTACACCAGGAGAATCCATTGAATCCTACTATGGAAGGTTTTGCACTTTGATGAATGAGCTTATCAGAAACAAGTTGGCACCCAGAACAATCGTTCAAAACATCAAGTTCCTGAATAATCTTCCAGAAGAATGGGGACGATATGTCACTATTGTCAACCAAACAAAAGACTTACATCAGGTGAACTTTGATCAACTCAACGATTTTCTGAAACAAAACCAAGCTGAAGTGAATGAAGTCAGGAAAGAAAGATTGGCAAAGAATCATGATCGATTGGCACTTATTGCTAAGACTCAAACTACAGTCAATACACAACAACAAGCTTCATCATCTTCCAACAACAACAACTTGCAGCAATACATTCAACAACCACAACAACAATTCTATCCACCAGAACAACAAGTCATTCAACAACCGTATCCACAATACCAGGAACAAGGAATCACTGATAATGAAACTGACCACGTAGAAGCGACCTTGCAACAAGTATTTTCTTTATTGGATAAAGCATTTAGCAGTCGCATGGGTAATCAGGCGGTTCCGTATCATGGTAATCAGTCGGGTCAGTATGTTGGAAATCAGATGGGACAGAATGTTGGGAATAGAGCAGTGGGTAATAAGAATGGCAATGTTGCAGCTCCAGTCGTTGGGAATTATGGAAATGTGAATCAGGGTAATCAGATTAAGTGTTATAACTGTCAAGGAGTGGGTCACATGGCAAGAAACTGTCCCACTAAGCCGCACAAAAAGAATGGTGATTTTCTTCGGAAAGCTGCTTTGTTAGCAGATAAGCAAGAAGCGGGGTTCCAGTTGAGTGCTGAGGAACATGACTTTTTCGCTATTATGGATGATTTGGAAGACCTCGAGGAACTCAATGCGAATTGCATCCTCATGGCAAATCTTCAGGAAGCTAAGTATGACACTGAGTCAGACTCAC
The DNA here is from genome assembly GCA_019973895.1 of Chrysanthemum seticuspe. Lineage (NCBI taxonomy): Eukaryota > Viridiplantae > Streptophyta > Magnoliopsida > Asterales > Asteraceae > Chrysanthemum > Chrysanthemum seticuspe. The sequence goes on from BPTQ01000004.1 coordinate 147,870,678, forward strand.
CTCCTGTCTATGACGCCAATACAGTATCTGAGGTACCAATCATTGATCCATGTTATAACAATGTCATATCTGATGTGTTTACTCATGATGAACAGAATTCTGTGACGCCAACACCCACTTATGATACATACCTGGACAATCCGAGTTGTAGCAATACGAACTCCGAAACTCCATATGTGGATCCTAGTGGAGGCTGTGTGGCACAAAATACTGCGACTGATGAGGAAACACGTGCTTATTTTGAATCATTAATTAATCAATGTGGCATTGAAGTTGAGAAAGTTAGAACGGTCAATCGCGAAGTTAAGGCCGCGAATGTTAAATTGACCGCTGAGCTTGAGAGTTACAAGGAGCACGCCAAAGCCTATGAATTTCATACAAACAAAATTTCTGAATTAGAAATTGGTTATCGAGATTCTGTTTTAAGAGAACAACAATTGCAACTCAAGTATGACACACTTGATGTGAATCTGAATTTGAAAATAAAATCTTTAAACAAGGAAATTTCTGATCTAAACAACCAACTTTCTAAACAAAAAGCACTGTTCTCTGATCTTGAAAAAGAGAAGAAACAGTTGATTGCTGATTTTTCAAAACGAGAAGATTCTCTTCTTGATGAAATTCTGGATAAAAATGAAACTATCAAAAAATTGGATAATTTGCTTCTTACAACGGGTCATTCCGCTAAAACAAACAAGATGCTTTCTAATCAAGCAAATCCGATTTTTCACACTTCACATAAAATGGCTCTTGGTAACTCACCTCCTTCGTTCCTCAAGAAAGCTCAGAAAGAACGGAATGTGTTGAACAATGGACAACCTTTGCATGAACCCATAATTGTTCGTGATTCTCTTGAAACGTTAGAACTATCTGAGGAGAGTCGATTAAAAATGAAACAAAAGAATCCAGATCTTAAACCGATTGATTATAACAAATGGAACAAAATTAATGGAATTACTTTTTTTAATCAAAAAGAAAAGTCAAAGTTTTCCATCACACCAAGTGTTTCAAACAAAGTGTCAACACCAGTTTCAAAACCAGTTGTAGTTTCCAAATCTCTTTCGAAAATCGAACAAATGTCTTCAAACAATCCTTTTAACACAAGTGATACTAGAAGCATTTTAGACGATGTCAAAACTAGAATTGGGAGTCTTCAAGAGACTGTTAAAACTAAAACCACTATGACACCTAACAACTGGTTCTCTACTTTTGATATCGAACAGAGAAAGTTTTTTGAAACTCAAATTGCCCTTCAGCTGAATAACATCAACTCAAGGGTAATTCATGTTGAACAAGCACTTTTGAAAGAAACAGCTGACTTTGTCAAGGACCATAAATCCCTGGTAAAGCAAGCTAATGAATGTTTTGAACACATCAAAGTTTTGGAAAATTTGAATGATTCTCTCTTCGAAGATGTTATGACTACCGATATCATGTCCATTATCTTACAAACATATTCTGTTGAAGATCATGAAAGACTCCAGGATGAGACCTCCGAAATTGTTTCAAAATACGAAAAAGCTCTTATGAAACTTGAAAAAGAAAACGTGTCCTATTTTAAACAGCTTGATCGAAAAACAGAGGAATGCAAGTATGACAAACTGTCGTATGAGCGTGCCTACAAGGACATGCAAGAGCAAAATGATCTTTTGAGAGCTCAGCTGGGATGTCTAAAAGGAAAGGCTGTGGATACTAAGTTTGCAAAACCATTGACTGAGGAGAATACAAATGTTCCAAAATCGGTTTTCAAACCAAAAATGTCTATTTCTCAGTCTCTTCCAAAAGTCAATGAGAAAAATGATTTGTCAAAAACAGTCACTCCACAGACTTTGCCTATTAAAAAGAGAATTATCAAAGCTTTTGAAAAACCAGTTTTTGATAAAGAAAAAGTGATTACACATGGCACTTCTAAGAAAAGTACACGGAATGTGACCGCAAATCCAGTTAAAGAATCTGTTGGTTCTAACAAAATGGTCAACAATCACTATCTAGAAGAAGCTAGGAAAAAGGCACAGACTCGAAAAGATGGAATTCTAGGTGCAACATCTAGGGTGATGAATTCTACAAGATTTCAAGGCACTGCTAGTAGTAGTAAACCATTACCTAGGAACACTCTTCAAAAGACTAGGGATTGGCTTGCATCTAAGAGTAGTTGCGCAAAAGAAAATGCTATGCCCTTAGAAAACAACACTAGGAATTCTAAGTCTTTTTCGAACAAGAATCAATTTCCAAAAGACTGTAGTGACAAAGGTAAAGCTGCTGTTTTAAATAAGAATATTGAATTTGTCTGTACCACATGTAAAAAATGCATCTTTTCAGCTAATCATGATGCATGTGCCTTACAATATCTCAAGAAAGATAATTCTCGTGCCAAGGCACAATCCACTAAGACACCAAACAGAAACAAACCCGTTGATAAGATGAACATGGATAAGAAACCTACTAGGTGGATCTCTTCAGGACGTAGTTTTTCCAAAAATGAGTCTTCCGCTGCATCTGATAAGAAAACAACTCCTCGATCTTACCTTAGGTGGATACCCACGGGCAAAGTTTTCAACCAAATAGGTCTTAGATGGATTCCTACAGGAAAGATTTTTGATACTTGCTCCAACACAGATAATAGTGAAACTCATCAGGATAAGGAAGTAAAAACCACTACAACCGTTGATAGTGATCACCCTCGCCGTGAGGAATCTTGTACTTCTAACACTGTTATTTGTGAAAACTCTTCTTCTTTGGTTGCAGGTGAATCAAATATCTCTGAACCCAGCTCATCTGAGGGTTCCAATTCTGTAAAATCTTCTTCTTCATCACTCTTTCTATCTTCTTTATTGATTTTCCATCTCTTTTATAAAACCAACAAAAGCAAAATATAAAAATATAAAACTTTCAAAAAATACAAAAACAATATAAAATCAAAAATCCAAAAATATTCTTCTCACGACATGTCTCTCGTATAATCGATATTCTGTACGTTTCTAGAAATGTCATTCAACAATGATACGGGCATGTACAGATGCTTGAGCGAGAGTTCTTTAAATGTTTTCCAAAACATGTCGTTTCTCAAAATCTCTTCAATAATGGCTTTCGTATACTTCAGTACGAAACCCGGACTTCAACATAATGGCTTGTAAGTATTTCAGCTTGCAACCCGATCTTTAAAGAAAGGAAAGTGCTACGCAAAATCGATTTTCATAAATATCGAGCACTTATCCTAAAACAAATGAAGATAATTCTTCTTCAATATCTTCAAAAGATTTTTAAAATCTTCATCTTGTGTACCATTGATTCGAAATTTTTCAAAAAGATTTTTCAAAATCTCTCACATTTGGTACCAAGATAACTCCCTCTAAACCCTTAATTGATTCCAAATTTTCTGTAAGAAAAATATGCTTTCTTTAAGGGGGAGTATAAAACCAAATTGTTCCAAAATTCATGCTCAATCAGTTTCTCTCCAAATGCTTTCCGAAAAACATATCTTTTAATCATTTTGTTTCAAAAAACATCATGGATATGCTATTTTTGAGGGGGAGAAATGTGATTAAAATGTGATCAAAAAGGTTTAATGATCGGTGTTTGAATCTCAAAAGAGCTCGACTCAGTTGAAACCAATGAATTGACGAGGAATCAAAGTCAGGAAATGTACCATCTCGAGAAACTTTCTATGGACTTGACCAGGACGGGTAATAATTTCAAGCTAGTTCTCTAGTGATGTAAACGTGTCTCGAATCGGTCTTGTTCATTTAAAGTCGATCAATTCAAAAAGTGCGAACTCTACCCTCTATGTGCAGATTTCTGTCAAAACATACAATCACATGTGAAGGGGGAGTTTTTCTGAAAATATAAAACTCTCGGAGTGTTCCAAACATGTTTTCTATCATAAACACTCTGAGAGATTTTCAAGAAAAATGGTTTTATGGCAACAATAGGACAGTCATGGCGTTATAAGGTGACTAAGGATAGGAAATCCGTCCTATGATCCGCCAGAGCCGGAGGGATCTACCCAAGGACATCACCAATAGTTTAGAACTAGAAGTCCTTAGGTATGATTGAAAAAAGGAGTAATGTGAGAAAGGAGAAGGAAGGGGTTGAAGAATTAAAAAGAAAAGCAAAAGAAAGGGTGAAAAGAATTAGCCCTCCATAATCAATCTTAGGGCAGAAACCGGGTTCAATTCATCTGCTACTGGTTGTCACTAGATGACACTGGTATTGAAGACAAAGACGTCATGGACCCAGTGACGCACTGCACTAAACCTTCTAGCCACTCAATTCCTCTTAAAAGGATTTGTTTCATTCTCACTGGGAACCCTACATAATCTATCGACTCTCTCTTAGAGATAGTTGATATTGAAGAAGGAGACCCTCTCCCTAGTCTCTGCTCAGGAAAACCAAAATGCACTTATTGAGTCTAGAGCCACGAGATTCATCAAAAGATCTCATAGGAACACATGACATGACATCGCTTGTTGTTCATCAATAAGAGCACAAGTGATATATTCTAGAGTCCTACGCAGATCTTAGCAATCTGCCAGAACATTTATGAGAGGTTTCACAATTGTGATCCTCAGTGATTGAATGGAAACTCCTGCCAGGGTCAACATCAAGCAGCCCTGACAGCAGGTCACTTCGGTAACTCCCTGTGGATTACGCTTAGTGTGTCTCAAACGGTCTACAGTCGTGGGGTGATGCTTTGTTGTACTTCAGCGACTCATCTGAACTGTAGGTGTATTTCGGTACATCGTGTTATCTCACTTGTGGGACTCCAGTTCAGGAACGGCCTCTGTGAGAATTAGAGATGTGTTTTCACACTATGCTGTTAACACCCTCGAAATTCAAACTTGTAAGTGCCGGAATCCGCTTATTACTAACAATGTTTTATGTTTTCTTCTTATGGAAGCTCCGGAGCGGATGGATCGTGCAGACTTGCCACATGCTCATACCAACAACACATGAAAGTTCTCATCATAATCAAAGGAGATGATTCTTCGTCAATGTCAAAGAATCTACAAAGTTTAAAGACTCCAGAACTACATCATTGGTAACCAAAAGACAAATAGAAGTGTGAGCATGGTGGAGAAAGAAATGGAGAATGACGTGGAGACACCTAACCAACGAAGTTGACAACGGCAGACAACCACATTAACTGATCACAAAGCATGAAGGAACAAAGAATTAAGACTATTTTATATCTACTCACAAAGTTCAAGCTCAAAAAGATTAAAGACCTATTCAAGTGGAGCATCTTTTGAATGACCACCCCTTAGGGGGAGATTGTTAGCCTTGATTATTTTTATTAGAAGTGATGGTCATTCACGATTAGGAACTTTGTAATGTGTGTTAGATATCGTGATAGAATAGTCAACGGGCTCGTGGATTGGGCTAAGCTAATTGGGCATAAGTTATGTTAAGCTAGCCTTGTCTAGTTCGTGAAACCCAAGCCCAATCCAAGTCCATCTCAAGGCCCATGGCCAAGCCTTAGGGCATCATCCTCTCTTACTATAAATACCCCTCAAGTATGTCATTTGAGGGGTGTGCTTGAAAGTGTGTGTGTGTGTTTTTCCTTGAAGCAATATACAACTTATTGTTATCTTTCTTCTCTCTACCTCTCTAAACATATACACGAATTATACATCAAGTCACCATCTCTTTATCTTAATCTTTCTCTTTATTTACGCATAACAGTTTGTGTAACGTGGGTGTTTGTGTGGTAAAGGTTGTTATTGTGATAAGGTTGATATATCTAAGGTCCTACAATTAGACTCAGTCTCAACCAAGGAACATTCATCAGAGCCATGTTCAGCCTTAAGGTCAGTTTGTTTAGGTACATTAGCAGATGCATTATGTTGAATAGTTAAGGGTACCTCATTAAATGAAACCTGTTCATTTATTGGTCTGATATGTGGATCCACATCATGTGTGACAAGAGTTACTGAACAACTGGATGTATCATAATTCTTTGTTGTATCTGATATTCTGCATTCAGCAACACCCAATCTTTCAACTGATACATTGCCCGACTCATCACAACTATCTTTCAATTGCACCTGACACTCATTCATGTTTTCATTCTTTAGTGCAGCTTCCTCAATGTACTTTTCCACATTATCCATGAGTTGGATAAATGTATTAATGAACTCATGAATTTCCATTCCAGTATGTTTCTTGAAAGAAATTCCAGTCAGGTGTTGATCGAAGTCTGATGAATATTCCCCATTGATGAACGGCTGAAATTGGTTGTGGATTACCTGAAGTGCAGCATTGGAACCATTCTTTAATACCTCTTTTTTGGTAAGTTGAAGTTTCAATTGTTCTAAGTTCAGCAGTAAGGTTCTCGTTAATGTAGATAAGTCCTGACGAAAAATAGCACTACATGTTCGATCCATGATTGCAGATAAAAGCTGGATGAGGTGAGAGTGAAGTAGCTAATAGGGCTCAATGTTGTATTCCATTTGCATTGCATTATGTAGCATTAACAGGTGTAATTCTTTAGTATTGGACTCAGAGTATGAAGTGTTTTGATCGTCATTGGCTGAATCAATCATGGTTAAACTTTCTGAGTAGTAAACACTTTCTTTGTTCTGCACAGTATCATAAAGTTTGAGCACATTGGAGATTAAAGGATCAGTGGTGTAAGACATTGCGTTGATAGCAGATGACAAGTCTTAATTATCAGCAAGAAGTAGACATTTAATCACAAATCGCTTGTAACAACCCACTTAAGGACAAATCGCTTCAGACAAAATGCACTCAGGACAAGTCGCAAAGATGACAAGTCGCATAAACAGACTAGTTTCTAAAACAGACAAATCGCTTCATCAATCAAATCGCTTACGAATGCAAGTCGCTTAACCCAATAAACCGCTTGATGGACAAGTCGCTTAATTAACTAAATCGCATAAACTAACAAACCGCTTAAATGACAAGTCGCTTAACCAAGACAAAACGCTTAAATACACAACTCGCTTAAATAAACAAGTCGCTTAAACTGACGAATCGCTTCCCCACACAATTCGCACAAGTAAAGCTACAAAATAGACAAATCGCTTCAATAAGCGATTTTTAGTTAGACACAAATCGCTTCCAGCTAAGGACAAATCGCTCGTCAGACACTCTTAACGAGACTCAAATCGCTCACTTGAAAATAAACAAAAACACCATTTTTCAATCCAAAAAAAATCCAACCACAGTGATTCAAGCCTTCCAAATCAAAACCTAAACACTTATAATGATTCTAAACACAAAAGTACAATCAAAATCCAAACTTTAACACTAGAGATGATCCAAATGATGCCAATAACTCTAAACTCTTTCAAACCCAAAAACCATATAAAAACCAATAGAAATCCAAGAACATATAAGATGAATGATCAAACCATGGCTCTGATACCATTTGTAACATATTGAATTTCACAAACACGTTATATCATAACATAAGTATGCGTATAGTTTAAGAGTTTAGAGAGAGAAAGTGGGATATTCTAGTAAGATAAAACAAATAGAAGGTTAGATTCCTAAATGAACATCCAACCCTCTCCCTTGTGGGGAGAGGGCTATTTATACAATTGACTACGCCCTCCTTCGGGCTGTGGATCAGGCATACAGTGGGTAAAGACCCGTCCTTCTTCCACGGTGTTACTTACACTACTGGCTATAATATGCTAAACATACGTTGGGGTGAAAGACACTTCCTCATGGATTTTCTAAATCCTAACACTTGACATATGTCATAGTCCAACCAGTATTGTAGATTGCAGAACTCATGTTCCTCACAAACTCCCTCATATGTTGCCTTTGTTCAGCTTGAGTAGGAGGCTTATCTCTCTTAGCCTTAGCCTTCCTTTCTGCATCTACTCTTTTCCTCTGATTAGCAAGGGCAATCATATTAGCAGCAAAGTTGTCAGAATCAAATGCATCCCCCAATATGGACTGAGCAAGTGATGTATATGTAGTAACTTCACCCACAACCTGTTGCCAAGTAGCATCAGTGAAATGTAGAGATGCCTCATCAAGCTCTTTCTTTCTCTATGGGGTTATATCAGGAACTGTGTGAGTCTGACTTTGAAATTCTGCATTATATGCTGCTTGAACCTTTTCAGCCACCTCCCTGTCACCCTTTTCAATTTCATGGAGTCTAAATATCCTTTCCTGTTCAGCTTTGAATGCAGCAGGATCCATTTCTTTTTCAACCATAGGAGCCTTTCCCTTATCCACAGGTGGAATAGATACTGGTACATCATCAGTAGTATCTTTGGGATCAGAAGAATCAGAAACTGGTATCTCAGCAGCATTGGAAGGAGTTTCAGCAGAAGTATACTTATCCGTAGCAATGGTGTCAGGAGGTTTAGGCACTGTGTCTGAGGGAATGGGGACCTTCTTAGTAGCAATGAAACTGTCAGAAGGATCCATAGAACTATCAGCAGCAACAAACTTAAACCTTTCAAATGCTGATACTCCAGAAGATTGCTTGGTTCTTTTCCTGTGAGTCCTTCTTCTTGTAAAGACCTTGAACTCTGTAGGGACGACAGGATTAGACACATGGTCTTTCTTGGTTGCAGTGTCATCAAAAGAAACAAAAGCCAAGACATGTAAGGCATCTAAGTCAATTTCCTCCTCATCCTCTGACTCAGAAACTACAACCTTTCTCCTTCTATTATTCAGCCTATGTTCCAAATCTTTCACCCTTCCAGCTAATTTCACAATTACTCCACCAAGAGATTGCTTAGTCTCCTTAAGCTCTGTCTCAAGATCATCAACCTTTTGAACATACCTGTTAAGCAAACTAGACATTTTGATCAGCAAATCAGAATCCTCAGCTCCACCAACAGGTTTACCTAAGGTCTTAGGAGCATCATTGGACCTGGGAGGAGACATATAAAAATCACCACCAAAATTGGTGTCAACCTCAAAAGTATGACTAGATGGACTTAAAGGTTGGTCAAATGGCTGGTCAAGATTGACCTCAGTCTCAACAGGAGTTTGTTCCTGTGATTCAGAGGCAATGACAGGCTCCTCAGGAGCAACAACTCTAGGTGATGGTGGGGCAATAGGTGTATGGGATGGGGGTTGCTGGATATCAGTGGCAACTGATGCAGATGCATTAGGAGCAATAGAGGCCCCAATATCAGCTGCAACTGATGCAGAGGCACCAGCAGCATTTGGAAAGAATGACATAGTGTCACCAACAGCCTCAACATTAGATGGCTCATTGCCACTAGCAACTTCAGCTGTACCAGCACCTTCATTGCCAGAGGGCAACATAGAAGGTATAAGGGGTCTATGTTCTCTAGCAAAATTGGTTCTCATGGTAGCAAACAATTTAGCAGTCAATTTCCAATTACTCTAGGGGATTGATCTGAGGTTTCAATGCCTAATATTATTTGAAGAAATCTGGGATACATTAAGAATTTATGTTTGGTATCCTTTATGTTTTTAAGCATTTCCTCAAAAATATATTTTGAAAAATTATAATCTCTCCCCTGAGCCAAACAAATTATAGCTGTAGCAATTGAGCTAGAGAACTGATCCCAACCCCCAGACTTAGGACTTAAACACTGAAGGAGGGTATGAACAAGAAATCTCCATTTAGGGAAAAATTTGTTTTTATACCATATGAACTTCCCATAAGTGGGATACCCTAAGCTGGCCAAACCAGTTATTATTTCTTCTCTATTATTGTCAAAGACACCTCCTTCATCATTTAATTTCAACTGAGTTCTTATGAGAGACTCAGTAATGACATACTCCTGTCCATCTATAGTGGCCACAATCTCCTTGGGTTGACCCTCAGGAGATCGCTCACAAGCTGTGGCCCAAAATTTCTTGACTAAAGAGTCATAAAAAATAGATGGACAAAAATTTAGTGCATACCTAAGTTTGGAGCGCAGTAGGAACTCAATCATAGGATCATATAAATCACTTCCTTTGGCTTTTTCGAAAAATGCAACTTTATTGTGATCTCCTTTGAACGCCAGTGATGCCATTGAATGATCCGAGAAGGTTGAGGATGGGTTTGGTTTCAAAATGAGAGGGAATTGAGCAATTAGGTCGTGGGATAACAATAATTGGTTATTTAAGTAAGTTACTTAAAATAAACTTTTAAATCGGCAAAAAGCTCGCAATGAATCTTTGACCAATTTTGACTATAATTAAATCCCATATTACATTCCCAATTATACTAAACCAATAGCAATCGAAAGTCAATTCAGCAGAAACCATTTAGTCAACCAGCAGGAACAACTGAAAGTTTGACCACAGTTATCAATCCGATTCTACCAGCAGAAACCATCCCCCATCAGCAGAAACACCCATGAAACCAACCAGAATGAAGAAAAGTCAAACCCTGTTGTACGTATCTACGCATTAAAAGTCTGCAGTCTTAACCCTTATTAATTCAAATACCAACCAAGTCATTACTTCCATAAATTCTAACAACCAAAGATTGCACCTTGACTTTGACTATTGTTGGATCGATGTACTCTAACCAAACTAACTTAAATAGCTTGTTAAGGGTTTAATAACTTCGGATAAATCCTAAGTTATTAACAATGAAACACTGAGTAATCTCTATTAAGTACGTGAAACTTACTTAACAAAACTAAGAAGATTTAACTTTAACAATAACTCTAAATCTGCTTATTATGCAGCTTTAACAACTCTAAAACTCTAAATAATAATCGTACTTTAGGATTCTAAAAACATATATCTCTAATGCCAGTCTAGGGGTCCTTTTATAGGCTTAAGGATAACCCTAGTCGGTTTACAATTTGTATCCTTCGACAAGTAATCTAAACAAAGAATATTCTAGAATAACAAAGCTTTCCATAAACGAAAATAGCAGTTCTTTAGCTTTGCAATACTTTGACTTCGACAGTAGTACTTTGACTTCTTCCAGTACTTTGTCATTCTTCAGCACTTTCATATCCCAACAATCCTCCCCTAACTTGAATTCTACTTGCTTGACTTCAAGTTCCTTTGTAAATTTATCTTTAACATCTCCATCTTCAAGGAAAGATTGTGTCTTTGTCTTTGGATTGTATCTCTGTATTCTTTGTGCTTATATCAAAGTATTCTTTAGAAATTATTCTTTACAGCATCCTTAATCAGTAATCTTTTCAACAACATTCAGCAAGCTCCATCTTTTCAGCAAAATAAGACATTTTGTACATTAATTTAGTTTAAGTTTCAGTCTATTCTCATCACTTCCAGGTGTGTAAACTCCCGTGAGAGGTGAATCATTGAAAATTTAATGGATTTTGGTGTCTCTTTACCAAAGCCATTAACTCTGGAGTAGCCAAATGTTTTGATGTGTAAGATCATGGTTCATTGATAACCATATGATTTTTAGCAAATCATCAGCTATCAACAGATTTGATTTGTCTTTACCAAAAGCCGTACCCTTTTGGACTAGTTAGTTCTTTCAATCATGGTGAACTAATTACCATATAATGGTTTTTCCACAGCCTTTACCACAAGCCATTTTCTTGTGGGCTAGCCAACTCTTCACATTTACTGATATGGTGAGTTGATTACCATACAACTTATTAGCAAGTTGTCAACTATAAAACGGATTTGAGATATCTTTACCAGAGCCGTTTGCTCATAGATTAGCCAATCCTTTTGTAACCATGGTGGATTTATAACCTATTGTTGTTACCATCTCAAAAACCATTTATTTCTATTAACATTTGTTTCAAAATATTTGTCACTTAACAAAAGTTTTCTGTTCAAAAATCATTAACTGGTTTAAAGCTGCAAGCAGTACTTTGATGAAAGTACTGTTTGATCAGCAGTACTTTGAATAAAGTACTGATACTTCAAAAATAATTTATTCAATAAAGATTCATACTAGTTATTCATGCATCATCATCAGCCATAGTCGTCCATCTGATAAACAATTTGATGACCAGAAGTGCAGTTTCATTATCTTCTTCAACTTCCATTCCATGCTCTAGCATTCTCCTCATGAGATCTGATGTAAGCGGATATCTTCTATCTGTTAGCATGTGAATCATAGTTCCATCTTCTAACTCTAGAACATGTACTCCAGATTCTTCAAAGAATCTCCAACTGATAAGCTCCCAATCTTTTTGATTTTTTCCAAATCTCAACAGTACTTGTTTCTTCAGTTTCCCAAACAGTTGTGAGATCTCCAAGCAAGATTAAACCAACTCCTTCTGATGGAATGTGTTCAAAATATTCTTGCACCAAATGATATAGATGAAACAAATCCTCTCTATCTATTATGTGCAATAGATCCCATAGCATATTAAACACTCTGAAACTTTCATCTTCTCTGTGAAACATCAGATAATTTCCATCCTTTGATTCTACAACTTCAAAAGTAGTTATTAGAGATTTTTTCTTCTTCTTTTCTGTCTTCTTATCAGCATCATCTTTAGAATACTCAAATTCTACAATTCTTAAGTAATTCCTTAGTTCATCATTAGTATCAGATCTTAACTCAACTTTCTTTGATGGCTTTTGATCTTCAACTTCAGTTGTTCTTTTTCTTTTTAAGCTTCCTTTTCTATCATCTTCTTTCTGAGCATTATCATCTTTATAGTATTTGATACTATCAACTTGTTTCTGATAAGCTTCTCTAACAGCTTCATACAAACCTTTCATCTCAACATAATTCAACTTCTGCAATCCAATATATCCTTGACTTTTTAAATAAGCCATCATTGCATTCCTTTCCTTAGCACGATTTGGTCTTCTTGGTAGAGCAGAAATAGGAATAGGTGATTGTAATGGTATAGCAGCTTCAGCATTCAATTCTTTTTGCAATTTCTTAGCTGCTTCTTTATCTTTAGCATCTTGAATATCAGCTTCAACATTCAATTCAGCTTGTAACTTTCTAGATGCTTCCTCATTCATAGCAACTTGAGCAGCCCTTATTTGTGCTAAAGTGAGCTTCTTCTTCTTTGTTTCTACCATCTTACATTTTCCTTTATCTTTTGGATCTATAACAGGTTGAGAAACTTATTGTTGTTCATCAGTAACATTAGGAATGCTAACACCCCTTCGTTTTGATAAATCATGCAATATTTCAGCAATGGTTTCATCATCACTTGCAGTGTGTATTGGTTTGAGAGTATCAGCTTCTTCTTCTTGTGGAATTGTTGAAGGCCAGCTTCTTCTTCAAAATCTAACACTCTTGGTGTAATTAATTCTTGTCGAGATGTTTCTTGAAAGCTAATACTTTGATCAACAGTACCTTGATCATCAGTACTTTTAACATCATTTCCTTCAGGCTCAGTACTTTGAATATTTACATGTGCTTCAGTACTTTGAGGTTCACTCTCCTTTTCTTCATGAAATTCAGCATCTTCTTTCAAATTCTCTTCTTCTAAATTCCTCCCCAATTGGATAGAAGAATGCTGTTGAACCTTTGTGCCTTTGGTGGTCTTCTTAAATTGCCTTCGCTTCTTCTTTTCAGCTTTGACCCATAACCTGTGATGTGTAACCAATGGCCATACAAAGTTCTTTAATCTCCTAAACTTAAGCTTCAACTTCTTAATCTGAGTGGCCTGTTTTTCAAAATATTTCTGCAATCTTGCTAACACCCTTGTCAGAATATAATTATCTAACACTAAACCTTCAGTGGGTATAGTAGCATTATCTCCTCCAAAAGATGATGAGATAACTTGTTCTGGTGTCTCAATAGGACGAGTAGTATGGGGTGAAGAGATGGGAGAAACTGCAGTACCTTCATTAATATCAGTACCTTGTGAAGTAGTACCTTGGGATGCAGTCTCTTGAGAAGCAGTACCTTCTCTTTCATCACTAGCTTCAGCCTCATCTCTAATAGCTTGAACAATCTCCATCATTGAAGTAGTCAATGGAGTGTTCCTTCCAGTGAATAAATTACTCTTCCTAGCCATAAAAGTGAAAATCTTGGCTGGTTGCACCACAACAGGTAAGAGACTTGTAGGCTTTGGGACATCAGCAAGTTGCTTATTTAAGAACACTTGAATAAACCTTGGATACATCAACCATCTTGATCCATTTGAAATATGAGATAACATTCCATCAAGAATTAACCTTGAAAAATTGAAAACTCGATTTGTAGCTAATCCTATTATAGCATATGCTATGTTAGAACCAAATTGCTCCCATGATGTACTTTTAGCACTAATACAATGAAGCAAGACATGAACTAAATACTTCCAGTGTGGACAAAATAAGGGTTTCTTGAAAGTTTGTTCAGTTAAGGACCCTTCATATCCAATGTCTCTGAATGTATCCCAAATCAATTGCTTATCAAAACGAACAGCCTCTTCTTCATCATCAAACAATAAATCTTCACGAATTGAGGCTTCAGTAACCTTCACAATCTTCCCAGCAACTTTAGCTTGAATATACGAATCATCATTCTCCATATGAACCCTAGCAGTTGCCCAAAATTAATGAATCCATGGCTCAATGATATCTGGTTCCACTAAAAGTGCATAACTAATCGGCGATCCAGTGAGAAAATCAATGATGTCATGGAAGATGACATTAGCTTCAGTTTTGTCTAAATTCGCCACCATATTGTATTTCGAAACTGTATTTCGATTTGCCATTGATGATTTGTTAACTAAGAACGCGGTTGAGTGAAAAATATAGGTGAAAGAGAGAGAAATATGGAAAAGATTATAAGGTATAAAGTTGAGAGGGAAATTCGGAGAGTAGTTATTTTTAGGTGAGATTTAAAAAATCACAGCCTTTAATAACAAAGTTACAGTTAGTGAAGTTTACCCCTCAATATTACCGTTGGAACAGTACTTTGATAAGACAAATAGTTCTTTCCACGTGTGCAGTACTTTCCCAAACAGTACTTTCAAAGCAGTACTTTCATAGAACAACTAGCAGTACTTTTCCATCTTCTTCTTTATAATAACAAACACTCCATATGGGCATTGGATTGCCTCCCCTTAAGTAAGGCACATGACTGTCTAACTAACTAACCAGTCCTCCCCTTAAATGTAGATTAATAATTAATCATGCCAATACTCACCACCAAGTGATTAAATCTTGAAACATCAAATCCTTTGGTGAGTAAATCAGCTACATTATCATCTGTATGCACCTTGACAACATTAATGAGCCTATGCTCATAACAATCTCTGATAAAGTGGTGCCTAATCTGAATGTGCTTAGTCTTGGAATGATAAACTGGATTCTTCACAATGCAAATAGTACTCTCATTATCAATATTGATAGGAGTATTCTTGAAATTGAACCCATAATCCAATAGTTGATTCTGCATCCACAAAACTTGTCCACAACAACTTGCAGCAGCCACATATTCTGCTTCAGTAGAGGATGTTGCTGCAATTGTTTGCTTCTTACACTTCCAGGAAACTAATATTCGTCCAAGATATTGGCATCCTCCAGTAGTGGATCTTCTATCATAGTTATCACCTGCATAATCACTATCTGAAAAAGCTTCCAAGTGAAAAGGTGAATCCTTTGGATACCACAACCCTAACTTTGGTTGTTGTTTTAAATAACTGAAAATTCTCTTCACTGCATTCATATGAGAGACCTTAGGTGAGACTTGATATCTTGCACATAAACAAACAGCAAACATGATATCAGGCCTAGATGCAGTGAGATACATAAGACAACCAATCATTGATCTGTATAACTTAACTTTAACAGGTTGTCCATCTTCATCCTTTCCCAGTGAGTTGATAGATTTAATAGGTGTAGTAACAGGCTTCATTGCATCAAAATTGAACTTCTTAAGTATGTCAGATACATACTTGTCTTGACTGATAAAAATTCCCTCCTTTGACTGCTTAACTTGAAGTCCCAAAAAGAAAGTTAACTCACCCATTGAACTCATTTGAAATTCATTCTGCATCAGCTTCTCAAACTCCTTGACCATTGATTGTTGAGTAGCTCTAAATATGTTATCATCAACATATACTTGAACCAGCATGATATCCTTCTTGTCTCTCTTGATAACTAAAGTCTTGTCTATAGCTCCTCTCCTGTAACCATGTTGCAATAAGAAGGTAGAGAGCCGTTCATACCAAGCTCTAGGTGCTTGATGTAAGCCATAAAGAGCCTTAACAACTTTGTAGACTTTTTTTGGATGTGTAGGATCTTCAAAACCAGGAGGTTGCTTAACATACACCTCCTCTGTAATCTTGCCATACAAAAAGGCACTCTTGACATCCATTTGATAAACCTGAAATCCCATATATGATGCAAAGGCAAGGAAGATTCGAATTGTTTCAATCCTTGCTACAGGAGCAAATACTTCATCATAATCTACTCCTTCTTCTTGTCTGTAGCCTTGTGCAACTAACCTTGCCTTGTTCTTGATAACATTACCTCTTTCATCTCTCTTGACTCTGAACACCCATCTTGTACCAATGACCTTCTTTCCATTAGGTAGATCACATAATACCCAAACTTCTTGAAGCTTGAATTGAAGAAGTTCTTCTTGCATAGGTTCAACCCAACTCTCTTTAGTTAATGCCTGAGCTATATTCTTGGGTTCTTCTTAAGAGATAAAGCAAGTGAACAGACATGTTTGATGGTCCTTATGATTTAACATGTTTTTTTTATAAACAAAGCTAAGCAAAGCATTATGTGGTGTAGTATAACCCTTAGCTTTGGTTCTTGTCATTACTCCAGAAGTAGAAGGACCAATGATTTGATTAGCAGGATGATTCTTATAAATTCTTAAGATAGGAGTCTGTGGAACTTCATAATTATCACCCAAATTAGTGAAATCAGCATCTTCATTAGAATCTGAGAAAATACATTCATCTTCAAACTCATCATCAGTATCTTCTAAACCAGGCATGGTTGGATCATCCAAATCATCCAAAGTGCTGTTAACAGGTTCAGCAGTACTTTGATCCAAAGTACTGTCACACAAAGTACTGTGAGTGAACTCTGCATACTTGTTCTTTTTCTTTGCTTCCTCATAAGCTCTTCTTTGTTCATCATCATAAGAATGTGCTATAACATCTTGAAAAAGCATCTGATTAAGTTCATCTTGAATAGCTTGATCCTCAGCAGACAATGAGGATTTTGGCTCATCAGTACTTTTCTCCTTCTCAATAGTTTTAGGTTCTTCATCATGAACAACATCAGGTCTAATATGGACTCCATGAACAACATACTTTAACTCTTCTCCAGTGTGTACAGGTTGATTTTCTTCTCTAACAAGTACATAGTTCATAGAAGGAGTCAAAACTTCAAGATCAAACATCCAATCAGGACCTTTACCCTTCTGATTTTCTTGATCTTCTAAAAATTCAACATGAAGATAATCTTGAACCTTCTTGGTGACTCTGTTGTAGACTCTAAATCCTTTGCTGTTGGTGCAATACCCCAATAAGTAACCCTCTTCTGACTTGCCATCAAATTTGCCCAAATTATCAATTGTGTTGAGAATAGTCAGAGGGCATCCAAAAGGTTTTAGAAAATGAATGTTGGGTTTGTTTCCCATCAGCAACTCATAAGGTGTATTCATCTGAGTTTTGGTGACTGATACTCTGTTAAGCACATAGCAAGCAACACTTACAGCTTCAGCCCAGAATTGAATAGGTAATTGTGAATCTGCAAGCATTGTTCTGGCTGCTTCAATCAAAGTTCTATTCTTTCTCTCTGCAACACCATTCTGCTGTGGTGTTCTTGCAATGCTGAACTCCCTCTTGATCCCTTTGTTGGCACAAAATTCATCCATAAGCTTGTTCTTGAATTCAGTCCCATTGTCACATCTAATACCTCTAACCTTGAGTCTCAGTTGGTTTTCAAGTGCTATTATAAGATCATGAATAACATCAAAAGTATCATCTTTAAATCCCAAGAAAAATACCTAACTGAATCTACTACAATCATAGGTCACAACCAAGCAGTACTTTTTCTTGTTTAGACTTGTAACAGAAACAGGACCAAACAAATCCATGTGTAACAGCTCCAAAGGTTCTCTAACAGTTTTTTCCTCAAGCTTCTTGCATGAAGCTTTGTGTTGTTTACCCTTCTTGCACACCAAACAGGAGTGATCATTCTTGTAAGTCTTTGAAGGTAAACCTATAACTAAATTTCCTTTGACCAATTTGTTGATATTCTTGAAATTTACATGGCCCAATCTTCTATGCCACTGATATGCTTCTTCAGATGTTGCTTTTGCCATTAAACATGTGGCTCTCCCAGAAGAGTGAAGACTCTTCATATCCAGACTGTACACATCATTGGTTCTTGGTACTTTCAGTATTACCAAGTTAGCATCATCAAGCTTGAATTCAGATGAAAGTATGAGACATTCTGTGTCAGTGAATAACACAGGGTGCTTTTTGTCACAGATTTGAGAGACTGACAAAAGATTGAACTTGAGCTCCTTCACATATCTAACATTTTAAAAATCTATGCTCCCTGTCTTGATGGTTCCTTTCCCACAAATTCTACCTCCACTAGCATCATTCCCAAATGCAACTCTTCCTCCACAATATGGCTTAAAATCTGACAGAATCTCCTTGTCTCCTGTCATGCTTCCAGAGCAACCACTATCCACAATAAGATGATCTTTAAGCTCCTCTTCTGGGTTGCCCTGCACAAAGATAAAGAAGTTACTATCTTTTAGGAACCCAAGCCATTACTGACTTGTGTTCCCCTTGTGGAGTGACATACTCAAATTCCTTGAGTATGTAGTCTTCACAGTTTTTGTGGACATAATCAAGCATTATCTTTTGTTTTAAAACTTGTGGTGGATTTTCAGCAAAACTTTCTTTTTCAACAAAAATCTCCTTTTCTTTTTCCACAAAATCATCTTCATTAAAAACCTCTGTTTCACCAGTACTTGTTGAAAGTACTGTTTGTTCATCATCAGTACTTTCCTTCTTTACCCATTTAGTTTTAACTTCTGGTGTAGAGTCCCTTGATCTAGCTACTTTCTTAGAGTTGTAATGCCTTCTAGATTGATAGTAATTAGATCTCCTAGGGTTCCTATTCCAAGAGGTGTTTGGTGAAAACTGAGCAGTACTTTGAGAAAGTACTGTATTTTGCTTAACAGTACCTTGGAAAGTGTTTGAAGGTACTGGAGGTTTTGAAAAAGGTCTTCTTTGGTGAGGGTACCTATAGTCTGGTGAGAAGTTTCTATGGTTAACCCTATGGGAATGATTCCAAGCTGGTCTAGTCTCCCTTGGTTTTTGGTTGACAGTTCTGTTCTTTGGGAACTTACTTAGGTATTCTGAATGTAAGTCACAGTCGTTAATCAAATGATCAGGACTAAAACAAACGAAACATAGTTTTTGATCTGTAATCCTAAAATTTCTTCTTCTATGTGTATTCCCAAACCTATCCTGATTTCTAGGTGAATGATTAAAACTGTTTTGACCAAAATTATCCCAAAAAGGTTTAGCAGTATTTTGAAAAGGTTTTCTTAAAGGTACTGCTGAAGGTGTAGCAGTACTTTGAGTTGAAAGTACTGCTTGAGTTTTAACATCATCTACCTTAGGTGTCTCAACTGTTTCTTTTGGGGTTTCAGACCTAGATTGACCAGTAAGCTTTTTCCTAAACTCTAGGTTGTCTACTCCAAAACGAGAAACATCAGCTCTAATAGGTTGATGACTACCAGTGGGATGTGGGACAACATGATAACCCTTGTCTTTCTTATATTCAGGAGGTGGTTCACTAAGTGATTCCTCATTACTAGATGTGTCTACATAGTTAATAAGTTCATCATCACTAGTGGTTATATCCTCAAAATTAAGGTCATCCTTATCACTAGGTGGGTTTTCTTCTATGCTACTGAAATCCATACCAAAACCTAGACCAGTCC
This sequence comes from Chrysanthemum seticuspe, assembly GCA_019973895.1. Taxonomy (NCBI): domain Eukaryota; kingdom Viridiplantae; phylum Streptophyta; class Magnoliopsida; order Asterales; family Asteraceae; genus Chrysanthemum; species Chrysanthemum seticuspe. Next base: position 147,890,467 of record BPTQ01000004.1, read on the forward strand.
TATTGTAAGCCCTTCTCTGTTTTTCGACAAAAGTGACATGAGATAGACCAGATTCTTTCCAAGCAGCAAACTTTACTAACAATTCATCTCTCTCCTTAGTCAGTTTCTCAATTTCAGAAATCTTACAATTTAACTTCCATTCACTTAATTTTAACTAATAATCCTGTTGTTCATACTTTTCTGCCCAAGCCATTTCATTATTTTCATGTGTTATAATTTTGGCTTCCATAGACTCTAAAGTAATTTGATAACCAGCTACCTCAGACCTAGCCCTTATACAGTTATCTCTTTCAATCACATAACTATTAAGTACTTTTTGATAAAAGTCATGACACTTAGAACATACCTTAGAGATAAGGGTTGAGCTTGGTGAGGTTGCTACCATAGCAAGTAGAACATGATCATCTTCACTCTCCATGGTCTAATCAAAGTTTCCTAGACCATCTATAGATTCAAAAGCAGCATGTCCATGATCTTCTTCAAAAGCTGTGCTCCAATCAAGCTCTTCCACTGATTCCTCCACAGCTACCATACAGTAGGTTACTGGTTTATCATCAAACTCAGCACTCCGGTCAACCTCTGATAGATTCTCTTGAGCAACCAAAGCTTTTGTTTCAGTAATTGGAATTTCTTTTAGCTCTAGCTTTAGTTTCTCAGTCATCCTGTTTGCTTGATATTTAGCAAACCTGCATTCCCTTGCAAAGTGTCCAGTCTTTTGACAATTGAAGCATTCAATTTTGTACTTGTCAAAAGTAATTCCCTGTTTTGGCTTGAAGTCAATGCCTCTTCTTGTTTTCTTCATAAACTTCCTGATCCTTGCAGTGATCATAGCAACTTGCCACCTGATATCAATTTCTTCAAGAGCATCCTCTTCAATCTATGAGAGATCTCCTTCATAAGTGACAGGCAAAGTATCTTGCTGTGCAAAGATAGAGCATACGACTTCATCTGAGTGGATGGTAGGTATTGGTGTGGCTTGCTGAGTAAAGGTAGGGGTAGTGTAGGCAACCGTACTTTGAGCAACAATACTTTGAGTAGGAGAAGCAGTACTTTTAGTGGAAGTACTACCTCTCTTTTCAGATGAGAAAAAGGCAATACTGTGAGATTTTGAACTAGTTTGGCCATTCATCTCATGCTCATACACCTTCAGATGATTGTAAAGATCATCAAAGTCCATAACATCCAAACCAGGTTGTCCTCTGATCATTGTAGCAATCACATGCCATGTCGATGGCAAACTCCTTAAGAACTTTAGATTAGCATCTTCAACTGAAACCTCTGCTTTGTATAGCTCCAGCATGCTTAGAAGATTTTGGAATCTGTCATAAGCAGCATCAAGGCCTTCTCTTTCTCCAACAGTAAAGGTTTCAAATTGTTACTTCAGCAGATTTCTGTGCATCTTCTTGGAACCATCATTGCCTCCAAACCTTGTCTTGAGAGCAGCCCAGAGTTGCTTTGCATCTTTAGCATCATGGAATTTGAGTAGATGACCATCTGGAATAGCAGACAACAGTATATTGAGAGCCTTCTCTTGATTTCTTATTGTTGCTGCAGGTAAGACAGCCTTAGGTGCTTTGGGTTGTCCAGGAACATCAATAGGTTCTGGAACGACTTCATTACCATTGACAATTACATTCCATAGAGCATGGTCTGTAATTGCAATGTACTGCCTCATCTTCATGCTCCGTAGGTCGTATTCTCCCTTCTTAATGATTGGTATTCTGAGTGAGGTGATTGATGGTGGTGGAACAGCTTCAGTCGACATCTTTAGGTTTTTGTTGTTAACTAGGTTTCTTCTTAGTCAGAGTTTCCACACAAGCTCTGATACCACTTGTTGGATCGATGTACTCTAACCAAACTAACTTAAATAGCTTGTTAAGGGTTTAATAATTTCGGATAAATCCTAAGTTATTAACAAAGAAACACTGAGTAATCTCTATTATTTACGTGGAATTTACTTAACAAAGCTAAGAAGATTTAACTTTAACAATAAATCTAAATCTGCTTATTATGCAGCTTTAACAACTCTAAAACTCTAAATAATAATCGTACTTTAGGATTCTAAAAACATATATCTCTAATGCCAATCTAGGGGTCCTTTTATAGGCTTAAGGATAACCCTAGTCGGTTTACAATTTGTATCCTTGTACGACAAGTAATCTAAACAAAGAATATTCTAGAATAACAAAGCTTTCCATGAACGAAAATAGCAGCTCTTTAGCTTTGCAGTACTTTGACTTCGACAGCAGTACTTTGACTTTCTCTTTACCAGTACTTTGACTTCTTCCAGTATTTTGTCATTCTTCAGCACTTTCATATCCCAACAACTATATAAACTACCCCTTTCCTCATAAAACACATACATATCAAATAACCCTAACACACCAGTCAACCACCAAGATAACTACAATGAATAACTCTCCCAACCATCCGATTGAGATATCTTCTGACTCATCTGAGGAATTGCCATCCAATGATGGATGGTTAAACTACTTTCCTCCCAACTATACCAACCTGAGGTTCATGTCAACAAACCCTCCACCATCACCAGCACCTCTTGGAACATCTTCAGAGGATCTGCCTATCCCACCTTCTGGCTATGGGTATAGTCACACCAGTTCTAAGCTAAACTCCATGCCCAACTTTGTCTCAGCATATTCAGACACCGATGATGAGAATGGTGGATCTTCCAGGCCTGTGAATGTAGCTCCTCTTGCTGTTGTGCCACCTTCTTTAGTTCCAGTTGCTGGCCCTTCTAGTTCAAGGACAGGACCCTCCAACCCAACCCCTGAGAAAAGAGGCCAAGTGGTTGGTCTTGCTGCTCTTAGAGTGTGGGATTTTATCTCTAGGTGGGGGAAACAGCATCAGAGGATGCCAGAGTGGGTAAAGAGGAGGCCTGAGTAGGTGTCTTGGGAATGAAAGCTGGAGTCTGGAGGAGTCTTTTTTGTTGATGAAGCTTGTTATGATGATGTCTTGATGTAATCATTAGTAGGAATGAAAAAGTCTTGTAACCTTACACTGCATCTTAGAATGCAGTGTTTTATCTATCAATAAAAGACTTTTATGCTTTTAGTTTAATCTTTGCTACTGATTGTGTGTTTGACACTTGATCTGCAAAATGGTTAGTAGTACACAGAATATACAAAGAATGTACAAATATATGAAAATTTACAATATACAAATATACAATATTAAATCCTCCCCTTAATCCAAAAAATGATGAATGTTCTTGACAAATATGCTTGTTCTTGACAAATGATGAATGCCATCCAATTTAGAGCTTGAATATTGGGAATTGGCCAGATTAGATGGACTTGGAAATCTAGCAGGAGAATCATCTAAACCCAGAGTATCAACAAATGGAGTAGATGAGGGAACCGCAGGAACAGTATCACTAGCCGGAGGAACAGGAACACTACCAGCAGAATTAAGTTCAGCAGCAACTGACCCATTACCAGGAGAAACAACTATATCAGCAGCATTCTGACCAGCAGAATCAGTAACATTACCAGCAGGAACAGATGCATTATCAGCAGCTTCCAGGTTCCTGCGGGCTTCAATAGTTGCCTGCCGTAAGAGTTTCTCATTGTCTTTGGAGAATTCGTAACCACACTTTTCTGCATCATCCTTAGCTGCATGCTCCTGGCGTTGAAGCTTCACAAGTTCTTCTGCATACCCTAAATCACTTTGTTTTTCGCCAGAATAATCCTTGTCTTCAGAACCTTAAAAGTGTTTAGTAGGAAAGGAAGGAACAACAATAAGTTGTTCATCACAATCTGAATCTGAATCATCATCTGAGGAACTTGCAATGTTAGTTTGTGAAACTTGGGGACCTGCAAAATGATTAGATTTGAAACGAGTATATCCTAAGTGATCAGTTAAATAGTCAAGATCAAAGTACCATTCCTGACCAGCTCCCTGAACATTAGGTTTATGCTCTAGAAATCTTAGATTCAGTGTTTCTTCTATCCTCTTGGCAGATATATTATACACCCTGTAAGCCTTACTATGAGCAGAGTATCCTACTACAAAACCCTTATCAGCTTTCCCTTCAAATTTGCCCAAATGATCACTGGTGTTTAATATAGTCACATGACAACCAAAAGGCTTAAAGTAACTAATGGTAGGAATCTTTCATAAGGTATCTTATTGTGAGGATGAGTTATCAAAACCCTATTCAAATCATAACAGGCAGAGCTGACTGCTTCAGTCCAGAACATGGTAGGTAACTTAGAGTCAGCAAGCATAGATCTTGCTGCTTCAATAAGGGCTCTATTCTTCCTTTCAGTAACTCCATTTTGTTGTGGAGTCCTGGCATTACTGTAGTCCCTTTTTATCCTCTTAGATCCACAAAGTTCAATTAATTTGGCATTCTTGAACTCTGTCCCATTGTCACACCTTATGGCTTTAACCTTTTTGTTTAGCTGGTTCTCAACTAGAGCAATAAAGTTTTGAAGAACCTGAAATGTTTCATCCTTAGTTCCCAAAAAGAATACCCAACAAAACCTGCTGTAGTCATCAGTAACCACCAGACAATAATACTTGTGATCAATCCTTCTGATAGATGTGGGACCAAAGAGGTCCTTGTGAAGAAGCTGCAAAGGTTCTGAAATTGTGCTGACAACAGTAATGGATTTGTAAGAAGCCTTGTGCTGCTTTCCCTTGTTGCAGGCCACACAATTATGCTCATTAGTGAAGACTTTGGAAGGAAGACTGTAGGATCGAAATATTATTGTGTTTGATGATTCGGGTGGTCTTGGATGATCAAAATACATGTTTGCCATTTTAGAGAGAGAAAGTAGAGAGAGGGAGTTTCTTGCTAGAGAGTTGCTTTGTAAATTGTAAAATGTTAGATTGAGAAGCTCCACCCCTTCCATGGATGGAAGGGGTATTTATAGTTACAGAATACACGACCTCTTATCGGCCTGTGGATCAGGCATACAGTGGGTAAAGACCCGTTCTTCCTCCACGGTGTTGCTCTTAACTAAACTATGCTAATAATTAACTAACTAAATACTAAATAACGTAAGTACCGACATGTCTACGAGCTAACATATGCTAGACCTTAATTGGGGTGACCGACACTTTAACATGGAATTTCCAATTCCTAACAATCTCCCCCTAAGGGAGGTCACCCCATGATTTACATTTTGAATCCTAGCATTCTATTCATGACTTCGTTCTTGAGCTCGTAGACTTCAATTCTTCAAATCCGCAATCTTGTGCTTTAGCAGTGATACTTCAAAGTCCGCATAGTTTTGTACTTTCAGTGGAGGCCTTTAACTGATCCACATCTTTGATGATCTTTGAGCTTTCATTGAGATCATCAGCCACAGTAAATCTCTGGATCACCCTTTATAGTGTTGCCATCATGTGAAGTTGTGACTTTTGGACCGACATGCTCACACTTTCTGGACCATGACATCTTTCCATCAGAGCAGCGGAAGCTTTACTGGTTCATGATGATGCAGCAGCGTAGCAGAAGCATAGTATAAAAATATCAGAACCAGGTTATGTAGATATGCACCAGTCATGATTTCTTCAAATTAAGTGTGGATGCTGTGAGCATGCAGCTTTGGATTGACTTCTCAATTCTGATTAGCTGCAACCGTCCAAATGTACCTGCAAACAACAGTTAGCAATAAAATACACGAAAGTGTCTTTGATCACTTTCGTTGAATTGAGGTACATGGCCCACGGTTCCCCGTTGATCAGTACAAGTACTGCCTGTGATCAGGTAGGATTCCTAAGAATCTCCTTGACAGGGTTTCACAGCTGTTCTAGCTGTTCTCGAACCGGAACGTCTCAAAGAAGACAACACGAAGTGAGTGAACCAGCGAATTGAGATTCACTGATTGATGAAAAATGATTTGAAAAACAATCACGTATTGCTTAGAAGAAAGAGTTTTGCAATACGACGAAGGTTTTATAAGAAAGATCAATTTTCAATCAAAATACTTTTTGTATTTGAAAAGAATACTGTTGGAATCACTCCTAAACCTTAATTCAAGTGTTTGTTACTCATATGTAATAGGTAGCTTATTATGGCCTTTATGTTTGTTTAAGGTCTAGCTTATGTAGAAGGCCCATAAGCTTAGGCCCATGTCCAATAAGGAAAAGGGAAGGAGTGGGAGTGTTGCCCTAACTCCTTGCCGATAAATAGTCTTGTATAACCCTCACTTGAGGGTTGGTTGTTCAATTTATTCCTTTTACTACACTCTACGCATAACCGGTTACAATATTTACGTGTGTGTGTGTTTGATATATTGTTCAATCGCCTTTATCTCTTTCTAGTAAGCTTGTGTTGTAAAACTAGTGACCTAACAGTGGTATCAATCGCCAAATAGTTGGGTGAACACTTTTGTTTTTGAAGTTTTTGTTTTTCGTTCTTACGCGTAAACATGGTCATAACTTTGGCTTGCTTAAAAACTCGTTTTTTACACTTTTTAATCCAAGATTCTTGTACTTTCAACGTTTTAAGGTGTTAAAATACTTGTTTTTGGCAAAAAGTTTAAAACTTTACGCGTGGATCTAAGTTTTTAAGCTTGTTTTTGAACGAGGGTGTAAACCTACGCGTAACCGTTTTGAGAGCTTTGGATCATCAAGTTTCACACTTTTGTGTCATTTTGGTGTTATTGAAGCTATTTCATCATACAAAAACTGGTTTAGAAACATCATTGGGCAAAATCATTTTTACGAGTAATCTTACGCGTATCAATACCCTAATATTACGCGTAAGTTATTCCTTGGATTGATCTTCGTTTTCGTGGTTTACTCTGTATTTTCTTGCTTGGATAAGCCTGAAAATACGTCGACTTTGGATATCTTTTGTACTGTGATAGTGTAAAAGATCATTTGGGCAAAACCCTAAACTTACGCATAAGCATAAAGCTTACGCGTAGAAATCCTACGCATAAGATTCATCTTACGCCTAAGCCTAGTCTTAAGCATAAGGTAATCCTACGCCTAACTTTGTGTCTACGCCTAACTTTAGAGTCTTTTCCCTACTTACGCGTAAGCTAACTCTACGCGTAACTCTTGATTGTTACGCGTAACTTTGGTGTTTTTACGCATAAGTGCTACTTGGATTATTGTGATTTCTACGCCTAAGGACACTTCTTCAACTAAGGTTCATTCGACTACAAAGATCCATTTTATAACACAAGTTTATCAACATGTCACAACCACCATACTCTAACTATTTCCCTTACACTTATTCTCAACGACAACAACAACTAAGACCACAACATCAACAATGGAATCAACAACAAGCAATTTATCAACAACAATTTAATCAACGACATACTCCACAACTTGGAGCAATTCCTCCACTACAAATGGTTCAAACACCGCCAAGTCTTCAAGTTCAACCCTACACAAATAAATCAATCAACATCCATCAAGGAACACTATGAAGGAACCCACTTGGTTTGCAAAGATGTGTGAAGCTTTAAGCAACCAACAATCAATTCATGAGGCTGGATCACTTGATAGACCTCCAATGCTCACTCCAGGAAACTAAGATCAATGGGTGATAAGGTTCTTTAGGTTTTGTGATCTGAAGAAGCCACATGGAAAGTTCTTAAAGAAGGTTATCTTGGAAGGTCCATTTGAGATGCCTAATGTCATTGTACCTAGAGATCCTAATGCTAATCCACCAAGAGATGAACAATCAAACATTGCTACTGTTGCAGACTTGAATCCAGAAGAACTTCTACACTATGAAGCTGATTAGCTTGCAATGCAATATATCCTTTTAGGATTACCAAACCCAATTCTTCGAAGTTTTGATGCTCAAAAGACTGCAAAGAAAATGTGGGAACATATTCATCTACTTATGGAATGATCTGCACTCAATCAGGAAGATATGGAATCCAAAATTTACTTGGCTTATGAACACTTCATGATTGAACCTGGAGAGACACTAGAGTCTTATCATCATCGATTTTCAGACATCATCAATGATTTGGATAAACATAACATCATCATGCCAAGAATTGCAGTGAATACTAAGTTCCTGAGTTGTCTTGGTCCTGAATGGGAGAAGTATGTCATTTTTCTCCGTCAAGCGAAGAATATGCATCATTCTACATATGGATTGTTGTACGATTACTTGAAGCCTCATGAAAAGGAAGTTGATAGGGAAAGGATTCTCCGTGCTCAAATTGCTTCAACGACTAATCCGGAAAATCAACAACTTGCCTTGTATGCTCAAAACAGTTTTCCTCCTCAACAAGCAACTCAACCAACTGCCTCAGCCACACCAAATGATCAATCACAGCAACCTCAACAAAATCAATTGGTTCCTTACAACAACAACAATGATCAAACACTTCATAGTCAAACTAATGAGGAATCCGATCCGTTCGAAGCATTGCAACAAGGATTTGTTATGATTGCTAATGCTTTTAGCCGTTATACCAACAAATCCAACAATCGTATTCGTTCCTCATCTAATACACGAAATCAGGCTGTTGTGAACAATGGACGAGTTGAAGTTCAGAATCGTGGTTATGGTCGTCAGATGGGAGGTGGTCAAGGGTTTAATGCTATGGGTAGGAATAACAACAGAGCTCAAGTGGTGGAACAGGGAAATGCTCAGAATGGGTTGAATGGTCTTCGATGCTACAACTGCAATGAGAAGGGACACCTGGCTAATGCATGCCCAAAGCCGAGGACTAAGGGCAGTGCTTATTTCAAAGAGGCTCTTCTTTTGGCTCTTAAGGATGAAGCTGGTGGAACTCTCACAAACAAAGAACAGAGTTTTATGGCAGATGCAGACTCAGATGATGATATGGAGGACTTGCAGGCTAATGCAGCTGTTATGTTGATGGCTAATATGCATGAGTTACACATGAGTGACACAGGCCCAGTGTATGACACTGATGGCTTGTCTCAGGTACCCGAACAAACCATAATTATCTCTGATCTAATATCTCCGCCAACATCTGAATCCGGCAAGGCTCAGAGTGTTCAAAATGAGTCATCTACATCTCATTCCGACGATTTTCAATTAGACCCCGTAGTTACATTTGACGATCAAGATGACCTTATGGTTTCCTTTGATAATCAAATTGACTTCGTGGTTATACTTGAGGATCTAAATAATGATCATGTGGTAACTTCCGTTGAACAATCCGAACTTTTGCCTCATCCAGATCTTGCTCTTTTACTTAAAGACCAGCAATCCCAAATTGAAGAATGTTGTGCATTAAATCAGGAATTAAAAAGTAAAAATGCACTGTTAACCAAGGATTTTGAATGTTTAAAAATGCAACTCAACTTTTTCAAAACTCAAGAAAACCGTGAAAAAGGTTTTGAAGCCGCTTTTGCTAAACCTCATCAAAACGAAAAATATTTAGAGAGACAGATGCGTGATCTAGCCGCTTCGAAGAATGCTTTGTTTTCTGAAATAGAACAACTGAAACATGAACATAAAAAGCAAACTAACGCTCTCACCTTGGAAAATCAAAAAGCTAAGGCTGAGTTGTTAACTTGCCAAAAACAGTTCTCTGAATACAAAAAGCATTCCACGAAACGAATAGATAATCATCTTGAAGAAATTATCGGCTTGCAACGCAAACTTAAAGAGTTTAAAACTGTTGTTTGAAAACATGGTGAGTCAGTAACTGCTATTGAAAAGTTTACTTTAAAACCCGATCCAAATGGATATGGACCGAATCTTGCTGATTACAAACCTAAGCTTTCAACCAAAACATTCAAACCAAATCCTGAAGTTTCCAGTGCAGAATATAAAATTGATAATTCAGTTATGAGTGTTGTTGAATATCATCGTCAAGAGGAATTAGATGCAGAAGACGAGAGTCGATCAAAATTAAAAACTGTTGTTTACAACAAACCTTTTAATTATTCTAAACCGATCACTTTCGTCACACCAACGGATTCTTCTAACACACCAAGGGTTATCATAAAAACGTCTGAGTCGTCTAATGTTAATCCCCAACCAGACTATGCACAAATTTATGGTCCTTTACCTTCCATCAGTGAAGTAAACTCAAAACCTAAAAATCGCAAAATTCTTAGATATTTTGACATTTTCATGGCTGACCTCAAAACTTTACAACATGAGATAGAATATCATTCTGAAATCAAAGTTCAATATTTTCAATCGCCTCTGGCGCGTGAACAAAGAGACATTTTTCAGAAAAATCTTTTACCAAATGTTAAAAATTTGAAAAATTGTGCATTGTTTTGGGAACGGGACTTTCATAAGGAACTTGGAGTGATGAAGGTCGTTTTCGAGAAAACAGAAACATCTATTTCTAATACTAAACGTAAAAAGAAAATGTTGAGAAAAGATGTTGATCGACTCTTGAATGATGTTATCTGTGCTGATATCCATAATATTGTGTTATTGAATTCTGTGTCATATGCATCTGATTATATCTCTGCTGATACTATTGACTCTGTGGTAACTGTTAAGAATACTGATAATGTGCTTCAGATCGAGTCTTTAAAAGCTGAAAATGAACGATTACTTAACGAACTTTCCAATGCAAAACGTCGTCTTAATTGGTGTGAAAAAGATATTCACAGTCAACAACTTGTTTTTCAAAACAAAATCGCTCAGTTGCGTGCAAAATCTTCTGATCCTAAAATTGAGCAACTGGATGATCAAAACGTGTCTTTGAAAAGTCAAATCTCAAAATATGAACAAGAACTTGTAAAAGTTAAACAGGAATATGGTGTCATATTTGATTTACTCAATAAGACTCGTCATGAAGCATCAAACGAACTTGATCACTATCTTGCACATACTAGAAAAGTAATGCATTTTGCTGGTAATATTCGTTCTGAAAATCAAGATTTGATTCACACTATCTCTAAGTTAAGAGAAATGTTAGGAAAGTATGAACAACTTCCGCCAACTATCATTAAGAGATTAGCACCAGTAACACTTAGTAATCGTGAACCTAGAATCCCTACTGCTAAATCACAAGTTGCTAACGTGCTTCCTTCTACTGAAACAGGAATAGTTGCGTCTTTTCCAAACGTCCGCACTTCACAGCCTAGGAGCACTCAATCGAAGAATAGGAAGTTGCGACCTAAGAAGAACACCCTAGGACTATGAATAAGACTCACGTTGCTTCCACTATAGATATTGCGCCTGGCAAATGTAATAGAAATAGTGATGTAACGAATGCTAAACCTTTAAGTACTTTTGATATTCAGTCTGATGCACCTTGTGTTATTTGTCGTAAAAATATGAATTCTGATTGTCATGACAAATGTGTTGCTAAAGCTATAATCTCTTGTTTACGGAATCCTAAGAATCGGAATACCTCTAGGCCCACTAATCATTCTAAGTCTGTGCTTGGTAGACCGCCTTCTTTAGATTCTAAGCCAAGCATTGCTATCCCTGTAGCTCCAGTTTCACCTCCTAAGAATGTAGTACCACCTAGTGCATTCACAAAGACTAAAGCAAATAGTAGTTATAGATGGCAGAAATGGATATATAACATATTAGGATTTAAATGGATGCCTAAAGTTATTAATGTGTGTATGTCTACTATCACTGTTCCGGAACCCTCTAACATTTCGGGTTCCACATCTACTTCTATTCCATCTGTGTCGTCTGTGTGTAATGCAGGTGATACAGATCATTCTCTGGATTGTTGATAGCGGATGTTCCCGACGCATGACAGGAAACCTTAAACTGTTATCAAACTTTATTGCAAAGTTCATCGGCACTGTCAGATTCGGGAATGATCACTTCGCAGCTATCATGGGCTACGGAGACTATATCAATGGGAACATCAAAATTAGCAGGGTTTACTATGTGGAAGGCCTCGGTCACAATCTGTTTTCAGTAGGTCAGTTTTGTGATGGAGATTTGGAGGTTGCTTTCCGGGAGAAAACTTGTTTCATTCGTGATCTACAAGGAAATGATCTTATGTCTGGCTCGCGTAACTCAAGTCTTTACACTATCTCTATGCAAGACATGGTTGCTTCATCTCCCATCTGCTTACTTTCAAAGGCAACATCAACAAAATCCTGGCTATGGCACCGTCGTCTCTCACATCTAAACTTTCAAACCATCACCAATCTTGCTCGACACAAACTAGTTGAAGGACTCCCACGATTCCGGTATTCAAAAGATCACCTTTGCTCAGCTTGTGAACAAGGGAAAAGCACTCGTGCTCATTTTCCTTCAAAGGTGGAACACAGCTCTCAGCATGTGCTTCATCTTCTTCACATGGATTTATGTGGCCCGATGCGCGTGCAAACGATTAATTGCAAACGCTACATCTTGGTAATAGTTGATGACTACTCACGATGGACTTGGGTCTACTTTCTTCGAAGCAAAGACCAAGCTCCACAAATGATCATCACCTTTCTCACGAAAATTCAAGTTCAGCTCCGGAACACCGTCTGCCAAATAAGAACAGACAAAGGAACTGAATTTGTTAACCAAACCCTTCGTGCATATTATGAGAAAGTGGGAATTCAGCATGAGACATCTATTGCACGTAAACCAGAACAAAACGGAGTTGTTGAAAGACGGAACCGAACGTTAGTGGAAGCTGCAAGAACAATGTTAATCAATGCTAAACTTCCAGATTACTTATGGGCTGAAGCTGTATCTACTGCATGCTATACTCAAAACCGCTCTATGATTACTAAACGCCACAACAAAACACCGTTTGAGCTTCTCCACAACCATAAACCGAATCTCAAACACTTTCATGTATTTGGATCCCTTTGCTATCCTAATAATGATCGTGATGATTTTGGAAAGCTCAAAGCCAAAGCTGACATTGGAGTCTTCATTGGATATTGTGAGAATTCTAAAGGTTACCGGATCTGGAATCGTCGTACAAAACAGGTTATGGAAACGATTCATGCTCATTTTGATGAACTTACGGAAATGGCTTCTGAGTATAACAGCTTGGAACCCGGTCACAACCGCTTAAACTATTTGCTGAACCCCCAACGCCCATCATCAGCTGAACAAAGCCCCCAGCTCACTCGTCAACAAACGGAAAAGCTATTTGCTCCGCTGTTCAGTGACGATATTGATGAACGTGCTCCAGGTGTATCCGCTGTTTCCGCTGCTCAACCAGATACTACTCTTATACCTGATACACCTGCTACAACAACTACTGTTGAAGAAGCACCACCAATTGACTCCACCACAACATTTAAACAAACCGCTTCCAACAATGATGAACCGGCTGATGATATTCTGAATGAAGTACCCCCACCTGCAGATTTTGATCCAAATGCGTTCTTTAACCCGTTTGCGAATGAGATTGCTGCACCAGATGTCGCGGAATCTTCAACAAACCATTTGAATCCTCATAATCTGTACAATATATACCAACATCAACCCTCTACACATAAATGGACAAAAGATCATCCTATGGAAAATATTATTGGCAACCCGAACCAACCAGTCGTTACGAGACAACGTCTTCACTCAGATGGTGAGCACTGCATTTATGCACTCACTGTCTGCCAATCTGAGCCTAAAAACATTAAAGACGCAATGACAAAAGACACCTGGATTGAATCCATGCAAGAAGAACTCAACCATATCAAACATCTTGAAGTATGGGAACTGGTTGAAAGACCAATAGGGGTCTACGTCATTGGTCTCAAATGGATTTGGAAAAACAAATTAGATGCTGAAGGGAACGTAATCCGAAACAAGTCACGTCTAGTTGCTAAGGGTTATCGTCAGGAAGAGGGAATAGACTTTGAAGAATCTTTTGCTCCGGTTGCTCGTCTTGAGGCTGTTCGGATATTTCTCGCGTTCGCGGCTCATATGAATATGACGGTCTATCAGATGGATGTCAAAACTGCGTTTCTCAATGGACAACTTAAAGAAACGGTTTATGTCAGCCAACCAGATGGATTCGTTGATCCTGAGTTTCCGAACCACGTCTACAAACTGAACAAAGCTCTGTATGGTCTCAAACAAGCTCCTCGGGCATGGTACGATAAGCTATCATCTTTCCTCATTGCCAATAATTTCACCAAAGGTTCGGTCGACCCTACTCTTTTTATACAATATCACGGGGCACATATCTTAATTGTTCAAATTTACGTGGATGACATCATTTTTGGGTCTACTCATAAAAAGTACTCAATCGCTTTTGCAAAATTAATGAAGAAATTTTTTGAAATGTCCATGATGGGTGAACTTACGTTCTTTCTAGGACTGCAAGTTCATCAATCACCCCGTGGTATTTTCTTGAGTCAGTCCAAATATGCCCTTGAATTGTTAAACAAATTTGGAATGAAAACCTGTGACACTTATGCCACACCAATGACTCATACCAAGAAGCTAGACGCTGATTTACATGGAAAATTAGTTGACCCTACCAAATACCGAAGTATTATTGGGTCTCTCATGTATCTAACAGCTAGCAGACCTGATATTGTCTTTGCCGTTTATCTATGCTCCCGTTATCAGTCACGACCAACTGAAACCCACCTCTCTGAGGCTAAAAGAATCCTCCGATACATCAAGGGAGCCATTAACTTGGGGATATGGTATCCGAAAGATTCTGGTTTTGAACTAATCGCTTTTTCAGACGCTGACGACGCAAGATGCTTAGACTCAAGGAAAAGTACTTCAGGAGCACTACAATTTCTTGGTGATAAACTGGTGTCCTGGCAATCAAAGAAGTAGGATTGTACATCGCTGTCATCAACTGAAGCAGAATATGTAGCCATGTCCGCGTGTTGTGCTCAAGTCATCTGGATGAGAACACAACTCAAAGACTATGGTTACGTATTTGAAAGAATCCCGATGTACTGCGACAATCGGAGTGCCATTGCGATCTCGTGCAACTCAGTTCAGCACTCGAAATCAAAGCACATCGATCTTCGCTATCATTTCATCAAGGATCATGTGGAACAGGGTACAGTTGAATTATACTTCGTGGGTACAGAATACCAATTGGCAGATCTTCTCACCAAAGCCTTGCCTCCCGCTAGGTTTAATGAGTTGGTCCACCGGATTGGTATGAGGTGTTTGACTCAAGAGGAATTGGATGACCTCCTAAAACAGTCTTAAAAACCTGTCAAACACCAAAATCTCTTTTGTAAATAATTTTCAAAAACAAAATACAAAAATATAAAATCTTATAAAACAACAAAAATATTCTTCTAATCTAATTTTCTTTCAACATGGCAAGTACATTTCTTCCGTCAACACTATAATCTTTCAAAATTCAGTATTTTTCCGATCAAGTGTTGAGGGGGAGAAAATAAATACTTAACTGTTTCAAAATATATGTGTACTTGCATGTTATCCTATCCCGGTTGTTTCTTTATCAATGGTGGTAAAATTTCTGGTTTTATAACACTCCTCGGACTAAAATTTATAACCTTTCATTATTTTCCTAAGCCGAGGGGGAGTGTCGTCAAGTTTCTTTCTTAAAAATCTTTGTTTGGTAACCAAAATGGAAGTTAAATGGCTTTGTATGAAAAAGGAAAAGGTGGAGGGACCAAAACTGTCAAAATGTTAAAGTTACTTTTAATAGAAACACCTTCCACCTAACTTATCATTCACATTTATTACTCACACCTAAAACATCCTACGCCTAAGAATCGTTCTTCAAATCTGTGTTTTGGATCATCATTTTGTAAGTTGTTTCATAATCTTAACGTGTGTTTATACATTGGTTTTGATTTTTACATGAATCCAACGGTCAAAACGTTGTATAATCTTGTTTTTGTGTTCTACGCATAAGCGTATGAACTCATGATCAAGATTATGTGTTTGTGGTTTAAATGATTGTGTCAAAATGCTTTTCTTACATCAATGAACACATTTTTATCACTTAAACATACCCAGAAACACGAATTGATGGTTTTTCAAAATTAGGGTTCTTAAGTCGATTTGGGTATTTTCAAATGTGATTGTTTTTGGTCAAAAAGATTGTTGTGTGATGTTTATACCATGTTGAATTAATGATTTCCAGGCCCTATAACAACCCAGAAACACTAATTGAATTAAAATTGGAATTTAGGGTTTAATGTTCTTAGGTTTGAGTATTTTTGATTCACTGCGTGTTGGATGTTAAAACTTGGTTATTAGACTCGCACAACACCTAAGACCTACCAGAAAAACGTTTGGTGCAATTTCCATGGCTAGAATTGTTATGCGTAATTCTTGAACTATTAGGGTTTTTTAGGCTTACACGTAAGGTTTTCTACGCGTAACTGTTTGATATGCTTACATGCTATGATCTGTTTTTAAAATGAATATATATGTTAAGATTGATGATATGATGATTCTATTTCAGGCTTGCTACGCATAAAACTCAGAATTAAGGTCTTTGTTACTCTACGCATAAGGATCACCTTACGCGTAGAAAGTTATGCGTAAGAGAAATTTTACGCGTAAATGTTACGCGTAAGGTTCTACAATGGGACTACGCGTATCCTGTGAAGGATATGCGTAAACAGTGACACTACGCATAAGGTCTACTCTTACGAGTAAGCCTTATGCGTAAGGTTTTTTATACGCCTACGCGTAAGCTCTACGCATAAGGTCCCCTTTTCCTACGCGTAATATTTCTTACGCGTAAGTAAGGATCCTACGCATAAGCTTGCGTCTACGCGTATACTTCTCCTGTTTACGCATAAGCTACTATTCCTACGCATAAGCCTTGATCAAACCTTCATTATGAATTGTTACGCGTGCATACTTGTAAATAAATGAATCATAATGTCACGAATCCAATAACGTCACCAATAAGCTTAAAAGTATAATGTGTTGTGAAAATATGTGATAACATAAACTTTAAAATCTAAAGTTAACTAACTCACGAAACTTCTCACGACGTCATTGGACTATTGGACAATTAAGTGACTTTGGACTCGTAACAATCATTGACACTGTATATTCAATAATTAGACAATGAAAACCTTCTGTTGACTAACATTATGTCTTTCGATATGTTGGTTCTTCTGGCTAATGTTATTTCAGATCACGACATGGCTGCTCAAATGAATGTGGATGCACCAGAAGTTCTCACAATTGCTGACATCTTCCCTAATGGCTATCCGAGAAAGATTGGAAAGAACAACCTTAGGGTTGACTTTGAAACCCTCACATGCTCAGAATCTTCTTGTCTCATTGCTGTGGATATTCTAAAGAATCATCCCTACCAGAACATGCTATCACACTCTGCTACAGTACCGGAGATCTACATGCAACAGTTCTGGAACTCAATGCAGAGGATCAAAGGTCAAAGTGCAGTGATAGTGACGCTCAATCACAAACAAGTCACCATCACTCATGCAGACTTACGGGCTATTCTTCTCATTCCAGAAATCGTGCCAACCGACTTCTTTGCCACACCTACTGAGGAGACAGTTCTTCAATTCCTGATTGATATTGGCTATGATGAAGCTTCAGGAATTATCACTAAGCACTCTCATGTGGAGCTTAAGAACATTCCTCAGCCGTGGAGAACCCTCTACATCATCATCACCAAATCGGTCTCTGGTCGTGACAGTGGATATGAGCATCCCAAGATCATGGAGCTGCAAATATTTTGGTCATTAATCAACAAGAAGGACATCAAAATTGAAGCTCTGATATGGGATGACATGATGTCATTTCTCAAAAAGCATGGCTCGAAGATTCCTTATGTCAGATACACAAAACTGTTGATCCAGAGAGCACTTGGACTTCATCCTGATATCCCCAAGAGGCTCAATGACCCCGACAATCACGACATGTTGACTGAGCCTATCCTGTCTGTCAGAATCAAGGAATCATCAACAAAGAAACAGGGTGCTGTGTTACCTGATCACCTACTGACTAACGAAATCAAGAAGCTTGAAACGTACAAAAGGTATCGGGTAGCAGTAAGAGAAGGCAAAGTTGGTCATCTCGATGAAAAGCCTTCTGGAACACCTACTAGGAGAACCAGAAGAGGAAGTGCTGGAAGTGCAGTAAGCACAGAGAGTCAGAGGAAGTATCCCAAAAGGAATCCTCCAAGAAAAAGGACTGTTCCTGCTAAGGAAGTTGTTCCTATTCCCATTCCCAAATCTGAACCGCAAAAAGAACTATTGGACGAAAGCTCTGAAGATACACAATCATACGAGGAGGTCCACTACTCTGAATCTGCAACCGAACCACCTTCCTCAGTAGCAAAACCTCCTAGTCCAATAGCTAAACATGGCAAAAGGAAGACTCCTGTACTTGTGCCATATGAAGAAAGCTCTGAAAGTGATGAAGAGCAACTGGATTTATCATACAGGAAGAAGTTTAAAATCGTTAGACACCTTCAAAAAGCTAAATAATTTGAACAAGATCAAATGGGTGGCCCCGGAGGGTCGAGTGGTGGTGTCCACTCTTCACCAGATCCTGATGCGGTTAATCGACCCGATAAGGGAACTGGTGCCACCACTCTTGTGCAACAGCAAAAGCTTGTGGAGGAGTCTACTGATTATAACATTGAGGAACCAGAAAAGGATAAGACAGAGAAAGAAAAGACTGATGAAGAAGCTCAGGCTCAGACGGAAGAAAAAGCTAAATCTGGACAAGATAACGAAGAGAATTATGATGATTATCTTCTCAACAGTCCAATTCGTTCCAAGGAGGATACTTCTGCACCTCCAAAGGACCCTGAGCCTCCTCATGTCTCCTCATCATCAGATTCATCATCTCACTCTTCACCACCACCGTCAAAAAGATCAACCAAATCATCATCCAAATCAGTGAAGAAGCCAACTCGATCTTGGATTTCTCATGCTCATAAAAGAATTGGGAATGCTGTCAAACAAGTCAGAAAGAAAGACATGCTCTACAGGAAGATGAATTTCTACGCTGATCAGATACAGTATATTCATGATGATATCGACAAGATGCAAGTTGAAAGGAAGTATGTACAGAAGCTCATGAAAGATGATCTCCAAGGGAAAATGGATGAAATGATCAAAGGTTACACTCACAATTACCTTGTTGACTTTGTTCCTAAAGTTACAAAGGAGTTATTCACCAAACAACTCTATCCGAATCTACTTCATCTGGCCAAGCAGACTATGAAATCAACACCAATGCACGTGAGCATCAATCCTGTTGATCCCATAATCTTTTCAGATGCTGAATTAGTTGACCGGCTGGTAGCTCAACTGTCCAAACGATCTGCAACACTTGCCTCTCACGAAGGTAAATTGATTGAAGCATTGCTGGAATATCAACTCAAAACAGCATGCCGAGAAGAAGCTGAAAGGCCAAAGCGTCCACGCGACGATGAAGATAAGGATCAGGATAAGAATGACGAGCATAAACGCTTGAAGAAGTCTGGTGAATCATCTTCTATGCAACCTCCACCCAAACGGACTCCAGCACAACAAAGGTCACCTCCTCGTTCTTCTACTGATAAACCTCAGGATTCTTCTGAATTACCACCCGAGACTTAGAAAACTGGTGATCACTTTGAGTATACGGGTGGTGACGATGAGGAAGTCCGTGAGCCCCCACAACAAACCACCTCTCCCAAACAAGTTCAGAAACCAGGATCCTCATCTAGGTCTAAACAAAAGAAGAAGAAGGCGCCCATGGTTGACGTCGTATCATGGCTAGATGATGATAAAACAGAGGAATTTGAATGGTTCTCTACACTTGTTAACTCAACTCCCTACCCTGATGAAGGTCAAGATCTGGTAGATGGTAATACATTGGAGCATACTAAGATTTTGCAAGAAAAGTTCCATGTGAAGAAGATGACGAAATCCGAGTTGAAGCGAATCAAGAATGAAGCATTTCAACTGGTAAAAGATCGCTCGGAAAGTGCCCTCGAGGTCGAATATCACCTTGATAACATTGCTCGAGCTATGTCTAACAACATGGATTGGCTCAACCCAGAAGCAAACATCGACTTCACCAAACGGGACAATCCTCCATATTACACCGACTGGTCTAAACCTCTACCAACAATTGGCCAACCAGATGAACCTAGGATTCCATTCAGATATTTCTTCAACAAAGACTTGGAATTTCTTCTACACGGTGGTGATGGCTCAAGGAAATACGCTACATCTTTGACACTTCCATTCCCAGCAGCAATATACTCAAACTGCATAGCTATCGAGGAAAGAGCTAATCACTTGTTCTGTAACAAAGTGGAAGCATACGACCGAGATGCAATATACGGGATTCATCATTGGCCGGAACGCCGAAGAATCTACTACAGAAGCTGCCAGGTTCAGAAGTCTCAACATGCAGTGTTCAGTACTAAGGATATCGTTGCCATCAAACACGTTGATCTTTCGACCAAATGGGACTACACTTTTCTCAAGAAGATTGTGGTCAAAAGGCAAGATGAACGGGATTATGCATTCTCTGAAGCTGACTTTGAGAATTTGTCTATCAACGACATTGAAGACATGTACCTTGCCAAAGTACAGGGTCGCATGAGACAATTTTCAACCGAAGTACAACGTGAATTCATCAAGTCATTACTCATCTTCATCAGACGCATAGTCATCAAAGAACGTGTAGAAGATCTCCAGCTTACAGTTGAATCATATCAGACCCGTGTTAACTTCACTCCACCTCAGCTTGATCTTCCCGACATCAACCAGCTCTCACAATATACACTCATCAGCAAACCATTCGGCGTCGTTTACCGCAGTGAACTTCAACGAAATTGCTTAATGGCGTGTAGTGATCTTCACAAGTTTGGGGATCACACTTTGAAGATGGTTAGGGACGGATTGGCTTATAGGTTGAAGGATATACGTCAAAAGATTGGGTCTCCTAAGCGATGGAATTCTCAGGATCGAAGGGATCTGAGGAGGATCATCAAAATGATTGATGAAAGGTTGTATAAAAGGGATCAGTTCAGAACTTTGGAAAGCTTTGTTGGTGGTCGACCCAGGATTAACATCACCGGCTATCAACGCCCAGTTCGCACTCCTGGAAACATCACTGGACTTCCTGGTACCCCTTGAACTGCTTCTTTCATTATAAATTTGGATGTGTGATTATATATGTCAATGGCTTGTGCACACATAACAGTGTACAACCCGTAATTGTCAAGAAAGGACCCTGTAGTACGTTTCAGTGCCACAATCCTTACGAAAGGAGCTAAAGCTTCTTACTTTTGAGTAAAACCTATCAAACCTTTCATTTTTCAAGGTTTTGCTCAAAAGGACAAGTACTTCCCCGTATGATTTTCAAAACCTCGACCGTTTATTTCACTTGTTGAGGGGGAGTACTTGAGTTAAAACTTTGTTCACAAATTGTTCATAGTGGTCATCTTCCCGCAACACTCGAAATGGTCATATTTATTCTCAACTTTTCAAAAATAACATTTTATATGCCATTTTTGAGGGGGAGAAAATTATGTGATAAGAAATATGTTGTGTAAATGCAAATGAATCTTTGTGTAATAGACTTAACCAACGAATTGACGGTACTAAACTGTTTGTAACTCAAAAAGACTTGTCCGGGACGGGTAATAATTTCAAGCTAGTTCGCTAGTAATGTAAACGTGTCTCGCAAAGGACTTGTCCAAGTAGAAAGTACCATTCGAGAAACTCTTGGTAGACATGAACTCTGACGGGTATGACAACCTTTCAAGGCTTGTCTACACCTTCAAGGTAGTTATTAGAGCTAGTTGTCACCTAAAAGCTGACAATGTAACTCTTTAACTATGCAACGTAACCGTGTCTCGCGGGGAATTGTCTATCTTGAGTTGATCAATTCATAAAGTGCGCTGATGAGTGTGTAAATACTCATCATTTTTGTACAAAATAAACTGCAAAATCATCTGAAAACACTCAGAAACACATCAAAATGATCAAAATATCACAAATCAGTGTTTTATGTGTTTTAAATACAAAAATATCAAAATCAGATGAAAAACATATCAAATTTGCAAAAATTGCAGTTTTAGTCCCCCAAGTTTATAAAATTGTCAAAAATAGTCCCTGAGCCCGAATTTCAAAAGTATAAATCACCAAAGGTCTTTTTAAAATCATAAATTGTCATATTTAGTCCTTTGGTGGAAAATCTAAAAGTTTTGAGAAAATTACAGTTTGGTCCCTGAGCTTTTAAATTGGTCAAATTTAGTCCTTGGAAATTTTCAAAAATGTCAAACTAGACCTTGGACTATTAAATATTGGCAAAACCAACCCTTGACTACATTTTCATAAGTTACATGATTGGTCCTTTGGTTTTGAGAAGTTGCATATTTGGTCCTTGTGTTTAATAATCCAAACAAACCCATCCGGACCTAAATATTTACCCAAGCCCAATTATTAACCCTTGGCCCAAAAACCTTTACCCGGTCCAATCCTGTGACCCGACACCCAAACCCATTTGTTTAAACTAAATAACCCGCCCCCCTAAAACCTGCAATCCCCGACAACTATGTCTGTCTCCCCCCTCCTCCAGCCACCTAAAACAACCCTACACCACCATTTGTCTCCCCCCCACCTCACCTACCTACCCAAGAGCATTAATTACATCTCTTTCCCTGTCCCTGATATCAAAAGCAATTTTGGCGCCAAATCCTCTCAACGGTCAAGATGGCTCAATATCAATCCAATGGCTATTATTGTTGCTGGGATTTGACCAGAAGAGAGAGAGAAAGACTTTTGAGCATAAAAGAGTCCAAGAGGAAGCAAGTTTGATAGTTAGTTTTTTCAGTTTTTATAAAATGTATGTCGATTTAGTAGCAATAGCTTAATCTAAGTTTTAAATTGTAATTTTCTAATTCTATGTACTCAGTTTCAAGTTATTCTATCAATACAAACCATTTTCAGTCATAAATTTGTGTGGTATTTTCATTTCATGTATTTCACTCAACTGTTGAAAAGTGCAAAGCCCAAGTCTTATGAATAAGCTTCAATAAGCTTGTCTATAAGCTCAAACAAGTTTACATTAACTTATCACTGGTTTCTGAAAGCTCATTTTTAAGTTTCAAATAATTTCACTCAAAAGTGCTTAAAGTCAACAATAGTCAACTGTGATGCTCATTGGGTTTGGTTATGAACAATGATGATGCAGAGGTTTACTTGGGGTTGGATTAAACTAGGATTAGAGTATTTTTAGGTTTGGTTTTAGCCTGCTACAACAGCTGGACCTCTGTAAGTTTTTGTCCCATTCACATTTTCAAGTTAGCTTACATAATATGTTTGTGATAGAATTTGTAGTCATTCATAGTTAAAACCTGTTTTAATAGTTGTCTTTAAGTTAAATAAGTATAGTATGATCATTGATTTATGCTTATGCAGTCTTTAGCTTAGTTTTTGTTTGAAAAACAGTTAATCTAGGGTGTTTGGAATTGCTGTAAAAAATGTGTTAGAAGCTTAGACAGAGGTAGTTAACTGTTGGTTCATGCTCATTAGGTCCATACTAACTCATTAGATTCAAAATATTGAACCTGCACTTGCTCAATAGTCAAATTCATCTTTTAACCATCTTCACAGATTCACTGTTGGAATTTTGTGAATCAAATCATTTATTTTGTGTTTAAGAATCACTAATCTAGCTTGCAGAAGTCTTAATACATCATATAACATCATAATCATCTCATAAATTAGGATCAAACTTCACAAAAGTCAACTTTCAGATTTACTTCAAAAAGTCAAATTGCAATTCTCAGTTTGGAGTCCAAATGGAGGATTTTTCATGCACTCAGTTCTAGGTCTATTCAAGTGAAAATTGTATGTTTAAAAACCTCAGCTGGCCTTGTTTCTTATTAGCAATTTCTCAGATTTTTACCAAATTTTTAGCAGCTTCAAAAGGGCTTATCAAAATGAGCCTAGATGCCCTGTGCAGGGCATCACACCTGCACAGGTTTTACACAGGTTTTGCAAAGCTCACAGAAAGCTCATGAGAGCTTGTGTTGAGCTGATTTTTGGCTTATAGAATCTCACCCAGGTCTTTTCCATGTCCCAATTGCTTGTTTTCATTTTTAGCTTATTTTGGAGCTTATGCAGTGGCTTAAAGTAGACCCCCCTTTAACTGTTTCTGCCATAAGCTCATCACATTTAATCTGATCAAACTTGTGATTCAGTGGTATTAGCTTGTTGTTTGTTATTGTATTTTGGTTATCTTAGCTTATTGTAGCTTCATTTTCAGTTTGGTAGCTTTTGGATCTCTTTTGCTTATCAAAGTGCTTATTCCATTAAGCACTTGCACATCAGTTGCAATTCCTCCCACACAAGCCCATGTTTTTCCATTTTTCTTAGCTTCCTAATATTGTTTTAGACTTTTCCTGAAATTTTCATATTTTTCTAAGTTGTTTTGCTATTTTTCTTGATTTTAACTAGTTTTTAAGTATTTTTAAATAGCATTTAATACAAAAAATTAAGAAAAGCTTCAAAAAAGTAATTTTTCTATTCTCTTAAGTTTAGATAAATATTAGAAGCCTAAAAAGTATTTTTCTATAATTTTCTTAGCTTAAATAGTATTTTCTAGCATTTAAATTAGTTTTAAATAGTTTTAAATTAATAATAAATACATAAAAAGTCTAAAAAATATATTTTCAGTTTTAAAATTAGTTTTATCATATTTTAGATTTTTCTAAGTCTTAAGTTAATTTTTCTAGCCTTATTTTGTATTTTCTCTTATTTTAGAGTATTTATAAATAGTTTAAATTAGATTTTAATTAATAATAATTAGATAAATAGTGTTAAAAATAATTTTCCTTTTCTAATAATTTTCTTATATCATTAGGTTTGTAAAAATGTATTTTTCATATTTTTAGGATCTATATTGTATAAGTTTCACTTTTTATTTAATACGTTTACGTTATTTGTATTTAAACGTAAGTTTTTAGTTTTAAGTTTTAAACGTTCATCACTTTAAAAATAGTGATAGCGTTTATTTAATATTTTTTATCTTTTTAATTTTCTTAATTTGCATTTAAGTCGCTTTTAGTTATAATCTTTTTCCTTAGTATAATTATCCTATCCAAATCCTTTCTGATCGCTATCATTAGTGGTCATTCTATCGTCTGATCATGTGTTTAACACACCATTGAGTCTCCGTGGGACATAACGACCCGGGAATCCCCTGTATTCTCTGATCTTAATTGTATTTGTGTCTGAGCAGTTTTAAGTCTTGTTAAGACTTGACTGTTCAGCGCGGATCAAATTTTGGCGCCGCTGCCGGGGAGGCTTTAGCGTGTGTTTAGCCATTTTCAGACCCATTCTTGCACATACCCCATCTTTTGTAAAAAGTTTTTTGTAAAGTTTTCAAAAATCCCAAAAGTTCATTAACACTTTTCCTAAAGTGTTAAAAACGCCAAAAATATTTTCATTCTTTGTTTTTATCATCATGTTTTTCAAAAACACCAAAAATATTCCTCTTTACCCTCTTACCTTTTTGATTCTTCATTTCTTACCCTCTGATAACCTTTGATTCTTTCTATGTCTTATCCTCACCCTCTTGGTTGCCACTGGTGTGGTGGTCCTTATAATGGTGGCAATTGCCCCAGTTGTAGCGTGGTGGAATCAGGAAACGGGTCTGTCTATAACCAAGATCCCTATTCCTACCATGACACGACTGATTTATTCCATCAGCTACCACACTGTGAGACTCAGCAGTTTTATTGTTGTGAGTACTGTGGTGGTTCACATTCCAGTTCTGATTGTCAATCAGGAAACACGCTTGTCTATGAGCAGGTTCCTGATAACAATTATGACTACAACACATACCACTCACAGCCACATCAGTTGTACTGTTGTGAGTATTGTGGAGGTCCTCACCCTAGCTCGGATTGTCAAACAGGGAACCCATTTCCTTGTAACGATTACGGCTCTTCATATCATGACCAACCTCTACAGTACCAGCCTGATTCACTTCCTCAAAATCTTCTCCTTGATCTTTTGGATTTAGTGAAAGATTTGAAGGAATCTAAACACTCCCATGATAATCCAAATGAAAAATCAATGGAAGTTTTGTTAGCCGAAGAGCGGGCTGCTAAATTAGATTCCCAGATTGCGTTTGAAAAATCTGTTAGGGAATCAATTGCAATAGAAAAAGCGGCCAAATCTAGCTCTCGATTCCGTTTCATTCCTGATGATGATGATGATGAAGATATCCTTGATATCCTACAATTTTATAACAGTTCATCAAGTTCATCAGTTGAGACTCCTTCCATGAAAAGTCAGGGAGAAAAGACTATGATGGAATTACTAGCAGAAGAACAAATGTTAAGCATTAAACATATGTATGCTAGTCCGTCTAACCTCCCTCAGTCTGTTGCTATCACACCTGATATTCCTACTCACTCTCTAAACATGGGGGATGAGCTTCTTAGCACTATTCCAGAAATGGAATCGTCTAGTGTTGAGGACCTTATCCCAATCCCGAGAGAGTCACAGGGAATTTCTGATCATCTGTGTGATATCCCTTTCCCTCTTGAGTGTTCTCAAGATCATT